>CM062811.1:326947196-327303329 GCA_031772625.1 Pinus tabuliformis
CCACTACATGGTGGAACGGCATGTTACGATAGAGTGCCCTAGGTTGCCAAGGATTAATCATCCAAGGGGAGTCACGAGGTCATCAGTGACCCCACCAACCGCAAGAATTGTGGCAATAGGAGTGCAAGGAGCTTTCTCAAGAAGGAATAGCTAAGAAGTTTCTGAGATTTGTAGAGTGTACGGAAACCTTCCATGGATGTGTCCAATACTGCATAAATAATCCAACATCCCCATTAATAACTACTGTGAGTTATGTGCATCTACAACACATCATAATGATCAGTGCAAATCACTGGATGCTCTAGCAGAATAGCTGGATAGATCTACGTTCATAATTAATGAGTCAAATCGGGGAGGATGAGGAGGAAACGGGCAAGGAGGGAGAATTGGAGGAAGAGAGCCCATGAGGTGTTACAACTGCAACTAGGAAGGGCATGTCATCAGGGAATGCCTACTCCTGAGGAGACCTTGGTGCTCACAGTTAAATATTAATACCCATGCCACAGAGGATTGTATAGAAATCATTGCAAAGTGGGAAGAAATGACTAGGTAGAGGGGGGCTAAATTGGTTAATGACGAACCGTGGACTGGTGAAGGTCTTCCCACAACCAATATTACTATAATCACTTGAGAAGGAAAGAAGACAGGGGAGGACTGTAACACAACAGACCCACCCTTGATTGTTAAAGAAACATTTCCATAGGAAGTATATCAACTTGAATGCCAAAAGCAATATTATCATGAGGTAGCTAAGGTGTTCGAGGGGATGACAGAGAAGAGAGACAACTAGGGATGCTTAAGCGTGACCAAACGATTGAAGAATCGTTTAAACTATTCCTGAAGATTGTTGAGGATGAAGACATCTTGAAGGAGTTGTGGAAAAATTTGAAGGTTGTGGTATCCGTAGAAGAAAGAGAAGTGGAGTGATCACTCACATATTTGCCATGAAAGAACTCTAGAAGAGTGAAATGGAAAAAGAGGAGAAGTAGCAAGGAGTTCTGAATCAATGCATAGGTTGCAGGGTTCCAGATAAGGGACACAATGTTAGACTTGTGGTCATATGTAAACATCCTACATAGAAAAACATGGGAGACAATGGAGTAGCCACAACCGAAGTACTCGCCAAACAACTAAGAATGGAAGATCAATACTGTATACTTCCCATTGGGATGTTGGAGAACATGGAAGTCGATGTGGAAGGGATGACTACACACACTAAATTCGAGGTGATTGAAATCATGGTGAATAAGGATCCATACTTTGCACTCCCTGGGATTGCTTGCGCCTACGAAAACTATGTTGTCATAGACCTTAAGAAAGAACTGATGACTTTTGAAGCAGAAGGATTAAGGATGATCCAACCCTTGGACCCCTATCAAGGATCTAGGTTCACAAAACTCATAAATGACAGGGATGAACTAGGAATGCTAGACTAGGTTTACATGCTCACAGCGGGGAAGAGGGAATATTATATAAATTCCATGGCAAGAGGCTCTGTCAGCTAGAGGAGTATCCAAAGCTCAAAGACCAGGTCAGAAGCTACATGAGATCCATGGAAGCAAGGCAGGTATGAACTAAACAATAGAGGTTGTGCAATGGTAACCCGAGTAAATTGAATAGGAACAAAGATAGGAAATTATCCCAAATATTCTAGCCTTGAGCCAATGGACACCTTCTTCAATAGGGTATAGACTAGGAAATAACGCAGGATCAAAAGATTCCCTTTATTGATACCACCCTCATGACAACACTGACAAGATGGTGGAAGATGCACTGCAAAGCACTAAGAGACTGGACAAGCATCAAGTCATCCATGAAGGAAATATTTGCCCAGGAGGAAGATCGGGCACAGTATAAGGCAAGGTACAAGGGGGATTTAAGTCCCAAGAAGCACATTGAATATTGGATAATGTTGAAGGATTGATGGTTAGATGCATTTATACATTCCCTCAGAATTTTCCCCCGAGCTTGGTATGTAAAAGACGAGCTCCATCGGATAACGACAGATTGGGATGCTTTGGAGGTACAATTTATTAGAAAATTTTCATTAAGAGGTAACGAGGCACACATGAGAGAGGCACTCTAGGCGATAAAATGAGTTTTTTTCACCCCAGAGACATAGGCTTAAGTAGGGCCCGATGAAAATTTTCTGCAATATCTGTATGACATGGAGTTGCCAAGATATGCGACCTACGACAAGGTGGATGCAGAGCTAGAGGATAATGGGTTGGAAGGATTGAGACACCTAACATTTTGGGAAATAGAAGGAGAGAGGGACATCTGGGAGAGCCCCTCGACAGGAGGTGCCCACCTTCTACCAATGAAAATAAGAAAAAAAATGTTGGGAGAGAGGATAAGCCCAAAATATCACCTGTGGGAGACTACTGGGATGAACAAAGCACAAAATAAATTTTGACCTACTATAGGAATATCAAAACCTATTCCTAGCCTTAGTAGTAGAGATGAAGGGGATAAAAGGAAATATAGGGGAAATGAAGACCTTTTTTAGACCGGATGCCCGACCAATAAAGCACAAACCGTACAGATTGAACCCAAGGGTGAAGGAGAAAGTTTAGAAGTAGATTGACAAAATGTTGGAAGCAGGAATTATATTTCGAGTAGATGAAGCTAAGTGGATAAGAGCGATAGTCATATAGAACAAGAAGGAGGCAACCAAGATCAGAGTATGTGTTGATTATAGAAGCCTTAACAATGCTTGTCTGCATGACACATTCCCAATGCCTTTCAGTGATGAAGTCCTAGACAATGTGGTGGGGAACGAAGCATATTCATTCACAGATGGATTTTCGAGTTACCCCCAAGTTCAAATAGCTGAGGAGGATAAAATAAAAACAACATTCACTATTGAGTGGGGGTCATATGTATACAATGTGATGCCATTCAGACTAAAGAATGCACCAGCAATCTGTTGTTGGGAAAAGTATCCAATACGGAATGACCCTATCCCACTCTAAGGGTGATAGTACCTCAGCAACAACTGAATACAAAGCTATTCAAGATTACTTCTTTATGAGATGTAAGAGAGAGGAGAAAGGGATTCACTAACCGTTGTCTTCCGCTAATGGTTGATCCAATCTTCCCTCTTTGCTGCTTACTCCCAGCTCCTTGCTCTTTCACTGGCCCAGCTACACAAAGATCCTGCAAAAGCACAAGAAAGGGAAACTACAAGAAGCATACATCCATAACTGATTCAAGGATTAGAATAAATCAAATATACAAGCATCAATACGCCACAAAGACACATGCATATAGAAGAACCTCAAATGCTTTATTAATGGAAGAAGTAAAGTTATGAGAGTGTTACAACCATAAGAGGCCCAATCCAGCAACACCTCCCAGCTGAAAGAAATCTCCTCTTCACCTCCTTCAAAGAAATCACCCAATAGTTCTATGCACAAACCAACAACACTTCCTTACATTCACAAAATTCCAGCCTCCCTAGACCTCACGAGAGAGCTCTATATATAGGAGTTTTGGAGAAAGGATGAGTCAGCTTGAGGCTGGCATGAAGCTGACTAGTGTCCTCTCCCACTTCAGTTCTTGAGTCCACTTGGAGTTTCTTGCTTCCACTTGGAGATCTAGATCCTCTTACTCATCACAAGGCGAATTCCCTGATCCAAGTGTCATTTTGGAAGCTTCTTGGGCATTTGACACCTTGCAGAATGACTGTGCCACTTGGCCAATCTCGCCCAGCGCAGGTAGCCTTCATTGCTTTTGACATTCAGCGCAGGTACAGAGTGGAGCAGTTGACATTCAGCGCAGATGCTCAGTGGAGCAGCTGACATGATCCAGAAATAGCTTGTTTTTGAGTGTTTTTAGGTGGAGAACTGATTTTCAGTGCTGTGGTTTGCTGACCTTGTTCCTCTAGGGGTAGGAACAACATGTTTAGGGACTTTGGATCCCTCAGATTATTGACATTTCATGCTTCATGCTGTAAGGCACAAAAATGTCTATAACAGTTGCCCCCTAAAGTATGAGGTCGTTTATCGGGTGAAATGCTTTATCAGGAGGATCCGAAGTTCATTCAATCGCTGAGAGGTGTCCTGTAATAAAATACAATACAATACATTATTTTTCATTCTGATTTCATGATCTAGCTGAGGCGGGCATTCCCATGCTCAACTTTATAAATTCATTTTGGTACATAGAACAGACGATCGTCTGATGGTAGACTGATAATTCTCTGCTGAAATTATCATCCTTTGAGTAGGATGATCATCTGCTGCAATGATGTACATATCAAATGTCTTTATATTTCCTGAATATATATCGCAGCCCGGATGGATGAAACTAGATCCGGGGTCTTCAAAACTCGTTCGATCTTCACTCTAAGTACAAGTCGATCCATGTGAGAATTGCGCTGAAGTCGAACATGGAAAGACATCGCTTGATTACCGGTCAATGATGTAAACCGTTAACAAGCGCGAGAGGAATCACCAATAATGACAATGATCCTCAAGGTACTGCAGTACAATTCACGTGGTGTGAATAAAGGACTTGGCGTCGAACACCACGCAAAATCTTCTGGTCGAAGGTCATTGAGGTATACCTGTCGCCGGAAGTGAGAAACTTTCCATTGAGGCATGCAAGCTTCAAAGTACTGGGGGGTTTGTTCCTAGATCAACTTCTTGGATAATGAGCTGAAGTCGACAAGAAGCGATCCGTCAAAGGAGGGCCTTAATGAATCCCACATCAGTGACACGGAACGGAGCTAATGATTTTAGTGGAGGTGAAAACAATCTGTGAAATATGATTCAGGGTGGCGATCATGGGCGGATGAAGGATAATGTATGGCAGTGGATGGGACACGATTGACTCTTTCTGAACAACATCTCTTGAACATATAACGACACTGATGTGATGGATCGGTAGCATTACCCCAAATGTGGATGGTTTGGCGAGGACCATGGTGATGAGACCGGTGAATGAAACAACCCAACCCGAAGTGATACGGAGGACAAAGTGTCGTGTTCAAGAGCGACTTGCTACCATTAAAGCTTTGAGGTTCTCCCAATTTTTCCCCAGTCATTTCTGACCAGTACCTCTTTATTTTTGTCAAGCTTGAGGAGGATAACATATGCTTGTTCTATAACCTGCCATTCGGGCAAGCCCATCGCTATGTTTTAACGAGCTTAGCGATAGGGAAACTCGTTCTCGTCTAAAGAAAAGTTTGTCGCTATTTAATCATTTTAACGAGTCTAACGACAAGGAAAACTCGGTCCTTTTCATTTTTAGAGAGTCTGAAAAGGTACAGAAAGTTAACTCCAAAATTCATTTTTCGTCATCTAATCCCTTAAGTCCGAAAAAGTATAAAACAATACAGAAGGGATGAGTTTTCGATAACTTTAACGAGCCGAATAAAACAAGCGCTCGACCTTTTTGTGCAATAATCCCTCAGGTCCAAAAAGATTAAAATCTAGAGGAGGGATAGCTCTTCCGGTCATTTTAACGAGCTGGAAGGCCAAAACTCGGCAAACTTTTCATATTTTACGAGTCAGATGAAAAGAGCTCAAAGAAGAGTCGTCTTTTGAGGAACGAGTGATAAACAGGGATAGCAGCAGATTCCAGGTACAGGTTGGAATTTTCCAATCACGGCAGTGTCACAAGGATGGCTAAGTGAAATCACTCTTCGCAGTTGTTCCTCAAAATGAGTAAACAATCATATGGAGGTGAATGATTGGCCAAATGAAATGGAGGTGGCGGGTGTAAACACGACCAAGGCTTTTATGGCTAATGAATTTACGATCACAGTGGTTATTTACCGAGATGGGTTCATTTTTTAATGAGCTTGAATGCGCTAAAACACTGCTCAATGCTTATGTTTATTTTTTAACGAGCATGAATTCCGCGTTAAAACTGCTCGGATCTCGCTTTTCTATTTTTTAACGAGCATAAATTCCGCGGTAAAACTGCTCGAAAATACCAGTCATAAGATAAGAAATGTCCCCTGTGAGATAGCTATTTTTTATGGAGCTTTATCTCACGAAGCTATGCTCCTAATTTGGCGAATCTTGACTTTTGCCCCACATCCTTTCTTTACGCAAATTAGGAAACGACTAATCCAAAAAACAGATAAATAGCCGCTCTTTGCTTGCACTCCAAAAGGTTTGCATGCCCCCAGGTATAAAATACAATTTCAAGGCTGCCCCTACTTATCCGATAAAACATTTGTTTTAAAGGGTGAGGCTTGCCTCTTTCTGGTTACCCAAAGATGGTTCTATTTGCTGCCGCAAATCAATCTCTTTCTTCAGCAATGTCTACCGAAATAGACAAATGTGGGTGAAAAACAGATTATTTCACTCACATAACTTTGACAAAAGAATCTTATTCCAGAACAACCCCTCTTCCTAGACGGACAGGGTACGGACTAGTCATATTCTCCCGCGGAAATTCTATCTTATACCTAAGGTTTTCTCTGCCCGAAGCAGACCAGGATGCATGCCCCCTGGGTTCCAGTCCCATCTTTCCGAATCACTCGCACTCATCGGGAAGGAGGACTGGGGGTGGAGACATTTCTTGGGTGAATAGACCATTGAGGGTTGGTATGTGACTATTTGCGATGCGTGATCCTGGAAATGAAAGTTGGTCTACGAGCTTGACCATTCTTCCTTCGTGTGGAAAACACATTACTCTAAAGAGTGAGGAGACTATAGCTCCCATGCAATATATATAGTCTCGTCCAAGGAGTAGGTTATAATCCAAGGGTCCTTGAACAACCAACACGTTCATCTGAACGGTCTTCCCTTTCAATGTAACAGGTACATTGGGGAGGATCCCTAATGGTCGACTGGTTCCTTTATCAAAACCCGAGAGATTTCTTATCTCAGGCAAAAGATCTGGGGAACCCAGTGCTTTCCAAGCAATAGAGGAAAGGATACTCACAGATGCCCCTTCATCAATGATAGTTCCAGCCATTACCATCCTGTAAATTTGGACTATGATTCTGAATGGTATACTGGCTGGTAACCGGGGTCTGCCTAGTTGGTTCCAATCAAAGGACACAACCAGGTTGCTTGGTGGTGGGACCGAATACACGGCCGGATATGACCTTGACGATGTTCCTTCCTACGATAAATGAATGGGCGCATTGCCCTGATGCTCATCAGAGTCGATGCTGATGAAAAGAATCTGGATGGTGTCATCCTTATTCTCTTCAGTGAGGGTGTCATTCGAAGATGAATCTTCAGTGACGGTGTCATTTGAGGATGAAACCTCTGAAGGAAGAACCGGGTCAACTGCCGTATCGACCTTTAGACTTTCGTCTGGTCTAGGTTCAGTAGGTTCATTTTCAATGACTGACATTTCAGCTGACCACTTGAGCGGGCCAGCTGTATTTTCAACCAACGAAGGACTTGGCACGAGTTTTTTGTATCCAGGAGGAAGTCCCAACGGTGAAATCGGGCGATCTTCCAAAACTCTCTTCGCTTCGTCTAAGAAGGGACAACGGTGGATGGCGTGATCGCCTTCACACAGTCTGCAGGGGGATCTTGCTCCCCCTCTTTGTCTTGAACCTTCACTTTCGCTGGTTGACGGTAAGCAATCAACATGGCTATCAGAGGTTGATGCTCCCGAATTGTGCAGACGAGGGGACCAGTCCCTTAGTATCCGGGGAATACAGGGACAATCTCTATGGAAGTGGTCTCCTCTACATATGACACATGGCGATTTAGGCCCGGTCTGTGCTGTGTGTGGATTTTTGTCAGATGTCTTTTGCTTGCCCCCAGGCGCCTTAGGCTCCTTCTTCTTCTTCTCCTTCTTCTCCATGGGAGCTTGGCTTTTGCCGGCTCTACCTTGCGAAGATGAAGGATTGGAGGAAGAGTTATAAGAAGTAGAAGGCTGGTGGACAACTCTAGACTGATCTAACTGTTGACTCGACTGCTCAGGAACCATGGTGGTCTGAACTACATTGGTTGAGAATAGCCAGATTGGCAGGCCAATTGTCAGTCCTGGAAGCGACAATGTGGCCATGTGGGGCGCACCAACTTCTCCCCAAGAGGAGAATGGACTAGGATTTCCATCATGTGGAATTCCTTGGTTGGGACGTTCCATGTTCTCAACCTAAGATCAACGTGGGAATAGGAGGTGATTATGTTCCATTTAAAATAAATTTTATAACGACGCTTAGACACAACTTGCTTTTTCACTTTTTAAGAGTCGAGAAAAAGCTAAAGATGACTCTAGTCTCCTTCGATGTTTTAACGAGCCCGAAGTGACAAATGCTCGGATGGACTTTTTCAGTTATAGAGTTTGAAAAAGGCCAAAAGAAACTACTCTGGAGTTCTAGGCAGAGGGTGTGCCAAACTTTTCGCAAAACCACAGAATACGTTTTACGGTACGAGTGGTCGATCTTCGTGAATGCTGTGTTCACTGCATTGCGATCAGTAGGGCGGTCGACACGGTTTCCTATTGGATAAAGGCTTTATTCCTATAGGGGTCTCCCAATATATACGCGACGGTACGTGGGAGCACAAGTCCGTATTGATACTTATCGCTTCACCGTGGAGGAATCACCCAACCACTCAACGCTAATATATCATGTTTAACGACGCCGGAACACGTCTCTAGCTTAGACCTCTATGTGTTTGCGTTATGTTTCAATGCGTTGTTATGTAAATTCAATTTATTTTAAGGTTGATCTTGTTTAGCAGTTTGCCTTTATGGATCACCACAAGATGTATGATAACACTCCTAAATGCAGTCTAAGATGATAAGCAAGCTTTTCAATCTTTCAACTTTGAAAATCTTAACTACTGAGGGAAAAGAAAGATAACATCTTTTCACACAGATCATAGAGCACACACTAATGCACTTTTTCCTAAATCAACATGCAAGCTGTCATAATGCACATGCACAATGCAAGTATTTCTTTTCTCTTTCTTAATGTTGGCGTAATGCAAAAAGAAAGCTGTTGTATAATTTTGAATTCAATTTCAAGTGAAAGCAAACAAGCTTGTCCAAAATCAAAAGACACCTTAAGATTTACTTGTTTCGACACTAGAAATATATAAACTCAAACCAAATGACGAAAGCAAAAGCTCAATCAGCTATGAACAGCAAACAAGCTAACTCTTAAGATCAAAACGACACTTTATCACAGGTCTAGATCTAAGAGGTCACAGCAAGACTAGTTCACTTTCGTTATGGGAAACTGTAAATGATATAAGAAATACACAAAGAACAAACACAGTTTCTTTATACAACCGAGGCGGAATAGTGGCAAGGAAAGTTGGTTTCAGATAGGCACATTGACTGGTAACAGGCAGCAAAACAAGAGTGAAAACAGGGCAAGAAACAGCAGGAAACCCCAGTAGCACAAAGCAAGACTGGTCCAGCGCAGGTGGGACACTGTCTGTTTGACCTTCAGCGCAGGTAGCCCCTTCGGGAACTGCACTGAAATGCAGAAAGCCTTTGTACAACCTACACTGAAGAACGAAACTTTCGTTTCTCTTGGTTTCCGGGTCACAGATTGCTCAAAAATTCACAGTTTTTGCTGAAATCAGAAGCTATCAGTCAAGGACACACTAAGGGATGACAAGGAGGATGAAAAGCTATCACTAAGAGCTTATTAGAGTCCTTGTGGATCAGCTCTTCAAATCATAAACTTGCCCAGAAACTGAGCTAGAGTAGCTTCCCTCTACTTTGTATTTGAAGGATCCAAATACAGTTCCATTCGGTACTCCCTTTGTTTATGAAATGAATAGCAAAACACAAACAACCAACAAGATACGATCCCCAGTGGAGTCGCCAATTTGTTGTTGGGAAAAGTATCCAATACGGAATGACCCTATCCCACTCTAAGGGTGATAGTACCTCAGCAACAACTGAATACAAAGCTATTCAAGATTACTTCTTTATGAGATGTAAGAGAGAGGAGAAAGGGATCCAATAACCGTTGTCTTCCGCTAATGGTTGATCCAATCTTCCCTCTTTGCTGCTTGCTCCCAGCTCCTTGCTCTTTCACTGGCCCAGCTACACAAAGATCCTGCAAAAGCACAAGAAAGGGAAACTACAAGAAGCATACATCCATAACTGATTCAAGGATTAGAATAAATCAAATATACAAGCATCAATACGCCACAAAGACACATGCATATAGAAGAACCTCAAATGCTTTATTAATGGAAGAAGTAAAGTTCTGAGAGTGTTACAACCATAAGAGGCCCAATCCAGCAACACCTCCCAGCTGAAAGAAATCTCCTCTTCACCTCCTTCAAAGCAATCACCCAATAGTTCTATGCACAAACCAACAGCACTTCCTTACATTCACAAAATTCCAGCCTCCCTAGACCTCACGAGAGAGCTCTATATATAGGAGTTTTGGAGAAAGGATGAGTCAGCTTGAGGCTGGCATGAAGCTGACTAGTGTCCTCTCCCACTTCAGTTATACTTCAGTTCTTGAGTCCACTTGGAGTTTCTTGCTTCCACTTGGAGATCTAGATCCTCTTACTCATCACAAGGCGAATTCCCTGATCCAAGTGTCATTTTGGAAGCTTCCTGGGCATTTGACACCTTGCAGAATGACTGTGCCACTTGGCCAATCTCGCCCAGTGCAGGTAGCCTTCATTGCTTTTGACATTCAGCGCAGGTACAGAGTGGAGCAGTTGACATTCAGCGCAGATGCTCAGTGGAGCAGCTGACATGATCCAGAAATAGCTTGTTTTTGAGTGTTTTCAGGTCGAGAACTGATTTTCAGTGCTGTGGTTTGCTGACCTTGTTCCTCTAGGGGTAGGAACAACATGTTTAGGGACTTTGGATCCCTCAGATTATTGACATTTCATGCTTCATGCTATAAGGCACAAAAATGTCTATAACACAATCTTCTCAAGGATTTTCATAACTGCATTCCAAGACTATATTCACAAGTTTCTAGAGGTGTACATGGATGACTGGATAGTGTATAGTCTATTAAAAAAACACACCAGCTTATTAAGAGTAATGTTTGAAAGGTGCTGGAAACTGTAGATTTCTTTAAACCTCAAGAAACGTATCTTCGCAATCCCATTTGGAACACTACTAGGCCATATCGTTTGCAAGGATGGAGTATGTGTAGACCCAACAAAGGCTGCAGAAATTGTCCACATGCAACCACCGTACAACGTAAAACAACTAAGATCAAATCTGGGTCATACAAGGTATTACTGGCAATTCATCCGGAACTACGCATTAATCATAGCCCCAATGGAAATTTTTTGAAGAGAACAGAAGATTTAATTTGGACTGAGGATTGTCAGAAAACTATGAATAAATTAAAGTAAAGGCTGCTAAGCACACCTATACTCGTATATCTCGATTGGAACAAAATGTTCCATGTGTACATCGACCTGTCAGGTATAGCATTGGGACTAGTCTTAGTGCAACCATGGGACAAGAATATGGATCACCCGGTGTAATATGTTAGCAAAAAGCTTCAACTGTAGAGAGAATCTATATAATAACTGAGAGAGAAGCCCTGGAAATGGTTTATTCTCTCCAAAAGATCAGGCCTTATTTATTGGGCGCACCATTCAAATTCTTTATAGACCATTTTTCGCTCAAATACATGGTAAACAAGCTAGTAATAGAAGGGATAATATGTCAATGGTTGTTACTGTTCCAAGAGTTTACTTTTGAGGTGGTAATCAAACTCGGTAGACTGAATGTGGGACTAGACCACCTCTCGCGAATGGAGGTAGGGGAGAATGAAGGATCAATGGATGATTGATTGCCTGACGCTGACCTATTCATAATTAAGGCAGTCTTAGATCACCTTGAAGAGATCGCCACATTATTAACAACAGGTCATTTCCTAGAAGGATATACAGCAGCATAGAGATGACACTTGGTAGTAAGGGCAGCAGATTACCAGTTGATCATAGGACACCTCTACAAGATGAGCTTAGATCAAATATTGAGGCATTGCTTCCTCCAACATGAAACAAATGATGTGCTATGGGAATGCCACGTGGGGGTCACAAGAAGCCATGTGGGAGGTAAAGCCACCACAAGAAAGATACTACACACAAGACTCTGGTGGCCAACTATTCATAAAGATTCTAAAGAATTTTCTAAGAACTACGACGTATGTCAAAGGGTCAGAAAGCCTTCATGACGAGATGAGTTGCCTCTACATCATGTCCTCACAGTGAAAATCTTTGATAAATGGGTAGTAGATTTGATTGGACCCATTACACCATCAGCGAGGAACTTGCAAGAGAGATACATAATAATATCAACAGAAGATCTCACCCAGTGGGCAGAAGAAGCATCCATCAAGGACTGTACAACAGAAACAACTTTAGGGTTTATTTTCGAGAACATAGTCTCAAGGTTTTGATGCCTGAGGAGCCTCATAAGCGACCAATGAATGCACTTTCTAAATGAAACCTTTGAGACTCTACTGAGGAACTTCATGACTTAGCATAATAAGAGTAGCCCCTATCACCCATAGGCCAACGACGCAGTGGAAGAATTCAACAAAATCCTGGATAAAGGGATAACAAAGGTCATGTTAGCCAATAGGGATGACTAGGATGAAGGAATACCCAAAACTCTATGGGCGTACAAGACAACAGTAAAGAGACTTCATAAGAAAACTCTGTTTCAGCTAGTATATGGAAGGGTTGTTGTGGTTCTAGCAGAATTTATATTACCATGTGTGTTCATATCTGAAGCCACGGGAATGACGGACATCATAGCCTTGAGGGACAGATTGGGTCAGTTTTTGGAACTTGACGGAACTTGGTTCTTGGCCAAGTTTCATCAGTCAGTGGAGTAGAGAAGGCAAAAATCTTGGCATGATAGGTATATCAGGAATAATTCTTTTGAAATAGGGGAACAAGTACTCCTATATGACAACAAGTTCTAGGGATTCCCATGGAAACTGTAGATGCACTGGTTAGGCCCATTTATAGTCACAGAATTCAGACATTCAAGAGCAGTAAGGTTCATGAAACTGGATGGAGTCCAACTACATGGATGGGTGAATGGCACATGCTTGAAGCCCTTCCACAATGCATAACTAAAAAAAAAAGGCCACTAGGTCAAGTCTAGTCTTGTCATAAAAATAAGCAGAAGGATAATAAGGTTGCAGCAACAACCTCAGCACACCGCAACCAATTTGTCGTCGAAGGGGGGGGGGGGGGAGGGAGAGAAGAGGTAGAGTTAGTAGTCACACATGTAATCCTAGTCATCAAGGTACACGTGGGCATACACATTTTCCAGAATTTATGATCACATTCTATACCCATCCTTTCATCGTACTAATAGTCATTTCCATATTAATTAGCTAATAATGCAACTGTCAAAGTAGGAGCCACAAAATATTTTCCCATTGAGCACAAAATTAGTTAATTATTAACCCCATCACGGAAAAATAAATATGCCATGCAGCCCACTATGTACTTTCCCAGTCCACGTCATGGTTTTCACATCCAAGTCGGCCAACGGCAACAAGGTATATCTAGAACACATGGAAAAGTTGTCGAAGTCATTAGTTGCTAAGGTCCAGTTAGTCAAGAAACATCATGTTAGGTTCGGCTACTTAACTTGCAGGATAATGAAGGCCATTCTAGAACTTCAATCGTAGATAGTAGAAGAATTACATGGCCACTCTGAAGAATAGTGTAGAGACAAAGAAGTAGGAAACGTCTGGTACAGATTATTTATCACAGGAAAAAGGAGATGGTGAAAGGAATTATATCTGTCCCGTAGGAAACATTAGATGAAAGAATTGTAGTGGTCGATAATCTGTATGGAAAATATGACAAGGAGAATTTGGTCGACAATGATTTTACAGATAGTTCCCAATTCCCAACCATGAAAAGAGAATTTTATGAAGAGAAATTCTAGAAGGAGGATGGCACCAATACCTCTAGGGTCAGGGAGGAGTTTAAAGGGATACAAGGATTGACGTTACTCCATTTGAGGGATTTACCTGTGTTCGGCACTCAATTCGCCACAATGCAGTGTACCAAATGTTTGGCGAGAAGGATGCATAGAGGATCATTGTGGTTGTACAAGGAGTATCCCATCCATGTGGAGGATATTAGTCATCTAACAAGGTTGTCCCCCAAAGGGAACATAGTTAGCACAACATTCTAGACAGGGGCTAAGAGAGCCAAGAAGCATACTAAGGATAATATCTATGCTAGATATGGGACTGAGCTAGGTGGGAGACGAGAAAAGCTGGATATAATCAACAAGGTCGACATCAAGTTTTCCTACTACATCATCGCAGGAAAAACAATGCGACACTTTACAAAGAATGAATGCATTTTGGATGCAATTTCAGTGGCGGAACATTTTTGCCGGGGAGAGGTACTTAACTGGTCCACATTTGTTCTCAATGAGCTATTTGAAGCTTGTGAAGATGTGTACAGGCGGGGTACCAGTTTCATGTTTGGGTACATTTTGATGTCGTTGGCAATGTGGAAGTGGAGGCCACCGAAGGAGAGGGAATTGGTGACCATCGTCGAAGGCCAACCAATAGCACTCCATTATGACCCATGGAGGGCATTGGGAGACCCCAACACAAAGGAGATAAATGAAATAGCTTTCAAGGATTGGTGTGAGTAGAAGCTGGCTACCATGAGGTCAATGGAGAGGATACCAAAGTCTCTACTAGATGAATTCTCAGAAGAGCTCTAGTTCAGAGCCTCACATGTGCACACCTATGTGAGACCATGGTGTCTCCACATTGAGACATTTAAGATGAGGCCACAAAGGTTTGTACTAATAGAAGAAGCACTACACAAAGAGGTGGGATCATGGCTAGGAGTGGCCTGTGAAATCATAGAAGGGAAATACAACTATCTTTTCGGAGCCTTGAAGCAGCAGGTGCAAGGGGGATGTGTGGCAGAGAGCAGTAGGAAGTGGCCAACTAACGATGAGCTTCAACCAATGGTGCTTCAAATGGAGGAGAAGATGTTCAAACTCAATCCAACAATTGCTAGTTTTGAATCAGGTGAGAGCAATTATCCTACCCAATTTCAAGGCTCTACCATGTTTTCTCCTATTATAACAACTCTGCTAGCCATGAAACTCCCCACTGGAGTAGCCCAGGCTCCCTCCCAGCCAATAGTCCCTATGCCAAAGAAAAAATGAGTTTTCCGTAGTCTAGCTACCTCGATTGTTGACCTTACGGATGAGACCGAGCATTCAGTGTTTGTAGCCCCCATAGTTGAGGAGATTCTCACAATTTCCACCAATTTACAAGAGTCGCGGGAGTCTTCCCTGCACACAACCTCTGCGTCCGTGAGCCTGTCAGAGACCCTCTGGGCAGGCCAATGAAAGACGATTGTGGAAACATAATTTCAGTTAGCCAAGTAGGTAGAGGGAACCACTCCTACCAATGGAATGCAACCAACATCACTTGCAGCACTGACACTTAGGTCGAATCCACCATAAGGGTGAAGCCTAGATGCTATTCTGTAGGAAGCGAGGATTGAACTGTACCTACCACCTTTCCCTATAAAGCTCACAGTAGTACCAAACCCTAGCATCATTCCACCCACTCCACAATTCACTCCGCAGTCATAGCAAGTTCATTCGCCCACCTCCCACTCTGAAAAATCCATCGCTAGCAACCTACCTATCCAACAGTTATTCCCTGAACCAGATATAATGCAGGTCGACACACTCTAGCACTGGTCATCGACCCAACTATTTATATTTATACAACAAGCAGTGCACGGGGCCGAAAGGATCCATGAGGAACTAGCCAAGGAACATGAACAATAAGCAAGGTAGTTGCATGAAGTAAAAGAAGAACGTGATCACCTGCGGCAAGAAAATTAAGATTTTCATGCCCAGGTTGATAAAATCACGCAACGATTTCAGACATTATGGCCAGTAATTATTGAAAAAAATATAGAGGCGCCGATGAACATCACGACATGCATGCTGGTAAAATGTTGCAGCCACATCTAGGCAGCATACTCGAACCTGGTAGCTACCAATGCAAACATGAAGAAGAAGCTGGAGACAGTGAGGTCTGCACTGCCAAACCTAGTGGAGATGTACATGAGGATGGTCAAGGGAAAAATCATAGAAGGGGAAGAAAAGAAACAAGCCTTAGTAGACACGCTCGCCGACGGCTACACTATGATAAACAAATTCCATGACTGGCCAGGAAGCCTAGTGCTGAAGAATCACTTGGTTTATCCGATGAGAGAGAAAATACATCCTTATTCACCAGCACAAAGGACTGCACAGACCCTACCCAAATGTACCATATCAACAACCATATTGATTGTATCCAGGCCTAATTTTACCATATTGAAGAGGAGTCCACAAATATGAAGAAGGTAATCAGAGATCTACAGCCATCGATTCAAAAGAAAGTTTTGACTCTGAAGGAGGTGTGTGACTCTAGTGGACTACAATGGAGAGACCTGCAAAGCTAGTGGCCAATAGATCTAATGTTGAATTCGGCTGAGGCTTTCACTCAACGTGTTGATGCAATCCTCTCCTAATGGGACACTACCATTCAAAGATATAGAGAGTTTAGGTAGTAGACCATGGCCACTATTCCAGAGTTGGAGCCTTCATTTGGAAAGGGGGACCCTTAGAGGTAGGAAAGTGTAGTAGAGATAGATGCCACTTCACGAGCAATGGCCAAGGCAAAAGAAGCACCATCCTAGCCATCAGTAGAACCAACGCAATTGACAATACAAACACCACCCATAGAGCAAATGGAAATACCAGCAGGAACAGCCAAGGTCGAAATGAATTGACTCAAGGATGAGTCAAAGGATTTTGGTCGGGTCCTGTTGGGGCCTTTGTTTAATTTTGAAATGGTTTTGATCAATTTTGGATGACCAAAGGATGAGAAGGAAGAGGGTGGAAACAATGGTTAGCTTCTAGAGGAGTTAGCTGGATAGAAAGGAAGTAATAGGCATTTGTGCAAGAGTTGCAAAAAGGTGGGAATAGAAGACAAAGGCATCTGAGTGGGCAGGAAGGTGCAAGAGCAGCTGAGCAGGAACTGTCAGTCTAGGCAGCCAGAAGGAATATAAAATGAGAGGGCCAGAAAATAAGAGAAGTTGATTGGTTAATGCGCTAGTTGGCAAGGCCGTTGAAGTTGGCGAGTAGACATCTCATTAGGGTAGATGTATAGCAGAATGCAAGAGTCTAGGCAAACTGGGCCCTTGAGGCTGAGATCGAACCCATGGATCTGAACTGAGTATTCCTTGTAGTTCCTTGTGATGAATTCTAAGGTTATTTTGTATTGTTTTATTGTTAAGTGAATAGAAAGAAGGCTAGAATGGTTGCAAATAATGATATGTATGGGTCCCCTGGTGTGATGAGTTTCTAAAAAATTTAAGTGTCCCATTAAATGCATGTATTTAGTATTTCTTGGGTAATCACTGTTATGATCTTATCTCTGTTTCGTGTGTAAGGAATATATATTTTTTATTGGATGATGCCTCGGTAGGTGCTCCCTTGATCCCATGCTGAACCTTTCTTAATTCCATTCGTGTCACGCCTCAGGTGAGACTCCTTACCCTTTGGGTAAGTTGAAAATGCTAACATTGTCCTAGACTACAATGGACCATTGTTGGCCCTCTGCACCCAAACCCACAGTCTTTCCTCCCTGATGACTCTTTCGTGCCAACATAACCAGATGTGAAAAAATGGCCTATAAAAAAACTAATGTTGATATTTGTGTATATGTTCCCATAAGAGAGTGGATAGGCTTGTGCCATAGGACAAACCAACATTTTACTGTGCCATGCATGTAAGTTTTCCAAAACAAAGAAAAGACATCATAATTAGAAAATGCATACAAACAAATAGAATAGAATAAATATATACTTTTAGTGTGTTGAAAAAAAATACAATATTCAACAACAGTTGTCAATATATGACAACAATTCATGCCTCAATCTCATTTTGTATAATTTGAATAACTTCAAGAACCAAATACAATAACCCAATCATTGACTTTGAATATTATTTTTTATGTGACGTATAGAAACTTAACAAGTGATGTATTGTCTTAGTGAAAATAATTACATGACATGTTATTTTGAGTCATTAGGAATTGACATATTAATAAAAAAATTATATTACCTTGACTCCTAATTGTTGATGTAGTCTATTGACTAGTATTCTAATCTCAGCAAACCTACTATATCTTATAGATTGTTAAGACCTCAGTTCTAACTTATAATTTTGCTTATTATTGTAATATAACAAGGTTACAAATAACACCTTGGTTGAAGTAGTGAGCATGTTATGATAATATGTTTGAACTTGACACTTTATGACAATTATACATTACTATTGACTTGACATTTTAACTTATTGTACAATGACCTTGATATATTAAACTTGACATAGAAATAATGACTTGAAGACAACTGCTAACTTAACATAGTGACCTTATGAGTTCTAAAAGTAGTTTTTGAGTATATATATGCACACATGGCAACATCTTGAACAACAGTACATTGACATGGTCTTGTTTTAATGTGATAACCATAGTGCATGAAGAAACAACACCTTTGGACTATGTTGTAATATAGAATATTGAGCTATGAAAATATGAATTAATAGACCTAACATTGATGTGTTACCATGGAAATTTCTATGATGAGTTGCTTGCTTTGACTTAACTCGTTTGACTGTGACATTGACATTGACAGTGTTGACAACTAATGTAATGGTAGAACAAGTGAAATAGTCCCACCTTGTAAAATATCTGAGTTGAATACCTCCACCTTGGGAATAATGGGAGTAAGGGGATGTAGTCCTTATCTCATAGTTATGATATATGACATTCATTAGTGGTGTGTAATCCTTACTCCCCAACACTAGTCCTTCTAAATTATACCTAAAATAGTACAAATGTAAGTGGACTTGTTGATATTAATTAACTTAAAAATTATCTAGTTTTGGAGTGAAAAATAATATATTATTATTTAATTTGGTAATTACAAAGAATGTTTATTTGGAAATATCCAAAAGGTGACACATAGGGATGTTGAGTAATTCTTTGTTAAAAAATTACATTGAAAAAAAACAAAGGATGCCACATAGGTGGTTAAGAATGACTAATTTCAGGAAATTACAAAATATAACTTTTTTGGGGGGGTTAAATTGCTAGACTTATGTATTTTACATATAGATGATACCTCCGTGGGATTTTTTTTGCATGGGGAAATGACATTATATAAAAATACTATTGAAATTGTATTAAAGCATAGCGAATTTTGAGTCACTATGTTAATTAGCTCTAGAAGGAGATTGAGTAATTCAAAACTAAACTTCCTTGTCAAAGGATGAAAAGTATAGTAGGTGAGAAAATCCATCTACTAAAACATATTCTATTGTTGGTTTTATTATAGTTCTTTTTTGATCCCACATAACATAGTGTTCTTAAGGAGAAAATGTTTTCCCTTAGTGTGATTGACAAACCCATCAAGTCGGCCCCACAAGAGGTGCCTGAACCCCACCAAAAGACTATATAAAAAAGAGATATTAGACCTCATTTGAGTCACGCAGGTAATTTGGTCTCTTCAAGAAGTGTGAGGAAAATTTAGAGTGAGAAAGAGGTGAAGGATAGTGAGGAAATCAAGAAGGTATATTTGTTTTTCTTGTGCATCAATTCTTTTTTTGGAAATCTTGCACGTATGGGAAGAAATCTATCTTTGTTCATATTTGGAGCTAGGGAATAGCAACAGGCTAAGTTATAGAGAGAAACATTGGTTTTTGGTTGGCTAGCCTATCACTTGGTGAGTTTTATTGATCAAAGGTCTTGGAAGTCTTCCTTGAATTTCTATAAGAAGAAAAGGTTTTGGGTTTGTCCCCTATGGAGGGGTTTTTCCCTAGTGTCGAGCCTATTTTTGGTGTTCTTGTTTTTCCTTGGCCTCGAGCCTATTTCTAGTGTTCTTGTTCTTTATTGGGATTTTCTTAATGATGAACACAAAATAGTAATGATGATGATGAAATAACATTATATCACAAGTATTTTCAATATAATAAGAGAAACAATTATAAAAGAAACCCTACTTCAATTTTCCCTAGTTTCTTCTCAACATCTATGGTCTTGGAATATTTGCAATGTAGAAATAAAAAATTGCTTGATATAAAATGTAACACAAAAGTAAATCACGCACCTAGTATAAAAGTGCTTGGAGGGATAAAGTTGAGTAGTTCTTTGATGCGATTTTTTTGAGTATATGACTCCACACCTAGTTAATCTTCCAAATCCATATATTCAAATGAAAGTACCTAAAAACAAAGGAAGGAAGAGAAGTTGGGTGTGATAAATAATTAATAAATAGAAGTAAAATCATATCAGAGCCTTATGCCAAAAAAATAGAGTAAGAATTTCTCTTACTGCCCTACATGAAAAATGGCAGTTTATGGTCTTTCACTCAAATACAAATACAATTGTCAAACAAAGACAAATATTACATGAATTCTTTTCATGGGAATGTTTTTTATTTCCTATAAACCTTTGTAACTCCCACTTGGCCAAGATATGTAAAAAAAATATTGAACAAATTTTGTTGTCTCGCCTAAACTCTTACCATTTTTAGCTATTTTCTTTAGATAGTTGTTCCACTTCAACATATGAATTGAAGCTAGTTTTCCTACACATATTCATGAGATAAATTAGGAAAACTTAGATTAAATTTGACCAAATATTAAATTTAATTTCATTAATAAATAATAATTAAAATGACTTGCCTGCATGAATACTTGAATGAGATCCTCTTGGTTTCAAGAATAAATTGTTGGAATAGTGTAATATTGGAGAAAACCTCCCTCCACTCGATGAAGCAACAATGGAGTCAACGTTGATTTTGTTGTTGCTCTATTGGATTGAGGGTGTTTTTCTCCAATATTATCCACATTTTAATTTATTCTCTATTGAAAAGGGCTGACCACGTGAAGGTGGAAGCTCTCATGGCCCCTCCTCCCCCTCACATCACTCTCAATTCCCCAATACCCAATATATATACTATATAAGAAATAGTTGAAAGTGATACATTAAGATACATAAAAAAACAAATATCAAAGATTCATTTATTGATTCATTCGTAAATCCAAAAAATATTTTAGCTCAATAAATTTATCGTAAAAAATATGTTTACATAATATGAAACAAGGTCATGTACATAAAGAGAAATATATAAATTATCCATTAACATATAACATTCATTTATTCATTAATCATAGATAGAAAATACTTTATCTAAAAAAAATTATCATCAAAAATATTTTTTCATAATATGGTATGTGATTTTCTTAATGATATAACTAGTACAATCATTTCTTATTTATTTTTCTTTATTTTTGATTGCCTGGTTGTGTACTCATGACATTGTCGAGGCTGCTGCAAGGGGCGTGGATCATCAACTATAACAAGAAAGAAATGTTAAATTGATATTTTTTGTTATTATTCATTAATAAAAATAGCATTAGATTTTTCTTTACCTCGTTCACTAGTAGACACTGTTGGAATGACTATTATACTTTCTATTATATTTATTGTTACTAATTTATATATTGGTTGCATTTTCTAATCTGTATTAGTCTAACAAAATTCTAACATATATTAGTTGTAAATTTACAATAGTTTTTTATTATGATGAAAATTTAAGTACATATGAGTTTAATGTCCATGATGGAATGTATGAATTATCCTTCGTACATTACCTGCCAATGATTATAACCTTTAATTGGCTATCACTTGTTTGTCATCACCATCTCAAAATGACCTGGAAGATGAAAATTACCATGTTTTTCATATCACTTCACACACTCTCATAGAAGACCCCTTCTACAAATTATATACATGAATTTTTGGCAGGCAATCTCCTCTACCTACCCTATGATTGATAGTGAGAATAGGTGAAAAAGTAAAATTTATAAGTAGGGGATATTTTCAACAAAGATCTGTCAATTGTCTTTTATTCACTTGATTTCACAATCAATAATAAGATAGGTAGATGGGATAGCCTTCCATAAATTCATGCATATTATCTGTAGAAAGGAACATCCATGAGATAATGTGAAGTGATGATGATAGAAATTGTAAAATTTTCATCCGTCAGGTCATTTTTAGATGATGAGATAGACAAATGCTAGCCCATTTATGGTTATAACCATTCACAGGAAATCTAGGGAGGACAATTGATACGTCCCATCGTGGACATTGCACATATATGTAATTAAATTTTTACAATTATCACAAATTGTTATGATTAGGCATTGAAGCAAGAGTAGCTAGCACATAAATTAGGAGTGTGGTAATGTATGGTCGAGTGGGATAGGGATACAAAGTAGCAATTGGTTGAATTATCATGGGCATGGATTGTATAAAGGCTTACTTTAACATGAGAATCTAATTATAGGCTCCTGGCGTTTCTAGAGAAGTTAATTGACTTATACCATGAATTTATCAAATATGTGGTATTCTACACCCTCCTTGTATTTGACGTTAGTGAACAACAGTTATCAAGCCCATGTGGGATAACTTGTCCCTAGTGTATAGCCTAAAGCTACATGTCTCTCTATCTGTATGGACCAAAGTGATGATCTATCATCCTATTTGTGCTAGCCAAGGTGGATCAACTATGAACCTATGATGATTGTATTGGGCTATAAATTTTCGAAGGACCCATCACAATGATTTGTAACCAAATCCATGGAAGGATCTAAATCTCAAGAAAGTGTCAGATATTAAAGTGAAATCAAGTTAATATTTAAACTAACTCTCTGCCCTAGATTTCTCAACATGGTAGCAAAGCCAGGTTTTGAAGTGAGGGTAGACAAGAAGATAAAACTGGCACCATCTCATCTCAAGAAGAGTGAGTTTCATAGTCTAAATTTGTGAAGGCAATAAGAACAAAAATATGGGCATAATTACTAGCCCTATTTGCAAAGATAAGGTTGATGGTATACACAAAAAGGAGAAAGGATTTTTGGAGGGATATAAGAAATTTTCTTGATGACCGGATATCTAGAAGACCTTCTCTCCCTACACTCAACCTATCAAACAAGAAAGTGAAGTTATAGGCCCATTATACTTATAGCCCTCTTCTCTGTGACATAGTATGAAAGTTAATCAAGAAGCGCAAGTGTTGTTGGGAAAAGTATCTACTCAGAACGCCCCTATCCCACTCTAAGGTGTGACAGTGCCTTAGCAACAAACAAGGAAAAATATTTTCGTATTCTTCTTTATGAAATGTAACTGAAGAGGAAGGATGAACTAACCTGTGTCTTGCGCTAGTTTGTTGATCCAATCGCTCTCCTTTCTGACAGCTTCCAGCTACCTGCTCCCTTACTTGCCCAGCTTCACCAAGTTCCTGCAAGATCACAGAAGAGGAAAACTACACAAAGATATAGATTTACATTCATAACTAGCTTAGGATCAAATTTAAGCTAAACATGAAAATATAACAAAGCATCATTAATATACAAGCATGTAGGAGAAACTCAAATAGTTTTATTGATATAACAAGAAGATCTAGGAGGAGATACAACCAAGTGAGTCCCGATCCAGCATCTACCTCCCAGCAAAGGAATCCCTTCCTCACCTCCAACAAAGCATAAATCACCCAATGCACTAATCTCAATCTCAAAACCAACAGCAATTCTCTGCAAAGTACAAAATTCCAGCCTTCGGATCTTTGGGATGAGGGATCCATATATAGATGTAAGCAGAGAGGATGAGTCAGCTTATATTTTGACTTGTGGCTTCCCTCTGTCAGTTCTTGCTTCCACTTGGAGACTGAGAACCTCTTACTCATCCTTGGTCGAACTCAGTGAGGCAAGTGTCATTAGAGAAGATTCTGGAAGCTTCCATTGTCTCTCCACCTCGTTGAATGACTCTACCACTTGTCATTTCCCGCTCAGCGCACCTGGGTAGTGCATTCAAGTGCGTTGCAACGCACCTAGCCAGTGTATTTGGGTGCTTTGCAACGCAACCAGCTAGTGGAGCATCTGAATTGATCTTGATTTGACTAGTTCTGAGTAGTTTCTGGTGGAGAACTTCTTGGAGAAGCTGTCATTGGTTGACCTTGTTCCTTTAGGGGCAGGAACAACACTTTTAGGGACTTTGGATCCCTTGGATTATGGACATTTCATGCTTAGAGCTGTAAGGTACAAAAATGTCTATAATAGTTGCCCCCTAAAGTATGAGGCCGTTTATCGGGTGAAATGCTTTATTAGGAGGATCCGAAGTTCATTCAATGCTGGGAGGAGACCTGTAATAAGATATAATACAATGCATTATTGTTCATACTGTTTTCATGATCTAGCTGAGGCGGGCATTCCCATGCTCATCTTTATAAATTCATTTTTATGTACACAGGACAGACAATCTTCTGATGGTAGACTGATGATTTTGATGAAGTCATCATCCTTTTGGTAGGATGATCATCTGTGCTGCAATGCTGTACATGTCAATGTTTTTATTTTTCCTGAATATATATCGCAGCCCGAATGGATGAAACTAGATCCAGGGTCTTCAATCTCGTTCGATCTTCACTCGAAGCACAAGTCGATCCATGTGATAAATGTTTTGAAGTCGAACATGGAAAGACATCGCTTGATTACCAGTCAATGATGTAAACTATTAATAAGCACGAGAGGAATCACCGATAAGGATGACGACCCTCAAGGTATTGTAGTACAATTCACGTGGTGTGAATAAAGGACTTGGCATCGAACACCACGCAAAGTCTTTCGGTCGAAGGTCATTGATGTATACCTGTCGCCGGAAGTGAGAAACTTGCCATTGAGGCATGCAAGCTTCAAAGTACTGAATGGGGTGTTCCTAGATCAACTTCTTGGATAATGAGCTGATGTCGACAAGAAGCGATCCGTCAAAGGAGGACCTTGATGAATCCCACATCAATGACACAGAACGGAGCAAATGATTTTGATGGAGGTGAAAACGATCTGATGATATATGGTTCAGGGTGGCGGTCATGAAAGAATGAAGTATAATGTATGGCAGTGGATGGGACACGGGTGACTTCTCTAGATGACTTCTCTTGAACATGTCGGCGACACTTATGTGATGGATTGGTAGCATTTACCCCAAATGTGGATGGTATGGCGAGACCATGGTGATGTGACCGGTGAATGAAACAACCCAACTCGACTCAGGCACGGAGTGGAAGTGTCATGTTCAAGAGCGACTTGCTACCAATAAAGGTTCTTTGAGTTTCTTCCTAATTTTTCCCCAGTCATTGCTGACCAGTACCTCTTTATTTTTGTCAAGCTTGAGGAGGATAACATATGCTTGTTCTATAATTTGCCCTTCGGGCAAACCCATCGCTATGTCTTAACGAGCCTAGCGATAGTGAAACTCGTTCTCGTCTACAGACAAGTTTGTCGCTATTAATCTTTTTAACGAGTCTAACGACAAAGATAACTCGCTCCTTTTCATTTTTAGAGAGTCTGAAAAGGTACGTAAAGTTAACTCTGGAGTTCCTTTTTCGTCACCTAATCCCTTAAGTTCGAAAAAGTATAAAACAATACAGAAGCGATGAATTTTCGGTAGTTTTAACGAGCCGAACAACACAAGCGCTCGATCTTTTTGTGCAATAATCCCTCAGGTCCAAAAAGATTAAAATCTAGAGGAGGGATAGCACTTCCGGTCGCTTTAACGAGCTGGAAGGCTAAAACTCGGCAATCTTTTCACGTTTTATGAGTCAGATGAAAAGAGCTTAAAGAAGACTCGTCTTTTGAGGAATGAGTGATAAAAAGGGTAGCAGTTGATTCTAGGTAAGGGTTGGAATTTTCCAAGCACGACAGTGTCACAAGGATGGCTAGTGAAATCACTCTTCGCAGCTGTTCCTCAAAATGGGTAAACAATCAAATGGAGGTGAATGATCGGCCAATGGAAAAGTGGAGGTGACGGTGCAAACACGACCAAGGCTTTAATGGTTGATAATGTTACATTCACGGTGGTTATTTACTGGAGGATAGTTCATTTTTTAACGAGCTTAAACATGGATTGAAACACTTGCTCGGTCTTATGTTTATTTTTAACGAGCATGAACTATGTGCTAAAACTGCTCGAGGTGGGTTTATTTTTTAACGAGCTTGAACCCTGCGGTAACACTGCTCATGGCGGGTTTATTTTTTAACGAGCTTGAACCTTGCAGTAACACTGCTCGTGATAAGTTTGCATGCCCCCAGCATAATAACGCAAATCGAGGTGCATGCCCCCCAAGCTTCATTGCATTCAACTTGGTGGTTGGAATGAAGGTTTACCTTTGAGAAAGGGGATTTGTTTCATTTTTTAATGAGGTTGACACAGTAAAAGAACCATCCTCAAGACTCCTTGTTTCATTTTTTAACGAGGTCGACACGAGATAAGAACCGTCCTCGGAATCCAAATCCATTAGATATAGAAGATTTCATATTCCACTGTGGCCATTTCCGCCAGATTACTCGGAGGCAGTAGGGCAAAAGTACCCATTAAGGAAGGGTCTTTTAGGAGACCTACTCCGATATTTTGGAGCGAATGATTGCTTCCATGGATCATTGGAATGCTTCCCGTAACTTGTGAACTGTTGGGGAGAAATGTTTGTTGGTCGACGATTGTAATTCCTCCTTGGAAGGGAAATGCAATCTTCTTGAAGTAAGTCGACACAACTGCGGCCATGGCATATATCCAGGGCCTACCTAGTAGGATGTCGTAATCAAGGTTTCCGTTGATTACTTCAACATCAATTTCTACTGTTTTGCCCCCCAGTTCAACCTGCAAGTTTCTTAAAATTCCGTATGGAGTGTATGATCATCCATCAAATGCTTTTAACATTGTTGACGATCGCGACAAGGGTGGTGACCCTAATTTTTCCAGCAACTCATGGACATAATACATGTGGATGCCTCCTCATCAATAATTGTTCGATGAATAGTTTTGTTGAGGGTTTTCACTTGAATAAGGAAAGCTAGTTGAGCTGGTAACTGAGGGTCATATCCTTTATGATCAAAGGCCACAAGATTGGAATCCATTGGGTCAATCCCACCTATTGCTGATAATAAAGCTTGCTCTTGGGAGAGGCAATTTTGCGGTACCTCAAGTGTCGACATAGCGGACGGTGATTGGGCCAGGTCCTCTATTATATTATAATTCTGTGCTATTTTTGCACGAGGATTAAATGTCGATTTGTGTACTACTCCCTTTGGCGACTTTATCATTTGTTCAGGAATGATGGGTGGCACAACTTCGGTCAAAGTTGTTGTCGAACTACTAGGTTGTTCATTAGCCTTGTTATTCGACAGCTGTGGATTCCCGTAATCTTTATTCCTTGTCAAAGCATCATTTTGTTGCTTTGAGATAGACAACATAAGAACTTGGGATCGGGAAGCATTTTGGTTAGCAACCAGTTTGGTTCCCGGGCTTGGAAATAGATCAGTCAATATTGCTGAGGTTTTTGAACTCTTAAAGAGTTTCTTAACTTCAGCTTTATGTGGAGAATCTCTCGTCTGATGATCCTCGTCGCATATATGACACCCCGCAGGGGGTTTCCTTTGCCCAGAAGGGTTTGTAGAAGGCTTTTCAGGAGATGACTCATCCTGCTTCCTTTTTCTCCCTTTCTTTTTCTTCTTGCCCCCTGGTTGCTTCTGTTGTTTTCCCTTGTCAGTTGACACGACATTTACTTCCGAGGCAAGAAGTTCATATTTTGCATTTTGATCTGAAATCTTACGGGCCTTCTTAGATGTAGCCTTTGTCGATTTCGTGTCTGTTGTGCCAATCACGCCATCGTCGGCATGAGAGTCATTGTTCGATTTAGGAGGAGGAGGAATTGAGAATTCCGGTCTAGGGGTGTCCGGTATTTTGTCGTAGAGCGTGCCAGACTAAGTATAGATCAAGTCCAGATATTGCGCACGAGCGATAACTTGCTCTTCCGTTACGACTACCCCCTTTGCCACATCTTCCGTAATGGAAGGTGGTAATGACTTGATAAACCATTCAGCTAAGAGCTGATCGGGAACGTACGTTTTTACCATCCCACGACGACGTCGCCACTCATGTATATGATCAGATATGTGAGCGGCTGTTGTCTGTTTGAAGTTGGTAAGGAGTTCTGTTCCCATTTCATACCTTATCGGTAATTGAAAATGGGTTAAAAAGGTTGTGGCTAAGGTACTGAAGTTGTCGAACGAAGCTCTAGGCAATTCAATGTACCATTTTGCCGCTGGACCCGTTAACATCCTCTGAAAGAGGCAAAGTCTTATCGAATCATCATTTAGGGTGTTTGATGAACACCATAGATGAAATGTCATCACGTGATTCGATGGATCTTCACCCGGATTTCCATTAAATTTAGGAATATTTGATGGAAGTTTGTGCAGAATCGTTGGCCACCAAGGGGCGTAAGCAATTGGATCGTTTGTTAACCCGTGTAAATCAGGTAACTCTAAAGTTTCCAAAATGGTAACTGTTGATTCAGGTTAGGTGAAGCATACCCAGGATACGATGGAATCGCCTGAGCAGTTGGCCTTTGCATAGCAGCATAATGCAGTTGATGTTGGTATGACTGATAAGGTTGGTGGACATGACCATTGTAAAATGGTTGATTTTGACCGTTTTGAATGTACGGCTGTCCACTGTTCGCAAAGATCTGCTGCTCAGAACCTTGGTATACTTGTTGGAATTGTGGTTGTTGGTATTGCACCAGCCACGGTTGTGAAGCCATGTGCTGTTGCGCTATACTAACCGTTGGACCAAGGTGTGGGGTAATTGTACCCGTCTGGACCTGTGTCGCCCCACTAGTTGGCGATTGTGGTTGAGTCACAGGGTCAAGGGGTTGTTGCATTACAACCTGAGAAATCTGAGGTTGGCATACAACAGGCAGCGTTTGAACTTGTGACACCGTCACAATAGCTGGTGTAGTCGGGATGTTCGACATAGGTACACATTGTTGCATTGAATACACAACTCTTGGTTGTTGAGGTAGCATAGGTACCCAACCACTTGAGGTGATTCCAGTGTAACCTGAATATTGTTGCGAAATCCCGTATGGATATCCTCTCGGAGGTGGTAATGAAAGGGCATACTGCCCCCCATACGGTGGTAATCCGGAACTTAAGGGGATTGTTTGCCCTTGGGGACCGGATTGCCCAAATTGACCTCCAAATGGATCAATTTGTTGAGACTCAACATAAGAGTTACCGGATATTATTCCGGTTGAACAAACAGGAATGGACTAGACTGTCGAAATAGCCCCTGAGTGGGCTCCTTCTAGTGGTTGAGAGCTAGTTGGGACAGATGGTATGCCGGCGAACATTGTCGGAGTGACAGAAGGGAGTTCTGCTGTCGTTGTGTCAGTCGACACAGTCCTAGATGTTGACGGTTGTTCAGACATTTGGAGTCTATCCAAAAGATTACCTAGCGATTCTACAGGAACTTCCACTGGTGATAGACTAACTTCTGATGAGGAAGGATATAGAGTAACCCCGACTCCAAAGTGCGTTGGAGTACTTGTTTGAGGATATTCTACAATTTCTTCAATCGCAATCAAACCAGGTGGAAGGGGGAGACCGTCGGGTCCGTAAAATATTTCTGGTGCCGAAGAAGGGGTGGAATCGACAGTGACAGATGTTTGAAGAGCAAGACTCTCCGAACTGGTTGTAGATGGAACTGGTTCAGTAACACAAGTGTTTACTCTCAGACAAGGATCAGTATCAATGTCCCTCTATGGCTGTTGAACTTCCTCTGTAGAGGCAGGGTTTCCAGAAATGTTTGGAGTAACCGGAATCTCGGATGTTGTTGGAACACTTGTTCTAACTTTAATAGGAGATTTGGAACCAGTTAAACGAGTTTGCTTTATCCGTACTGGTTTCGATTCCAGAGACAAAGACGGTTGACTCGTAAACCTCCGCAAATGACGGGGTTTCAATTGACTTTCTTCCACGATTGCGGATTACTCGATCAACTAAAATACAAAAGGGGAAGTACGTTTCTGAATTAAATGAATTTTAGACGCTTTAGACACAACTTGTTTTTTCAATTTTAAAGAGTCGAGAAAAAACAAAAGATGACTCTAGTCTCCTTCGATTTTTAATGAGCCTGAAGTGACAAGTGCTCAGATGGACCTTTTCTGTTAAGGAGCTTGAAAAGGAACGAAAGGGACTGCTCTGGAGATCTAGGTAGAGGGTGTGCCAAACCAATCACAAAACTGCAGAATACGTTTTACGGTACGGCAGTCAATCTTCCCGAATGTTGTGTTCGGTGCATTGCGATCAGTAGGGCGGCCGACACGGCTTCTTATGGATAAAAGTTTTTAAGCCTATAGGGGTCTTCCAATATATACTCGACGGTACGTGGGATCACAATCCGTACTGGCACTTATCGTCTCACAGTGGAGGAATCACCTAACCATCAGTGAGGACAACAGTTACCAGGTTTTACGACGTCGGAACACATCTCTAGCCTAGACCTCTATGTTGTGCATTAAGTTCCAATGCGTTGTTAGATTCATTCAATTTATTTTAAGTTTATCTTTCTTAGAAGTTTTCCTTTTTGGATCACCACGAGATGTATATGTAATTCCTAAATGCAATCTAAAGATGATAAGCAAGCATTTATCTCTTTTCAACAATGAAAATCCTAGCTACAAGGGGAAAAGAAAGACACAATCTTTTCTCAAAGAGCAAAGAGCACACTGTAAATGCACTTTTCCTAAATCAAACCATACAAACTATCAATATGCAAATGCACAAATGCATGTATTTGTTTTCACTTTCTTAATATTGATGCCTAAAAAGAAAGTTGATGTACAAATCTGAATTTGCTTTCAAGTGAAAAACACAAACAAGCTTCTTTTTCGAAATCAAAAAGGTAGAGAAGATTACGACACTTTATGATTTTGAAATAACCACTTGTTTCGACACTAGAAAGAGACAAATTCAGACCAAAGCAAAAGTAAAAAGTATAATCAACTGTCAACAGCAAAGGAACTTTCTCCTAAGATCAAAATCGACACTCACGACAGATCTAAATCTAAGGACGACAGTATCACTATTTTACTTTTCAATGGAAAACTGTAAATGATGTAACAAATACACAAAGAACACCTACAGTCCTTTTGTACAAAGGAGGCGGAATTAAGGCAGAGAAAAGGGGTTTTCAGATAGGTACACACACTGATAACAGGCTGCAAAAGTCAGAGATAAAACTGAACAAAATGAAGCAAAGAACCTCAGCTGCACAGGGCAATGGATGATCAGCGCACCTGTTGCACAGAGAAACTGAATTTCAGCGCAGGTAGCCCTCTCGGGACCTACGTTGAAATGCAAAACCTCTTCACAGAGCCTGCGCTGGGGTAGAAACGAGACTTCTATCCGGGTTCTGGGTCACGGTTTGCAGTTTAATCTATGGATTTTGGCCGAGTAAAAGCTATCAGTAAGGTACAATTAAAGGGATGATTTAAAGGAGGACTAAGAGCTATCACAAAGGGTAATTAGAGCATTTGTGGATCAGCTGTTCAAATCATAAACAAATCCAATGGGAGGATTGAAGCAGCAACTACTTTGCATTTGATAATGGCAAATGCAGTTCGATTGCTACTTCTGTGTTTATGAAGCAAACAACAAGAGAAACAAAAATAAACTAACTAGACACGATCCCCAGTGGAGTCGCCATTTTTTTGTTGGGAAAAGTATCTACTCAGAATGCCCCTATCCCACTCTAAGGTGTGACAGTGCTTTAGCAACAAACAAGGAAAACTATTTTCGTATTCTTCTTTATGAAATGTAAATGAAGAGGAAGGATGAACTAACCTGTGTCTTGCGCTAGTTTGTTGATCCAATCGCTCTCCTTTCTGACAGCTTCCAGCTACCTGCTCCCTTACTTGCCCAGCTTCACCAAGTTCCTGCAAGATCACAGAAGAGGAAAACTACACAAAGATATAGATTTGCATTCATAACTAGTTTAGGATTAGATTTAAGCTAAACATGCAAATATAACAAAGCATCATTGATATACAAACATGTAGGAGAAACTCAAATAGTTTTATTGATATAACAAGAAGATCCAGGAGGAGATACAACCAAGTGAGTCCTGATCCAGCATCTACCTCCCAGCAAAGGAATCCATTCCTCACCTCCAACAAAGCATAAATCACCCAATGCACTAATCTCAATCTCAAAACCAACATCAATTCTCTGCAAAGTACAAAATTTCAGCCTCCGGATCTCTGAGATGAGGGATCCATATATAGATGTAAGCAGAGAGGATGAGTCAGCTTATGTTTTGACTTGTGGCTTCTCTCTGTTAGTTCTTGCTTCCACTTGGAGACTAAGAGCCTCTTACTCATCCTTGGTCGAACTCAGTGAGGCAAGTGTCATTGGAGAAGATTCTGGAAGCTTCCATTGTCTCTCCACCTCGTTGAATGACTCTGCCACTTGTCATTTCCCGCTCAGCGCACCTGGGTAGTGCATTCAAGTGCGTTGCAACGCACCTTGTTGTTGGGAAAAGTATCCAATACGGAATGACCCTATCCCACTCTAAGGGTGATAGTACCTCAGCAACAATCGAAGCAAAGCTATCTAAGATTTCTTCTTTATGAAAGTAAAATAGGGGAGAAAGAGATCCACTAACCGATGTCTTTCGCTAATGGTTGATCCAATCTTCTCTCCTTGCTGCTTGCTCCCAGCTCCTTGCTCTTTCACTGGCCCAGCTACACCAAGATCCTGCAAAATGGCAAGAGAGAGAAACTACAAGAAGCATACATTCATAATTGATTCAAGGATTAGAATAAATCAAATACACAAGTATAACAATACACCATTGAGATACATGCATATAGAAGAACCTCAAATGCTTTATTAATGGAAGAAGTAAAGTTTAGGAAGTGATACAACCATAAAAGGCCCAATCCAGCATCACCTTCCAGCAGAAAGAAATCTCCTCTTCACCTCCTTCAAAGCAAATCACCCAATAGTTCTAAACTCAAACCAACAGCACTTCCTTACATTCACAAAATTCTAGCCTCCCTAGACCTCATGAGAGAGCTCTATATATAGGAGTTTTGGAGAAAGGATGAGTCAGCTTGTAGCTGGCATGAAGCTGACTAGTGTCCTCTCCCACTTCAGTTATTCTTCAGTTCTTGAGTCCACTTGGAGGTTCTTGCTTCCACTTGGAGATCTAGATCCTCTTACTCATCACCAGTCGAATTCCCTGATCCAAGTGTCATTTTGGAAGCTTCCTGGGCATTGACACCTTGAAGAATGACTGTGCCACTTGTCCCAACTCGCCCAGCGCAGGTAGCCTTCTTTGTAGTTGACATTCAGCGCAGGTACACAGTGGAGCAGTTGACATTCAGCGCAGATGCTCAGTGGAGCAGTTGACATGATCCAGAATTAGCTTGTTTTTGAGTGTTTTCAGGCGGAGAACTGATATTCAGTGCTGTGGTTTGCTGACCTTGTTCCTCTAGGGGTAGGAACAACATGTTTAGGGACTTTGGATCCCTTAGATTATGGAAATTTCATGCTTCATGCTGTAAGGCACAAAGATGTCTATAACAGTTGCCCCCTAAAGTATGAGGTCGTTTATCGGGTGAAATGCTTTATCAGGAGGATCCGAAGTTCATTCAATCGTTGAGAGGTGACCTGTAATAAAATAAAGTACAATACATTATTTTTTCATTCTGCTTTCATGATCTAGCTGAGGCGGGCATTCCCATGCTCAGCTTTATAAATTCATTTTGGTACATAGAACAGACGATCGTCTGATGGTAGACTGATAATTCTCTGTTGAAATTATCATCCTTTGAGTAGGATGATCATCTGCTGCAATGATGTACATGTCAAATGTCTTTATATTTCCTGAATATATATCGTAGCCCGGATGGATGAAACTAGATCCGGGGTCTTCAAACTCGTTCGATCTTCACTCTAAGTACAAGTCGATCCATGTGAGAATTGCGCTAAAGTCGAACATGGAAAGACATCGCTTGATTACCGGTCAATGATGTAAACCGTTAACAAGCGCGAGAGGAATCACCGATAATGATAATGACCCTCAAGGTACTGCAGTACAATTCACGTGGTGTGAATAAAGGACTTGGCGTCGAACACCACGCAAAATCTTCTGGTCGAAGGTCATTGATGTATACCTGTCGCCGGAAGTGAGAAACTTGCCATTGAGGCATGCAAGCTTCAAAGTACTGAGGGGGTTGTTCCTAGATCAACCTCTTGGATAATGAGCTGAAGTCGACAAGAGGCGATCCGTCAAAGGAGGGCCTTAATGAATCCCACATCAGTGACACGGAACGGAGCTAATGATTTTAATGGAGGTGAAAACAATCTGTGACATATGATTCAGGGTGGCGATCATGGGTGGATGAAGGATAATGTATGGCAGTGGATGGGACACGGTTGACTCTTTCTGAACAACATCTCTTGAACATATAACGACACTGATGCGATGGATCGGTAGCATTACCCCAAATGTGGATGGTTTGGCGAGACCATGGTGATGAGACCGGTGAATGAAACAACCCAACCCGATGTGACACGGAGGAAAAGTGTCATGTTCAAGAGCGACTTGCTACCATTAAAGCTTTGAGGTTCTCCCAATTTTTCCCCAGTCATTTCTGACCAGTACCTCTTTATTTTTGTCAAGCTTGAGGAGGATAACATATGCTTGTTCTATAACCTGCCCTTCGGGCAAGCCCATCGCTATGTTTTAACGAGCCTAGCGATAGGGAAACTCGTTCTCGTCTAAAGACAAGTTTGTCGCTATTTAATCATTTTAACGAGTCTAACGACAAGGAAAACTCGGTCCTTTTCATTTTTAGAGAGTCTGAAAAGGTACAGAAAGTTAACTCAAAAATTCCTTTTTCGTCATCTAATCCCTTAAGTCCGAAAAAGTATAAAACAATACAGAAGGGATGAGTTTTCGATAACTTTAACGAGCCGAATAAAACAAGCGCTCGACCTTTTTGTGCAATAATCCCTCAGGTCCAAAAAGATTAAAATCTAGAGGAGGGATAGCTCTTCCGGTCCTTTTAACGAGCTGAAAGGCCAAAACTCGACAATCTTTTCATATTTTACGAGTCAGTTGAAAAGAGCTCAAAGAAGACTCGTCTTTTGAGGAACGAGTGATATACAGGGATAGCAGCAGATTCCAGGTACAGGTTGGAATTTTCCAATCACGGCAGTGTCACAAGGATGGCTAGGTGAAATCACTCTTCGCAGCTGTTCCTCAAAATGGGTAAACAATCATATGGAGGTGAACGATCGGCCAAATGACGTGGAGGTGGCAGGTGCAAACACGACCAAGGCTTTTATGGCTGATAAATTTACGATCACAGAGGTTATTTACCGGAATAGGTTCATTTTTATTTAAAATGAGCTTAAACTCTGGAAAACATTGCTCACTGCTTTTTTTATTTTTTAACGAGCATGAAGACCGCTTAAAACTGCTCGGATCTTGCGTTTATTTTTTAACGAGCATGAACTTTATGCTAAAACTGCTCGATATACCAGTCATAAGATAAGAAATGTCTCCTGTGAGATCTCTATTTTTATAAGGAGTTTCATCTTCACTAAGCTTTACTCCATCTCATCCTTTCTTTATGCAAGTTCGGAATGGCTAATCCTACGAGTTTAAAGGGTTAGACCTACAGGTTTAAAGGGAGGACCTAAAAATTTAAAAAATAAATAGTCGCCCCTTGCTTGCATCCAAAAGGTTGCATGCCCCCGGGTATAAAGTACAATTTCAAGGTTGCCCCTACTTATCCATCAAAACATTTGTTTTAAAGGGTGAGGCTTGCCTCTTTCTGGTTACCCAAAGATTGTTTCGTTAATCTTTCAAACAAAACATTTCCTCGGCACTGTCTACCGAAATAGACAATGGTGAATGACATTTGTCAAACACGTAACCTTGACAAAAGAATCCTATTCTAGAACAACCCCTCTTCCATCCACGGACGGGTACGGACTAGTCATACTCTTTCGCGGAAATTCTACCTTATACCCAAGGTTTTCTCTGCCCTAAGCAGACCAGGATGCATGCCCCCTGGGTTCCAGTCCTATCTTTCCGAATCACTCGCACTCATCGGGAAGAAGGACTGGGGGTGGAGACATTTCTTGATTGAATAGACCATTCAGGGTTGGTATATGACTATTTGTGATGCGTGATCCCGGAAATGAAAGTTGGTCTACGAGCTTGACCATTCTTCCTTCGTGTGGAAAACACATTACTCTAAAGAGTGAGGAGACTATTGCTCCCATGCAATATATATAGTCTCGTCCAAGGAGTAGGTTATAATCCAAGGGTCCTTAAACGACCATCACGTTCATTTGAACGTCTTCCCTTTCAATGTAACAGGCACATTGGGGAGGATCCCTAATGGTCGACTGGTTCCTTTATCGAAACCCGAGAGATTTCTTATCTCAGGTAAAAGCGCCGGGGAACCCAGTGCTTTCCAAGCAATAGAGGAAAGGATACTCACAGATGCCCCTTCATCAATGATAGTTCCAGCCATTACCATTCTGTATATTTGGACGATGATTCTGAATGGCATACTGGCTGGCAACCGGGGTCTGCCTAGTTGATTCCAATCAAAGGATACAACCAGGTTGCTTGGTGGTGGGACCGAATATACGGCCGGATATGACCCTGACGATGTTCCTTCCTGTGATAAAGGAATGGGCGCATTGCCCTGATGCTCATCAGAGTCTGTGTTGATGAAAAGAATCTGGATGGTGTCATCCTTATTCTCTTCAGTGAGGGTGTCATTTGAAGATGAATCTTCAGTGACGGTGTCATTTGAAGATGAAACTTCTGAAGGAAGAACCGGGTCAACTGCCGTTTCGACCTTTGGACTTTCGTCCGGTCTGGATTCAGTAGGTTCATTTTCAATGACTGACGCTTCAGCTGACCACTTGAGCGGGCCAGCTGTATTTTCAACCAACGAAGGACTTGGCACGAGTTTTTTGTATCCAGGAGGAAGTCTCAACGGTGAAACCGGACGATCTTCCAAAACTCTCTTCGCTTCGTCTAAGAAGGGACAACGGTGGATGGCGTGATCGCCTTCACACAGTCTGCAGGGGGATCTTGCTCCCCCTCTTTGTCTTGAACCTTCACTTTCGCTGGTTGATGGTAAGCATTCAACATGGCTATCAGAGGTTGATGCTCCCGAATTGTGCAAACGAGGGGACCAGTCCCTTAGTATCCGGGGAATACAGGGACAATCTCTATGGAAGTGGTCTCCTTTACATATGACACATGGCGATTTGGGCCCGGTCTGTGCTGTGTGTGGATTTTCATTAGATGTCTTTTGCTTGCCCCCAGTCGCCTTAGGCTCCTTCTTCTTCTTTTCTTTCTTCTTCTTCTCCTTCTTCTCCATGGGAGCTTGGCTTTTGCCGGCTCTACCTTGCGAAGATGAAGGATTGGATGAAGAGTTATAAGAAACAGAAGGCTGGTGGGTAGCTCTGTACTGATCTAATTGTTGACTCGACTGTTCAGGAACCATGGTGTTCTGAACTACATTGGTTGAGAATAGCCATATTGGCAGGCCAATTGTCAGTCCTGGAAGCGACAATGTGGCCATGTGGGGTGCACCAACTTCTCCCCAAGAGGAGAAAGGACTAGGATTTCCATCATGGGGAATTCCTTGGTTGGGGCGTTCCATGTTCTCAACCTACAGATCAACGCAGGAATAGGAGGTGATTATGTTCCGTTTAAAATAAATTTTATAACGACGCTTTAGACACAACTTGCTTTTTCACTTTTTAAGAGTCGAGAAAAAGCTAAAGATGACTCTAGTCTCCTTCGATGTTTTAACGAGCCCGAAGTGACAAATGCTCGGATGGACTTTTTCAGTTATAGAGTTTGAAAAAGGCCAAAAGAAACTGCTCTGGAGTTCTAGGCAGAGGGTGTGCCAAACTTTTCGCAAAACCACAGAATATGTTTTACGGTACGAGTGGTCGATCTTCGTGAATGCTGTGTTCACTGCATTGCGATCAGTAGGGCGGCCGACACGGCTTCCTATGGATAAAGGCTTTGTTCCTATAGGGGTCTCCCAATATATACGCGACGGTACGTGGCAGCACAAGTCCGTATTGATACTTATCGCTTCACCGTGGAGGAATCACCCAACCACTCAACGCTAAGATATCACGTTTAACGACGCCGGAACACGTCTCTAGCTTAGACCTCTATGTGTTTGCGTTATGTTTCAATGCGTTGTTATGTAAATTCAATTTATTTTAAGGTTGATCTTGTTTAGCAGTTTGCCTTTATGGATCACCACGAGATGTATAATACAACTTCCTAAATGCAGTCTAAGATGATAAGCAAGCTTTTCAATCTTTCAACTTTGAAAATCTTAACTACTGAGGGAAAAGAAAGACATCATCTTTTCACACAGATCATAGAGCACACACTAATGCACTTTTCCCTAAATCAACATACAAGCTGTCAAAATGCACATGCACAATGCAGGTATTTCTTTTCTCTTTCTTAATGTTGGTGCAATACAAAAAGAAAGCTGTTGTATAATTTTGAATTTAATTTCAAGTGAAAGCAAACAAGCTTTGTCCAAAATCAAAAGACACCTTAAGATTAACTTGTTTCGACACTAGAAATATATAAATTCAAACCATATGACGAAAGCAAAAGCTCAATCAGCTATGAACAGCAAACAAACTAACTCTTAAGATCAAAACGACACTTATCACAGGTCTAGATCTAAGAGGCCACAGCAAGACTAGTTCACTTTCGTTATGGGAAACTGCAAATGATATAAGAAATACACAAAGAACAAACACAGTTTCTTTATACAACCGAGGCGGAATAGTGGCAAGGAAAGTTGGTTTCAGATAGGTACATTGACTGATAACAGGCTGCAAAAACAGGATGAAAACAGGGCAACAAACAGGAGGGAACCCCAGTAGCACTAGGCAAAACTGGTTCAGCGCAGGTAGTACACTGGCAGTTTGACCTTCAGCGCAGGTAGCCCCTTCGGGACCTGCGATGAAATGCAGACTGCCTTCACAGTGTCTGCAATGAAGAGATAAACTTTCGTTTTTCTCAGTTTCCGGGTCACAGATTGCTAAAAAATTCACAGTTTTTGGCCAAATCAAAAGCTATCAATCAAGTACACACTAAAGGGTAATTAGGAGGATGAAAAGCTATCACTAAGAGCTGTTCAGAGTCCTTGTGGATCAGCTCTTCAAATCATAAACTTGCCCAGAAACTGAGCTAGAGTAGCTGCCCTCTACTTTGCATTTGAAAGATCCAAATGCAGTTCGATTCGGTACTCCCTGTGTTTATGAAATGAATAGCAAAAACACAAACAACCAACAAGATACAATCCCCAGTGGAGTCGCCAATTTGTTGTTGGGAAAAGTATCCAATACGGAATGACCCTATCCCACTCTAAGGGTGATAGTACCTCAGCAACAATCGAAGTAAAGCTATCTAAGATTTCTTCTTTATGAAAGTAAAATAGGGGAGAAAAGGATCCACTAACCGATGTCTTTCGCTAATGGTTGATCCAATCTTCTCTCCTTGCTGCTTGCTCCCAGCTCCTTGCTCTTTCACTGGCCCAGCTACACCAAGATCCTGCAAAATGGCAAGAGAGGGAAACTACAAGAAGCATACATTCATAATTGATTCAAGGATTAGAATAAATCAAATACACAAGTATAACAATACACCATTGAGACACATGTATATAGAAGAACCTCAAATGCTTTATTAATGGAAGAAGTAAAGTTCAGGAAGTGATACAACCATCAAAGGCCCAATCCAGCATCACCTCCCAGCAGAAAGAAATCTCCTCTTCACCTCCTTCAAAGCAAATCACCCAATAGTTCTATACTCAAACCAACAGCACTTCCTTACATTCACAAGATTCCAGCCTCCCTAGACCTCATGAGAGAGCTCTATATATAGGAGTTTTGGAGAAAGGATGAGTCAGCTTGTAGCTGGCATGACGCTGACTAGTGTCCTCTCCCACTTCAGTTATTCTTCAGTTCTTGAGTCCACTTGGATGTTCTTGCTTCCACTTGGAGATCTAGACCCTCTTACTCATCACCAATCGAATTCCTTGATCCAAGTGTCATTTTGGAAGCTTCCTGGGCATTGACACCTTGAAGAATGACTGTGCCACTTGTCCCAACTCGCCCAGCGCAGGTAGCCTTCTTTGCAGTTGACCTTTAGCGCAGGTAGACAGTGGAGCAGTTGACATTCAGCGCAGATGCTCAGTGGAGCAGTTGACATGATCCAGAATTAGCTTGTTTTTGAGTGTTTTCAGGTGGAGAACTGATATTTAGTACTGTGGTTTGTTGACCCTATCTTTTAAATGATCTTATTGCATTGTTTTGTAGTAACCAGAGGTGTTAGTAGGCGGTGCTACCTTTGGTATCTTGTACAACTTATTTCCCAATGTAGCAATAACAACACGAGGCCTTGACTCATACATAGCATGTTTCTTCCACAAGTATGGTTGGCCTAATAATACATCACAAACATCAAGGAGAGAAATGTCACATAATACCTCATCCGTGAAGGGATTGATGTTGTATGGAAGGCGACATTGTTGGCTCACGCGCAGATCCCATCCTTGGTGAAGCCACCCGATGGTGTACAATTGTGGGTGTGTTGTGATCAGTGAGTCCAACTACTTCACGACCTCTGCTACAATGAGGTTATTTTGGCTCCCACTGTCGATAATGAACCATAGCGAGGAACCCTTTACCCACATTTGGGAGTGGAAGAGACACTCCTCCTCTTCTAGATCTTCGGGTTCCTCCTTCTGGATCTTCGTGGTAGTGACGGTGGCGTTGGGTTCTGCATGAATAATATGCTTCCCTTTGTCATTCCCATTGTTGGGTTCTGACTCAGATTCAGAACATGCATCTGATTCTGAAGCCTTTGGTTCAGCCACCAGTGACTGCTTGGCCTAACACTCAATTGTGTTGTGGGTGGAGCTCTTATGGAGCTCACACCACTTTCTAGTGTCCTTCTTTGGCTTCGCAGTGTTTTCCTTTATCTTGGGTTGTCCCACCTTGGCCTTTTCCTTTTTTATGTGGTTTGGGGGCACCTTTCCCTTACTTCATATTCGCAGATCCAAATTCTCACTTCTTCTATTTAAACTTATGCTCAATCTTGACAGCGTATCGGTACGCGTGCCGAGCGAGGAGATGTACAGGAACTCCATCTCGTCCTGGATGTATCTATGTAGGTAGTCATGGTACTTGAGTACCAAATGTTTCTCAGAGTCCTTGATACCCAACTTTGTGCGAAGGATATGAAAAGCATTGGTAAACTCTGGCACATCTTGATCCCTTCCCTGCCGCAACGTCGTCCACTTTATGTAGTTTTCCTCATAGCTCCTGACAGGGTAGTACTTCTCCTTGATGGCATCCTAGAATAAATTCCAAGTGGGAGCAGCTAAAAACAATTAGGTCGTACTTTCATCCTTCTACTCACAATAGGTTTCCCACCAGTCCTTGACGTGGGCGACGGCTTTGAGAAGAGAAAAAGTGATATTTTCTCGGTTAAAAAAATCATGAACAGAAAATATCCTTCTACTAGATTCAACCATTTATCTACTATGTTTGCATCTATTTGGCCCTCAAATATGGGAATGTCAAAGTTTACTTGTACCTTAAAAGGTGTGGAGCCTCCATAGTGGTTGTTGGATGTGGATGCGCCACCGGCAGGCAACTGTTGAAGGATCTGGGCAAAGTTATCCATCATCGCGTTCCTTTGTTTCTTGAGGGCCTCCTTAAGAAATATTTTGATAAGATTTGTTTCTCGCTCATCTTTCTTTTCTTCCCCCATGGGAGGCCGTCAGGATTTCCAAGGCTGGTCTAGCAAAGGTTCGACTAGTTCGAGCCTTAACTCCTTATATCGCAACCTCGTTGGGGACATTCAAAGAAAAAAAGAGAAAGAGCAGATCGCTCTGATACCAATGATACAAATTTAAACAGGAATGCAAAAAATTACAGATATGACCATAAATACATAGATGCTGTTATGAAACCAGCTCAAGAAAAGATAGAAAAGATAGAAAAGATAGATCAACGCCTTAGAATTCAGCCTCTTCGAGGGGGCAACCTCCTTTACATTACATAAATGAACAATTATTGGATGATTCAAATGAAAAAACCTCCTTTCTATATATAGGAGTCTAAGGAGTCACAATATAATCCAGCCGACCTAACAATAATAATATAAAGCCACAAAAATAACAATAGATGGATTCTATGGGGCACAGTAATAACAATATGGGGGCAATAGGGGCACAACAATATTAATAAGGGGTATAACTACAATAGTAATGGGGTAATCACTAGTATTATGGGGACCCAACATGCCCCTCTCCTTCAAAAAAGTGTTGTCCTCAACGCTTGAGTAGTTTTGGATACTTCTGCATAAAATTCTCATCCTCCCATGTGGAATCTTCAGCGGATAAGTTCTTCCACTTGATAAGATACTCTGAAATTGATCGATTTTGTAGCTGTCGAGTTCTTGTTTCTATGACTGCTTCTGGTTCCAATATAATTTTTTCTTCCTTGTCAAGTTCTGGCAATATTGTTTGAACTGGGAGCTTGTCGCCTATAACCTTCTTTAAACATGAAACATGGAAAACTGGGTGCAATCGAGAAGCTGCAGGAAGCTCCAATTTGTATGCCATAGTACCAATCTTTTGCAACACCTTGTACGAACCATAATACTTTGGTGATAATTTATTATCCTTCTTAGCTTGCTTGAGGGACATTTGCTTATATGGTTGTAGCCGTAGGAATACCCAATCACCTACATCAAAACTTATTTCACTGCGATGTTGATCTGCCTGTTGTTTCATTCTATTCTGTGCCAACACGAGGTTATCCTTTAAGAGTTGGAGGACTTGTTGTTGATGTTCAATGTGATGTTCCACAGCCTGAACCTTAGAATTTTCTCTTAAATATGATGTGATGGATGGTGGTTGATACCCATAAAGTGCCATAAATGGGGTCATTTTTGTTGCTGTATGGAAGGAAGTGTTATACCACCATTCAGCCAGAGGCAACCATTGGACCCATTGTGTCTGTTTATCATATACAAAGCAACGAAGATATCCTTCCAAACATTTGTTTACTATCTCAGTTTTCCCATCAGATTGAGGATGATAAGATGAGCTATGAGCTAACTGAGTACCAAGACAAGAAAATAATTCTGTCCAAAAATTTCCAGTGAAAATGGGATCTCTGTCACTTACAATAATCTTTGGGTTTCCATGTAGCTTTTGAATTGTTTCCATAAATGCAGTAGAAACTGTACTGGCTTTAAATGGATGTGATAATGCACAAAAGTGTGCATACTTGGTAAGTCTGTCAACTACCACCATGATGACACTCTTTCCTCAGACTTGGGTAAACCTGTGATAAAATCCATTGAAACCTCCTCCCAACGTTGGCTTGGAATGGATAAAGGTTGTAATAGACCTGGTGTCTTAATTGTTTCAACTTTATTTTGTTGGCAAACCAAACATTCCGCCACAAACTTTTGAATATCTGATTTAAGGCCATCCCAAAAAAAATCCTTCTTAACCCTGTGGTAAGTTTTTAAAAATCCTGAGTGCCCTCCTAAGGGAGAAGTGTGCAATTCCATAATAATCTTTTGTTTTAGCTGGGAATTCTTACAGAGGTATAAGCGATCTTTGTACCATAACGAATCATTTTGTCAGCGAAATGTATCAGATGTACTGGAATCTTGTTGTAAATTTCGAATAAGTGCCCACACTTCTTCGTCATTCTTCCATTCCTCCCTTGCTTCATTTATCCAATCTGGTTGGATAATAGAAATGGCGCACAACAATGCTTCCACATCCTCATCCTTTCTTGAGAGTGCATCTGCCACCACATTTTGCTTCCCTTTTTTGTAGATGATTTCAAAGTCATAACCCAACATCTTTGTGACCCACTTTTGTTGCTCTTCAGAGGATAATCTTTGTTCTAAAAAGTATTTAAGGCTATCATGATCCGTTTTTACCTTGAAGTGTCTTCCCATTAGGTAGGGTCGCCATTTCTTAAGTGCATGGAGTATTGCCAACATTTCCTTCTCATAAATAGCTTTTCTTAAAAACTTTCCCTTGATTGGATGACTTTCAAAAGCAATGGGTCTTTCATCTTGCATTAGAACAGCACCAATTCCATTTCCTGAAGCATCACATTCCACAATAAAGGTTTTTGTGAAGTCCGGTGTAGCTAAGACCGGTGCTTGGCACATTGCCTCTTTAAGATGTTCAAAGGCCTTTGTTGCTTCCGGAGTCCATGAAAATGCATCTTTCTTCAATAATGTTGTTAGAGGTGCTACTATTCTCCCATAATTCTTAACAAACTTGTGATAATACCCTGTCAACCCAAGAAATCCTCATAGATGCTTTATGGATGTGGGGATTTTCCATTCCTTAATGGCTTTAATTTTTCTAGGGTCTACCTTAACTCCTTCATGAGATACAATATGACCCAGATATTCCACCTCCTGGACTCCAAAGAAACATTTGGATCTTTTTGCATATAATTGTTTCTCCTCCAATAGTTGTAGCACCTTGTCAACATGTTCAACATGATCCTTCCAAGACTTGCTGTAGATTAGTATATCATCAAAAAATACTAACACAAATTTTCTAAGGAATGGTTTGAAAATTGAATTCATCAAACCTTGAAATGTTGAAGGTGCATTGGTAAGGCCAAAAGGCATGACCAAAAATTCATAATGACCCTCATGAGTTCTAAATGTTGTTTTCGGAATGTCTTCAATCTTCATTCTGATTTGATGATATCCTGAACGAAGATCCAACTTGGTGAAGTAAATTGATCCATGCAATTCATCCAGTAATTCATCAATGACAGGAATGGGGAACTTATCTTTAATAGTGAGCTTGTTGAGCTCCCTATAATCCAGACACATGCACCATGATCCATCCTTCTTGTGCACCAATACTACTGGAGCAAAGAAAGAACTTTGACTTGGTTGAATTATACCAGCCTCTAGCATTTCTGCAACCATACGTTCAATTTCACTCTTTTGGACATAGGGATATCTGTACAACCTGATGTTTGGAGGAACACTTCCTGGAATCAGATGAATAGCATGATCATGATCACGCATAGGTGGGAGACCTTTGGGAGTCTCAAATACCTTGGAATGATTGTCCAGGACTTTTTGGAGATCTGGAGAAATAGATGATTCCGATGTGGAAACATCTAGCGAACATAATTGTGCAATTACACCTCTTTGCTCCTTTTTTAGAAGCTTTGTCATACCATTAGAGCTGATTATCTTTCCTAGTTTCCCTACAATACCCCTTAATTCAACTTCCTTTCCTTCCGTAGAAAATTTTATGAAAAGTTCTTGAAAATTAAAAGCTATTGTACCCAAGGATTGTAGCCATTGGACTCCTAGTACAACATCAACACCTCCCATTGGAATGGAAAGCATTGGGCTAGTCAATACATATTCTCCCATGGATAGCTTGATATTATGGCACTTTCTAGAGCAATTTATTGTTCCTCCATTTGCAATCATCACTTGACACTCTGGTGCTGGATATAGGAAGCAATTCAATTCTTTTGCTACCTTACAATGAATAAAATTGTGGGTGCTTCCTGAATCAATCAACACTATTACCTTTTTCTTCTTGATTTGTCCTTCTATCTTGATGGTTTGAGGAGTGGTAATTCCCGCCAATGCATTACAAGATATGGTCGGATTTATTTGTTCTTCATCTAGGCTTTGTTCCTGGAGTATATCCTCTTCTTTTGACCTTTCTTGCTCCTTTTCTTCTTCCTCTTCACAATCTATGTAGAATAATTTCTTCTCAGCACACTTATGACCTTTAGTGTATTTGCTATCACAACTGTAACAAAGCCCTTTTTCTCTTTTTTCTTCCAATTGTTGTGGTTTCAACCTTATAGGTTGTGGAAGACTAGGGGCAACAACACTTCCGTCTTTATAGTTGTGAGTGGTATGCTTCCTGGTTGCCATAATTTTGCTTTCCATTTTTCTTGCTAACCTGAATGCCTTCTCTAATGAATCAGGTTCCCAAAGGCGAACATCATGTTGGATATTATCCTTTAAAGACCCTATGAACACATCAATCATATGCTCCTCTGGAATATATTTTACCCTTATGTTCAATTTTTGGAACTCCTCAATGTGCTCCATTATTGAACCCTTTTGTTTGAGACTTATCAATTGGCTAAAAAAACTGTTTCTTTTTGTATCCTCATAATGTGCTATCAATTCTTCCGTAAAAATTTCCCAAGTGATAAATTTTTTACGAGAGCAAAGCCATTGATACCATACAAACTGATTTGGTTCCAAATATAAAGTTGCCATACATACCTTTTGTGTGTTTTGCACATTATTGAGATCGAAGAATTTCTCCATCTGTAATATCCATGTTGTGGGATCCTTGCCATCAAACTTCCTCATATCGATTTTTGGAATATGGTGTGTCTTCGATCCAACATTAGAGTCTATGGAATCATGATTAACATTTCTTTTGTTCTCATCATGAGTTTCCTTTACTACCCTTTCACCATTAGTGACCCTTTCTTGTAGCAACTTCTTCAATTCTTCCATGTTTGTCTTCAAATTTATCTTCAAATAGTCCATCTTAGCTTCTACGCCTTTCTTTAAACCATCCATCTTAGCTTCTACATCTTTCTTTAAACCATCCATCTTATATTTTGTTCCTTTTTGTGCAAGTGACACTTGTTGCACTTGGTCTCGTAATTTTGCTATATCATGTTGCATTTCTTCCTCTACTTCATAAGTCATGCTAGAGCTTTCAGGTTGCTTACTAGGTGTTTGCATTTTCTTTCCTCGGGGCATCAATTACCAATAATAATGCTTTACTATGCCCTTTGAATTCCTTCAAACCAAGCTTACGCAAAAATTAAAAAAAAAACTACACACCTTTTTTCACTTTGTGGAAGCCTGATATTGAATCTGATGTATATCGGTAATTTTGAATCATCCAGTTCTAAAATTTCGATTTGTAGTAGCATTCTGTGTTCTCTTTCCAATTCCACTAGTCTGATCCAAATTGGATTCTCCAAGAAAGAGTTATGCACAATCTCCAGCAGTGACCTGATTGTAGACTAGTTCAGTAGAGCGAACTTGTATGAAGTTCCACGTGTCACTGTTTCAACCTCTGACTTTGAAAAATATATACAAGAAAACTACAGTTCGTCCTATTTCTGTATCTTCTTGCGAAATTTCAATCCGATGCTCAGAAAGAAAGTTATGATGATTTTCCCCAGGTCACCCGTTTGGAATGTAATTCAGGAATCTGCAAAAAGACCAACTTCCTCAGATCATATCTCCGTAAATATAGCGCAAAAAGATCTGAAATTTAGACCCAAGGTTAGCGCGATTTCTTCTCAAATGGGTTTTTTTTTCAACTTCTGAAACGTCGCATAAAAAAATTTATAGCGAAAATTCCACGATGACCTGTTTGGAGCAGCAAAACCCTAGAATCCAAAGCTCTGATACCAAATGTTATGAAACCAGCTCAAGAAAAGATAGAAAAGATAAATCAACGCCTTAGAAGTCAGCCTCTTCGAGGGGGCAACCTCCTTTACATTACATAAATGAAAAATTCTTGGATGATTCAAATGACAAAACCTCCTTTCTATATATAGGAGTCTAAGGAGTCACAATATAATCCAGCCGACCTAACAATAATAATATAAAGCCACAAAAATAACAATAGAAGGATTCTATGGGGCACATTAATAACAATATGGGGGCAATAGGGGCACAACAATATTAATAAGGGGTATAACTACAATAGTAATGGGGTAATCACTAGTATTATGGGGACCCAACAGATGCAGCATAAATAACACTATCTTTCATTAATATCAAATAATGATATATGCTTACAAACAGAATGGAAATGAGACTAGCTCGGGCAATGGTAGCTTATCTTTGAGAAGATATGTGGTGGCTGCATGCCTATGAACTGAGTTACAATGAAGCTCAAGGGCCTTTTTATTATTGAACAATAAGAGAAAACCCTAAAGAACCAAAACCCCAACCCGAGGAGATGTAACACCAAGAGTTTATGGGCCCCGTTGGGTTTAGATGGGCAGCCAACTTCCCATGGTCGTAACTTGGTCATATTATCTATGTTTGATGTGTATGATACCTTGTTGGAAAGGTCTGTCTAAGGAATACAACTTAAAACATGATTGAATGATATCGCTTGGAGGAATATTACCAAAACAAATGTCGTTTAGGGCCTCAAAATGGCTCCAAAAGCTCAGGACCTGAAAAACTGCAAAAAATAGTACATTGTGCTACAATTAAGGAAACTAAAAAGTTGAAAGAAACAATGGTGGGGGTGCACATGGAATAGGCGAGTGGACACCAATATCCACTTGGATAACATATACTTACAGCTAGATTTAGGACCTATCTTGCATCTTAATGATGTTTTACATGTATCAAACATGAAGAAGAACATTATTTCAGTATCTACCTTGGAAAAGAAAGGCTTCAGAATTTCCTTTATAGATGAGAAATCGTATCTATGGTCAAAAGAAAAAGGCATCTAGGAAGCTAAAGCAATTGGAATTTGAGAATGTGAACTTTACAAGCTCACTGGTTATCCCATTCAAGTTCTTGTTCAAAATACTGTCAGCAACAGCGAGCTTTGGCATAGGAGGTTTATCGATATCTTCCACAAGGAACTTCCAGATCTGCATCACATGCTAGGAGGCTTGACCCATATTTCACTTTCAAAAAATGAAGTTTGCAAAGTGTGTTTGCTTGGTAAAAATACAAAGAAATCATTTAATAGTAGTGATAGCAGATCTAAAGATATCCTACTACTAATTCATTCTGATATGGTCCTATGACTTGTCCTTTTTTGAGTGGCTATTTGTACTATGTATCTTTTATTGATGATTTCTCCAAAAAATGTTGGGTGTATTTCATGAAAAACAAGAATGACACCTTTGCTAAATTCAAAGAATTTAAGGCCCTAGTGGAAAATCAAATTGATAAGAAGATTAAAAATCTTAGGTATGATAATGGGGGGAGTATGAATACCATCCTTTTTGTGGATTTTTGTAAATAACATGGCATAAGAAAACAATTGACTGCCCCTTATAATCCTTAGCAAATTCGAGCAACTGAGAGGAAAAATAGAACCCTTGTTGAAGCCTCCAAAGAAATGATGTTTGACCAAAACCTTCCTATCTCTCCTTGGGCCAAGCTACCAGGAAAATTTTTTATATTAAAAACCATATCCCTCATTCCATTCTCAAGGATAAAACACCTGAAGAATCCTTCATTGGAACCAAGTTTGATGTAAGCCACTTTAGATTATTTGGTTTCCCATTTTACATTCATGTTCCCAAGGACAAGTGGTCCAAACTAGAACCCTCGGGGATAAAAGGCATATTTTGGGGATATAGTGAGTCATCCAAAGCCTACAAAATTTATATGCTTGGTCAAAGAAAAATTGAGGTGAGTTGGGATGTCACCTTCCATGAAGAATCAACCTTTATAATTTCAAAACAACTTCAACTTGAAACCGAAAATGAGCCTACCTTTATTTCTATTGAAAGTTTAGGTTCAAGGAGTCTAAGGGAGAGAAACCAAGATGATCCCATGGATCATGACTTGTATCTTGAGCTTGTTGAAGTCCTAGAAAAATTGCTTGAAGGAGCTCCAGTTAAAAGAAAACAATCTTGGGCTAGGGAAATTCTACAAGAAGCTGAAAAGATAGTTTCTCCCAAAGGCACATTCAGGGAAAGAAAATACCTCATAAGTATGGTGGTTATGTAGCTCTTGTCAGCAACTTAAGTGAATCTGAACCTTCTACTTTTTATGAAGAAAATAAATTACAAGTCTAGAAAGATGCAATTCTCGAAGAATATAAATCTATAATGAAGAATAATGTATGGGATATTGTTCCAAGACCTATTGATAAATCAGTTGTTTCATCTAAGTGGATATAAAGGATTAAACATGTTGCAAATGGTAGCATTGAAAAGTTTAAGTCAAGTTTTGTTTCCCGTGGTTTCACCCAAAAGGAAGGTGTTGTGGAGGTAAATCCCCTCTGCGGACAGAGGCGATCCCTACTAGCCCAGACCGGATCTAGCAACAATCAAACAATGTTATCACGCAAGTTCCTAATTGAAAATTAAAGGTGGATGATGAGAACCTACTTGGATTTCAACACTAATATTCATAGAAGAGACATCGCTCTCGTTCCTTTGCTTCGGCTGGTCACGATCCCCACGATCTCCGTGATTGGACACCTGCACATGCAAAGAACAACGCAAATACAAGCATAAAATCCAATAGATGCAATTATATATCAGTCAGAAAAGATACAACTCAACATCAATCATTACAAAGGACAATGAGAGTGGAACCATAATGATAGTCATCTATTATTGATAAACAACAAAGAATAATACAACCATATTTCTGACGTCAAATCCTCCTTTGGCTGGGTAATCAGCTACACAAGTCTTGCAAAGCTTGTTGGGATGGGAAATAAGCCTCTCTCTCCTTGGTGACAAGAATCTCCTCACTTAGATTTGGCCTTATGGATGCAAAGAAGGCTCTTGCAACTTCAATCTCTTGAACTCCTGGAACTCTTACTATCACTAGCACTAGCTTGCCCAAGGCATAGAGACAAGCTTTTATAGATAGAGGGGAAGGAGATAATATCAATCACAATTTCCATGGGATTGGCTTTATCACTTAGAAGCTTCCATGAAAGGTGGCAAACCACTTCCCTTTTATGAAGATTCGAAGCCAAACCATCCTATCTCAACATGGATTCAGTTGGTGAATGGGTTAAGGAGAACCTTCGGAAGTTTGTTCGTTAAAAACTTTACCCAACTGGGTTGGCGTGAGTGCGACTCTGAGACAGAGCGCCAACTGGCGCGCCCTTTGTAGAGGATTTCCCCCATTGGCGCGGGAAGTACACTGCGGACCCACGCTAATGCAAAAAGGGCTGTTTTTATGGGTATACTGCAGGAGATGTCTTCAGGGCATATGAAGCTCACACTTAGAGGAATATAATGCAAGTGGTTTCAGGTTATGTCACTTCTCACAAGTCCCGGAATGAGTCCTCCAATGTACGGGAGAGGGGAAATAGGGACGGTGATAAACGGTGACAAATTACTGTGTAACAGATGCCCCCTAAAGCATGAGGCCCGAGGGAGAGAGAGGGGTGAAATGCTTTTACAAGAACATGCGTAACTGAAAACACTGCCGCCGGAGAACCTGCGTAAAGAAGTACAACTGATATCTCAAGTACATGATATATGTGGTATGGGCGCAGCCATCCATAACAGAGCACACAAGAATCTAGATCCAAGGTATGGGCACAGCCATCCAGTGAGGATCGATAAATAGACTCAGGCATGGTCACAGCCATCCAGTGAATGAGTCATGTAATGATCATAATAAGCCACAAATCGCAGCCTGGATTCCAACAAACAAAATCCAGGGTCTTGTGCTCCATCTCGACCCGAACAGAGTACAAGTTCAGGCATGCGAATACATGAGTTGGAGTCGAACATGCATGAACATCATCTGATTACCAGCCAATAGTGAAAATTGTTAACAGACGCGAGAGGTACCACCAATAATGACAATGGCCCTCAAGGTACTATAGGTACAATCTACAGCGTGCGAATGAGTGAGCTGGCGTCGAACACCCGTAGAATCATTCGATCAGAGGCCAATGATGAAAACCTCTCGTCGAACACGAAGAACCTGCCATTGAGGCATGCAAGCTCCAAGGCACCGGAAGGGAGTCTCTAGATCAGCTTCCTGGATAATGAGCTGAAGTCGACAGGAAGTGACCTTGATCAAAGGTGGGCCATAGTGTTTCCCACATCATTGACACGAGACAGAGGAAGAATGTTGTGGTGAATCAGAATTATGTGAGGTATCAGAGGGAGGTTGTAATTCTGCAGAGGTCAACTTCTCTTGAACATATCGGCGGCACGACAGTGGACTTGGCAGTATTTGACATTAAATGATCAAGGGTCATGGTGACAAGGCAATGAGCAGATGAGAGGTCAAATAGGATAACCCAAACCCACGGAGGCTAGTGTAAAACAAGATGAGAGGTTCCCACCCAGACATGAATGCAGACAAGTGCCATGTTCAAGAGCGACATACTGCCGACACAATAATGATTATGGTTCCATTTTCCCCACCATTTCTGGCGAGTACCCCGATTATTTTTTGATGACAAGCTTGACGGGGATAGCATATGCTTGTAAGGCGTCATTACGACAGAATCTAATGTCATTAAGTTTTAACGAGTCTGACAAAGGAAGAACTCGGTGTCTTTTCCTGTTTAGAGAGTCTGAAAAGACAGCAGAAAAGTGAACTCCAGGGGGGTCCTTTTTCGTAAAGTTGTGTCTCGCGAGCCCGAAAAAGTATAAAACAATGCTCGAAAGAATCGCCCGATCATTACGATCAAGGAGTACTTTTCATATGTAGTGACATCGACCTAAAAAAGTAAAAAATCGATTGATATCACGTCGTTTCGTAACCATTAACGAGCCTGAAACGACAAAGACCCGACAATCTTTTGTTTTTTACACGGTCAAAAAAGAGTTTAAAGACGACCGCCTCTTATTTCCATTTAACGATTCAAGAGGGAACTCGGCAATCTTTTCATCTTTAAACGGTCAGAAAAGAGCTGAAAGTAGACCTTAAAGTAACTTTTTCGTGTGTTTACTGAGCCTGAAAAAGTGTAAAATATAGCTCGTTTCATCGCCTAAGTTGTACAAACACCTGTCGCTGCACAAAAAAGGGTGTAAAATCCATTTTCGACACAAATATATTCATAAAATATTCATGAAATGACTTTTTAAACCTATTGAGGGTCAAAAAAAAATTATAAAATGGGTGAAATAGTAAAAACAAGAATTACTTTTCACTTTTACCCTTTGAGAGTGACATTTGGAGCTTTTGGTGTGCGATCTTCAAGCGACGATTGCGACAAATTCGGGTGACCAATCGGAGCGCCGTCAGTGTCAGGTAAGAGGCCTCTTTCTCTACTCCATTTCCATACCTTTTTCATGCTTTTTGTTCCCTGATTGAGCCTCTGCAAGGAGGATTTCAAAATTTAGGGCCGCGCCCATTGGCGCGGGTATCCAGCACGGACCCGCGCTAATGGGGCGATTTTTCTAAAGGGGTCGCCCTATTGGCGCGACTGTTTTGGAAACAGTCGCGCCAACCGCGCAACCTAATTTTTCCTTTGAAATTTCCCATTGCATTTTAAATTTGTCTAGATTGTAGGCTTACTAGTGTTCTAATAATGATTTATTCATCCTTGTGGGTGCAGGAAAACAGGCAAAATGGTGGTGGAATGGAAAGAAAGGGAACACGATGCCGTAGATGCCTTGGCTATAGAAGATGAGGGATGCATGAACGCCTTAAGAGACTGTGGTCTCAAGAAATTCTTCCTCACATCTTACCTGGAAGCTCAGCCCGAGCTATTGCAGTTCATAGTTGACGCTTGGGATGTTGATGACCAAGTATTCCACTTACGGGACCAAGCATTAGAGCTTGACGTGGCCGATGTGTATTTCATCACTGGGTTGTCATGGAGAGGGGCGAGGCCCATATTGACCGGAAGTAGACCTTCCGGGGAGAAGATGAGTGAAGTGATGGACCGAGTGTGTCCAGGGGCACAATTTGGGAAAAACAGTGCCAAGGTGGATATCACCACCGTTTCGGACTTGGTTCTCAGGGTGATATTGTTCACCATCACTCGTGCAGCCGGGGTACAGGCGCCCCATGAGGCGAGCAAGAATCATCTGCTACTAGCGACAAAATGCCTCAACCCCACCATTTTTGACTGGGCCACAACTATGACCACCAATATCAAGAGGCATCTTACAAAGTGTAAGCGAGGAGGAGTGAAACAGTTCAGGTACGGTTCAATTGTGGTGTCATTCTTCTTGGAACGATTACCCATTTTTCAGATTCAAGGAGCTATAGTGGCTGATCCATTGCCACGAGAGCCTAGGATGGCTCGCTGGGCAGCACTGATGCCCAGAGGAGGAGGGTGCCAACAGATGTCCTGGCGGCCTGAGTTCTTTATATGGCTCCGCCGTTAGCTGATTATGGTGGAGGATTGGCCGTACGCGGGGACTGATTTCACCGAGGATCCAGATCTCCCACTGCCAGAGGGAGAGGAGTGGGATGAGGAGTTGGGTATGATCTCTTTGTTTTTTGATGTTTTATGTATTTTTTGTTTTGTCAATACATGCATGTTCTGATGACAGTTGTATATATATGCAGACGTTGGCCCAGAGCGACCAGCTGGCTTGTCTCCCGTAGCGCGGAGGGTCCAGCCCGCAGCTGACCCTCAAGCAGAGGGTGTCGTGGGGGAAGAGCTAGTTCAGAATCTCGAGGGACTCACTCGAGGGATTTTGGATTACGCTAGACTGGCGGATGTGCCCTTTGCATACCAGAGGCACACAGTGGGGGTGTCGAGTCGTATCCATCGTCTGTTGAGACGATTGGTGCGCGCGGTGACGTGCTATCATGAGCACCACCGCGATTAGACTTCTAGGCTTCTTTTATGCATATTTTTTGAGGGACATGTCGTCTCCGGATGTATCAGGATGAACATGTATTATTTTTTGAACTATATAATGCATGTGGTGCAAACATTGCGACATACATATATATATATATATATATATACATATGCCTATTTCTAGATGGATCTTTCACATGTGATGATGTGTTATATGCTATGCGAATATCTGACACAAAATGTAATCTAATGTATCAGTTGCGTAACAAACGACCCATTGTGAAATGTATTTACACACACGCATATTTTATTTTTACACAAGCTTGAAAACACACATGATAATCACATATGCAAACTATGCTTGGAGATGATTTTATTTTTTATGCAAGCTTAAAAGCACTCACACACATGCAAACTATGCTTGAAGATGATTTTATTTTTTATGCAAGCTTAAAAGCACTCACACACATGCAAACTATGCTTGAAAATAAAGGAACGGGCATGCCCCCCAGCATGGTGTCTCAATTCGAGGTACATGCCCCCCAAGCTTCAGTCCATTGAAAATGGAGTGAAGGTTGACATTACTGTTATTGCGCTCGAATTGCACGAGCTCTTGTTTCATTATTTTAACGAGGTTGACACAGGTAAAAGAACTATCCTCGTAACACTTTGTTTCATTTTTTAACGAGGTCGTTACAAGATCAAAACTATCCTCGGGACACAAGCTTGAACCAGGAAGGACTCTGCTTGTTGGAAATGCGCATGCCCCCAGTGCAATGGCGCAGGATGAGGTACATGCCCCCCAAGCTTCATTGCATTCAACAAAGTGGATGGAATGAAGCTTTACAAGATCTTAATTGAAAGACGCGATTGGAAAGGGGGAATTGTTTCATTTTTTAACGAGCTTGACACAAGATCAAGAACTATGCTTGGGACTCTTTGTTTCATTTTTTAACGAGCTTGACACAAGACAAGGAACTGTGCTCCGACACCTAGTTTCATTGTTTAAGGAGCTTGACACAGGGAAACGAACTATGCTCCATTGGAACTTCACCATAATGAATAAGACGTTGAGGCTCCCAAGAGTGCCATTCTTGATGGAAGGCCAACATCTTGGAAGTCAGGGCCCAATGCCTCCAGGACACTATGCATGATGGCGGAATCACTAGATCCAGGCATGGGATAGGTGGCCACGTAGTTGATCTATGATGGGGCAGATGCAACTAGTGGATGAAAACCAGGAGGGGATGACAACTGTGTAGGAGGCACCCGGGGACGGATGAACGATAATTGATCTATCGTCACGATTCTTCCATCGTGTGGAAAGCAAACCACCCAAAAAAGTGAAGAGACCAGGGCCCCCATGGCATAAACATAGTCACGGCCAAGGAGAAGACTGAAGTCTAAAGCACCTTGGGTAACCGATACGTCTATATAGACAGTCTTGCCTCCCAAAGTAATAGGGAACTGTGGAAGGATCCCTAATGGTTGACTAGTTCCTCCGTCAAAAGCCGTCAAATTCGGTGCGACTGGCACAAGCTGTGGGGAACCCAAGGCTTGCCAAGTAGTGGTAGGCATAAGACTAACCGATGCTCCCTCATCCAACACAGTGCCAGGTAGCGCCTTATTATAGGCATGTACCGTGACCCAGAAAGGCACATGGGATGGAAGGGGGGAGGTAGTCAAACGACTCCAGTCGAAGGAAACGACTGAACTACTTGGTGGGGGAATCATATGATTGACCCCCTGCTCTAAAGGAACTGAAGCAGGACTCTCGGGAGCAGCTGGGATAGGAGAGTCATTTCCGGACTCAGGAGAATCTGAGGAGATGAGAAGAACATGGGAGTGATGCTCTTCTGAAACAGAGTGATCGACGGGTGGTGAACTCGAGTCGACACTCTTTCCGACCAATGGTTGGTCTAGAACAGGCTGGGCACAGCCAGGTTCGGGAAGAGGAGGCTGGACAAGAGAAGAATATGAATCAATCTCTTTGTCAGCAAGGGAACGATTTGTGGCTACAGAGAGACGTTGATAACCAACGAGAAGGTGGGGTGAAGGAGCTGTAAGACTTTCCAAGACAATGGAGGCTTTATCCATGAGTGGACAAAGGTGAAGGGGATGATTGCCTTCACAAAGTCTACAGGGGATTCGAATATTCCCTTTTCCCTTACCATTCTCAACTGATAAGGTAGCATCGCCGTGAGCTTCAGAGGATGATGAGGGGCGAGTCGGATCGTGAGACCATACTTCTAGTACCCTGGGAATGCCAGGACAATCACAAAGAAGATGGTCCTCCTTGCATAATCGACAAGGAAACTTGACCTTCCGCGGAGGAGCGAAAGGGGGCCCAACTTCAGGTGTACTCGAGGGGGTAACTGCACTTGTAACCTCTCCCTTAGGAGCCTTCTTCTTCTTCTTCTTCTTCTTCTTCTTCTTCTTCTTAGCCACCTGGTTACTCAAATCGACACTTTCACCAGGTGAAGTGGAAGATGAGGATGTAGAAGTGGGCGTAGAAGCGGAGAGATCCACCTTAGAATCAACATGATGTTGTTTAGGTGGAGGGATAGATTGACTAGACGGTGAGACGGTAGGGACCAAAGAGGTTGAGAACAACCAAACCAGCAACCCAACAGTTAAACCTGGGAGGGACAACGTTGCCATATAAGGAGCACCAACATTTCCAAAAGGAGCGAAATGACCAGGGTTCCCGTCAGAGGGGGTCCCTGGGTTGGTGAACCCCGAAAAAGTTGCCATCGAGAACGAAAAGAAGCCTACTCAAGCTAACGCAAACAAGATCTAACCGGGTAAATGTGAACGCAGCCGAATAAATTTTAAGACAAAGGAACTGAACTTGACCTTTTCATGTTTTAAGAGTCAAGAAAAGGACAAAAAGGTGACTCTAGTCGCCTTCGAATGTTTTGTGAGCCCGAAGTGACAAGTGCTCAAGTGAGCCTTTTCTTTTAAGGAGTCCGAAAATGATCAAAAGTGACTACTCTGGAGAAACTAGGCAAAGGGTTTACCAGACAACTTGTAAAACTGCATATACACCTTAGCAATCATATGAAAACCAAGGACTTTCCATACGGTAGTCAATCTTCCCGAATGTTGTGTTCGGTGCATTACGGCTTGTAAGGTGGCAGACACGGCTTCCTGTGGATCAAGGATGATAACCTGGTGGGGTCTCCCCATATACTCAACGGTACGTGGGAGCTCAAGTCCGTGCTAGACCACTTGTTGTGTCACGGAAGGATGAATCACCCAACCTTAAGTGAAACAAAAGTGACTAGGTTTAACGACGCCAGAGCACGTCTCTAGCCTAGACCTCTAAACAGTGAGCGTTATGTTCCAATGCATTTTTAAGTTCATTCAGTTCATTTTACGGTTGATCTTGAATTAGGTTTCGGTTTTCAGGTCCTACCGTATGTAATCTCTCACAATTCCCTAAATGCAAGCTATATGCCAAAAAGTATCATTTCGTTCGATGAACACTAACTACGAGAGAGTTGAGAACTTTTCAATCAAACAAAATGACCATAAACAATCAAGAACCACTCTAATGCAGCTAATGGCAATAAACGAAACTTTTCTTTAAAGTCACTAATCAATGAAAAGCTCTAATTTCCATTAACTAATTCAACGCAAAAGAGACTATTCGTTTTCTTTTCAATGGCAAAGTGCACTAAACAAATTTTGAGAGATAATAACACCGAGTAAAAGAGACAAATTTCACTCAATGATAACGCAATCAAGTTCCCAAAACACCAAGGCAGTCCTTCAAACCAAAAATAAAACACGAAAACCTCTATGAGCTATGTGATCTAAGCCCAAACGAAGCCAAGCGAAATCCAAGCAGAAAAGAAGCAAATCACTTGAATAACAATAAAAAGCTTTGACAACCACTGAGCAAGTGCAAAAGAGTAATCACAAAGTCGACTGGACGATCAAAGAACCCAAGACTCCTATGGAAGGCTTGATGCACAAAGCCACTAGATGCCCTAGGGCTGAAATGTGAAATTGATGGAAAGAGGCAAACACCCGAAGGATGGAGGTCGAAAACCAGTCAAACAAGGATCAAACACACTCCAGTAATTGAAAAAGATGTGGCAAGATACAAATCCAAGCTCAGAGGGCTTGCAAATAAGCAAACTGGAAAAGTTGACAGGCCAGGCACGACTGTCAGGCTGTAACTCGCGCTTTAAAGGGATTGGCGCGGGTTGTCTTTGAGCAACATGCGCCAACTGGCGCGACTGTCAAGGAAAAAATCGCGCTAATCAAGTTTTCTAGGTCAAAAATAAAAACAGGCGGTCCAAGGCTTGGTTAACAGTATCCAGGCAGGCCAGGAAGCAAGAGACAGCAAAAAATCCAACCCAGAAAGCTATCTAAGCAATCAAACAAGAGAACCAAAGAGACAAGACAACTCCAAGTTGTTTAGTCCGTAAACCAAACCGGAGATTGACTGAAGTGACGTTGGTCTACTTCGCTAATGCAAAGCAATAGCGTTTTGAAGGCTATCTGGCCATACTTCAGGCTCCATCTAAAGCTTACAAATCAAACAACAAGCTAAGTCCCCAGCGGAGTCACCAAATTGTTGTGGAGGTAAATCCCCTCTGCGGACAGAGGCGATCCCTACTAGTCCAGACTGGGTCTAGCAACAATCAAACAATGCTATCACGCAAGTTCCTAATTGAAAATTAAAGGTGGATGATGAGAACCTACTTGGATTCCAACGCTAATATTCGTAGAAGAGACGTCGCTCTCGTTCCTTTGCTTTGGCCGGTCACGATCCCCACGATCTCCGTGATTGGACACCTGCACATGCAAAGAACAACGCAAATACAAGCATAAAATCCAATAGATGCAATTATATATCAGTCAGAAAAGATACAACTCAACATCAATCATTACAAAGGACAATGAGAGTGGAACCATAATGATAGTCATCTATTATTGATAAACAACAAAGAAGAATAAAACCATAGTTCTGATGTCAAATCCTCCTTTGGCTGGGTAATCAGCTACACAAGTCTTGCAAAGCTTGTTGGGATGGGAAACAAGCCTCTCTCTCCTTGGTGACAAGAATCTCCTCACTTAGATTTGGCCTTATGGATGCAAAGAAGGCTCTTGCAACTTCAATCTCTTGAACTCCTGGAACTCTTACTATCACTAGCACTAGCTTTCCCAAGGCATAGAGACAAGCTTTTATAGATAGAGGGGAAGGAGATAAGATCAATCACAATTTCCATGGGATTGGCTTTATCACTTAGAAGCTTCCATGAAAGGTGGCAAACCACTTCCCTTTTATGAATATTCGAAGCCAAACCATCCTATCTCAACATGGATTCAGTTGGTGAATGGGTTAAGGAGAACCTTCGGAAGTTTGTTCATTAAAAACTTTACCAAACTGGGTTGGCGCAAGTGCAACTCTGAGACAAAGCACCAACTGGCGCACCCTCTGTAGAGGATTTCCCCCATTGGCGCGGGAAGTACACTGCGGACCCGCGCTAATGCAAAAAGGGCTGTTTTTATGGGTATACTGCAGGAGATGTCTTCAGGGCATATGAAGCTCACACTTAGAGGAATATAATGCAAGTGGTTTCAGGTTATGTCACTTCTCACAAGTCCCAGAATGAGTCCTCCAATTTACGGGAGAGGGGAAACGGGGACGGTGATAAACGGTGACAAATTACTGTGTAACAGAAGGCATTGATTATGGCAATACATTTGCACTAGTGGCAAGGTATACTTTTATTCATACCTTCATTTATTTAACCTTTATATTTGGTTGGAAGTTACATCAAATGGATGTCAAAATTGCTTTGCTAAATGGAAATGTAGAGAAGTAAGTTTATGTTGAACAACTAGAAGGCTTTATTTTACATAGCAAAGACTCACATGTATGTAGGCTAAGGAAGGCTTTGTACGACCTTAAACAGGCTCCTCAGGTATGGTATGAAACCATGGACAATTTTCTTAAAGGTTTGGGCTTTCAAAGTAGTGATGTTGATTCTAACTTGTATCTTAGGATGATCAAGAATCAACCTCTATTTGTAGTGCTATATGTTGATGATCTCTTTCTGACAGGAGAAGACCACTTAATTGAGTGGTGTAAAAAGAAACTCACAGAAAGATTTGAAATGAAATATCTTGTCCATATGCATTACTCCTTGGGTTGGAAGTCTAGAAGAATAGAGATGGTATCTTTCTAGCTCAAGGAAAATTTATTGTGGACATCCTAAATAGGTTTGAAAGTATTGAATGTAAGTCAATTGCCACACCAATGATCACCAACCTCAAGAAACTACATGACTCAGACACAAGATAATATTTAGTGGACCCCACTATGTACAGGCGGCTAATAGTCTCCTTGTTGTATCTAGCTCATACTCGGCCCAATATATGTTAATCAGTGAGTGCACTAAGTCAATTTATGGTCAAGCCTAGATAGAGACATTGGATTGCTAAGAAGCATATTTTGAGGTATTTGAAAGGGACCATTACCTATGGTCTAAGTTACTCTTCTAATGATGGTATTTCTTTGCATGGTTATGTAGACTCAGACTGGGTTGGAAGTCCAATAGATAGGAAGAGCACAACAGGTTATTGTTTCAATCTTCGATTAACAATGATTTCCTGGTCTAGTAGAAAATAGGGGTCCATTTCCCATAGTACAACAAGGTTTGAATATATTGCAGTAAGTGATGCATGCAAGGAAGAAGTGTGGCTCAAGAAGTTGATTTATGGGTTGTACAAAACTTGAATGGAGACTACAGTCCTATTTTGTGACAATCAAAGTTGCATAAAACTGGTTGAGAATCTAGTGGTCCATGAAAGAACGAAGCACATAGACTTGAAGTATCATTATGTAAGATACATGGTCCAAAGGAAAACAGTTAAGCTATAGTACATAGAAACACAAGACCGGGTTGCAGATATCATGACCAAGCCCTTGCTAGTAAAACAATATGCACGCCTAAGAAGAAAGCTTGGAGTTACGGAGAATCCATCCATTGCTAAGAGAGAGTGTTAAAAATAGCAGCATCAGAAGTCATTCTCCAATGGGAGGTCTTAAATGGCCACCCTTAGGCTAGGGAAAATTTTAAGAACCCCCCTAAATTTATATGTATAATAAATGGGTGAATCCCCATGATACATAGGAAAAATGGAAGGCGATTTTATTAATAATATAATATGTAAATATAATTTTTTTGGCGAATCTCTCACCAAATTATATTATCTTGTAAAATCACGGCGAATCACTAGTACAAAATGGTGAATCGCTAAGAAATACAAGGGTTGTTGCAATATCTTGGCACCAAGAGGGTATTCAAGAAGAAACTGTAAAATAACTTGACAACATTGTTGGTGAATTAGATGAGCTTGACTAGTTACCATCAAGCGCGCCACTCTAGTGACTAAATCATACAGATCTGGAACTAATTGTTAAAGTCAATTGATGTGTAATTGTTTTTTCTTGTATTGTTTCATTGATTGCAGACAATTAATCATTGGCATACTTAACACCTTTTAGGTGGCCACCGTTGATCTGCTATTTTGTATTTGTGACACATATAGCTTGATTATAGAGATGAGTATTCTTGTTTTATTTGCATCTTCATATAAAAGTCGTGAACTTTTTTCTTCACCATGCATATTCCATGTCCTACACTTGAGGCACTCGGTATGAGGTCATCTACTGTAGATGGCATAGTGATCATCAATCCTTCCTATTTTTCTCATATACTTCTTCTGACTTTTGACAATAATATTTCAATAGCCAGTTAAATGCAGAAGTTGTTGGAAAGTTTGAAAATTTAATTAGTGTGCAGATATATTGTGAAACAAAAAGGTTAGCAAAATCTTACTTATGTCACTAATACTTGTGATTTTGTCATAATTTGTACAATATTAATGACATTTTGCTGGGTAGAATGGGTTATTCTTTGACTTTGGATAGAATTTTTCCATTCTAGTGGAATTTAAATGCCTTCTCTTAGGAAAATTCATACCTCTTGTTGGCACCCTATTTTTCCTCTATCTTTATGTCACTCAAAAGATCAAAGCTTGTTGGACAGGTTTCTTCATGCTAACCTACACTACTGGAGATTCCTTTCAAACTTTCACTATTACATGAGATCGGTCATCTCATACTTATCTCTGGAATAGGCTCTATTTGAGGTTCTCCAAGTTCATGGCTCTAATGTCCATTTCAAAAATTTTCTTGAAAATTTATGAAAAATTAAACTAGCCTTTCATTAATGTCCTTTCACACAACAATCATTGATGCATTTTTTAAACTATCAATATATAATATTTGAACTCGAGAAAGCTTCCATCTCTATCAAACCTGATCATTATGTCTTCCATGGACATAAAAATTTGAAATTTTAGTGCCCCTTGTTATGCAAATCTGACAAGGAATTATTGTTGGTGTTCTTCTAAAAGCCTTGATATCCCATCAATTATCCTCGATGGGATATGAAATTCCACTTTCTCCATATAAGGCCAATGAGGTTGGAAACACTCTCAAAAACCCATAAACAATTAATGGTAATGTTAAAAAAGTGACATTCTTTGGACATTCTCCAAATAGTCATAAATGAGACTGTTTGGATAGAAAAAGTAGAAATAAATGAGAATGTCATTTGTGACTATTTGGAAAATGTCCAGAGAATGTCACTTTTATTTTAAGAATTTGATATTGCCCTTAATTTCCAAGGTCACAAACTCCTCAAATTTCTATCCCATACTTTTTTTTGTCTTAAAGGGTTGTTGAACAAAAAAAATGGGGGCCTGTTACACTAAAAAATGTCACCTTGACTACTTACAGTTAGTATGGCTCAAATCAACAGTCATACTACCCTCTTAGGCAAGTCTCATGCCTCTGTTATCCATCTCAAACTCAAAGAAGAGAGAAAGTCTTGTAAAAACTATGTTTATCTCTGGGGTCGCAGGTTCTCTCTAGCCTTACCTGCGGGGACGCTGACCATGTTCACAAAATCTGCGTCCATGGACGCTCTGTATGTTAAAGGACAGGTGCGTCCCTCTGTAAAAGGCAAAATGCGCGAGTTTTATCTTGAAAAAGTTACTTGTGGTTACTTCTAGAACATTCTAGAGGTCGGTTTGATGAAATGGATGCGCCTCCAGTTGGTTCATGTATCTCTATTAAGGGGGAACTTATCCCATCAATAAGGGAGCTATCCCACCCAAAGAGGGGGATTATCCCATTGATGGTGGACCTGAATAACCTCTTTACAGCACTATAAATAAAGACATTGAGCCAGAGGGAGGAGAGGTTGGAGCTATACATTTTCTTTGGGTAAATGCTGCAGGATTTAGGTCTTCCATTAGAGCCTTTGTGAGGAGAGATTGTCTTCACTTGATTCTACTTGGGAGAGGGTGAGCTTTGTCAAAGTAGAGGAAAACCCTTGATGGACCCTGGGAGGAACTTGCACAACACCAAGGCCAGGTTGTAAGAGTTTCTTTGTTTCGTTATTAATACAAACTGGTTTATTTTTCTCAATAGCTTGTGTTAATGAGTTATTTCATGTGTTCCTTGGTCTGCATGTTGAATATATGTTTTATTATATGAAATGCAAGTGCTTGGTAATTGTTTGATTGTTTGTGGTTGCAGGAATTGACTTGAAGGAGGAGCTCATCCGGATCGTCAAGAACGGACTTCAACAACAGCGTTTTGGAATAAGGTAAGCCTAAACACTTGTAGTTTTCATGTTGTAAAAGGTGTATTTAGAGAAAGATCACTCCATTTTGTCTTGTTTGTCATTAGAACGTCTTAGACTTCTAGGAAGGTCAGTCGTGTCCGCACCCTTGACAAATTCCATGTGACAAATTGGCGACTCCGCTGGGGAGTCGCCAATTTGTCACACGGAATTTGTCAAGGGTGCGGACACGACTGACCTTCCTAGAAGTCTAAGACGTTCTAATGACAAACAAGACAAAATGGAGTGATCTTAAGACAACTATCCTACGCCTTATATCGATCAAATCATTGATGATTGTGCCGGAAGTGAGATGTTTTCCTTCATGGATGGTTTCTCAGGCTATAATCAAATCAATATTCTACCTGCCGATCAACCAAAAACGGCATTCATTTGTCCATGGGGGACATTTGCTTATTGCAAATTACCTTTTGGGCTTAAGAACGCCGGCGCTACTTTTCAACGGGCGATGTCTTATGCATTTCATGACATCAAGCACATTGTGCAACCCTATCTCGATGATTTGCCTGCTCATTCTTTACAACGAGCTGATCACCTTGTCCACCTACGAGCAATCTTTATGAGGTGTAGGCATTATCGAATTCGGTTGAATCCCCACAAGTGTGTTTTCTGTATAGAAACAGGTCGATTGCTGGGATTTGTTGTTTCAAAAGCCGGCATTCGCGTCGATCCCTCGAAAGTCGAGGCTATCATCAAATTGCCTCCTCCTTCGAGTTTGCGCCAACTCCAAAGTTTGCAAGGGAAAGCGAACTTTTTACGCCGATTCATCCCAAACTACGCCAAGGTCACTAAAGGTTTTACACGGTTGTTGAAACAGAACGCACAATTCTTTTGGGATGAGATTGCCCAACAATCTTTTGATGCACTGAAACACGCGTTGACCCATGCACCGTTATTGCATCCTCCCAACTACAACCAGGACTACTTCTTATACCTCGCAGCTTCGCATTCCACCATTGGAATGGTGTTAGTTCAAGAAGATGAATTCAAAGCAGAGCATGTGATATATTATCTTAGTAGAACCTTAAATCCCACTGAGTTAAAATATTCGCATGTGGAGAAATTGGCCCTGGCAGCCGTTCAAGCTGTCCAGCGTTTTCGTCACTACATTCTTCTCCGCAAGATTACAGTTATTTCGGATTGCAACCCTATGATTTATATTTTGACAAAACAACTGCTAGGGGGCAAGTACTCTAAATGGATTGTTATCCTGCAAGAGTTCGACTTGGAGTTCGAGAAGTCCAAGTCTAAGAAATCTTTAGTTTTTGCGGAATTGATGTGTGATTTCCCGAGTGCTGACACAGAGACTGTGGCAGAGGAGTCCATTGTGGACGAATCTTTGTTTCTTATTAGCACTTTAGATCCGTGATATGGGGATATAATCATCTATCTCCAAACCCAAACCTTTCGGCCTGAAGCTTCCAAGGAAGACCGTCGAAAAATTCGGTTTCGATCCCAGCAATACAGAACTATTGGAGATACACTTTATCGCCGGGGGGCAGACTTAGTTTTTCGACATTGTTTAACTCACGAAGAGGCTGAGAGAGTTTTGAATGATTGTCACTCTGGAGCATGTGGCGGTCATATGTCTGGGTATGCCACAGCTCAGAAGGTGTTGCGCGCTGGCTATTTCTGGCCGTCTATGTTTAAAGATTGTATCCTTGCTGTCAGAACATGCCACAACTGTCAAGTGTTTGATCGAAAGATGCGCGCTCCACCTGCTCCTCTCCACCCTATAATTGCCGCTGGTCCATTCGCCAAATGGGGCATTGACTTTATTACTTGTAACCCTCACTCGGCCGGGGGGCATGCGTACATCATCCTCGCGGTTGATTATTTTACAAAATGGGCCGAGGCGATGCCTACATTCAACGCAAGCGGCAAGACAGCTGCAGTTTTCGTATTCAATCATATCATAACTAGGTTTGGTGTCCCACAAGCAATCATTACTGACCATGGGAGCCATTTTCGAAACGTCATGATGACTGAGCTTACAAGCCAGCTTGGTTTGCGCCACGATAGCTCTACTCCTTATTATCCGCAAGCCAACGGTTTGGTTGAGTCAATCAACAAAGTTCTAGTCATCATGATTCGACGGATCATTGGTATCCATCGAACGAATTGGCATAACATGTTATTTTCGGCGCTATGGGCATATCGAACTTCAGTGAAAAATTCAACAGGTTTCACCCCTTTCCAGCTAGTTTATGGCTTAGAAGCTGTGTTACCTATTGAATGCGAAATCCCATCACTTCAAATGGCTGTCGAATTACTTCCAGCTACTTCCGAAGAGGAGAAACGGTTATTATACTTGGCTAAATTAGATGAGACTCGACGTGACGCTACTTTAGCTATCGAGACTCACGCGAAACGAATGAAAGCTCAGTACGATAAAAATGTAACCCCTCGAAGTTTTTCGGAAGGAGACCTAGTACTATTATATGATCAAGCTAACGATAAGCTAGGTGCCGGAAAATTCGTTCCCATGTGGCATGGGCCCTACATTGTAAAGCGAAAGTTAGCAAAAGGGGCTTATGAGTTAGTTGATTTTGATGGGGACTCTTTGGGTAAACCCAGAAATGGACTTTACCTAAAGAGGTATTATGCTTAAAATGATGGGTATGGAGAAATTTTTAGATAGGTTAGATTTTCTTTCTAGCTAGCAAGTGTGTTAGTTTAGTCAGTGTGCTTAGCTTAGCAAGTGTGGTTTTTCGTCATTATTCTGGCTTATCTTGGTTTTACTCTTGATATTGTAGATGTCGACGCCTCTCCAAACATACATTGGATTTGCTGATGGTGCTTGTCGTAGTACACGGAATATCTCTTCCGCAGCTTGGGTTATCTATTCGCCCTCTGACGAGTTAGTTTCTATGCATGGGGTAAGCCTCGGTCAAACAACGAATAACATTGCAGAATACAGTGCAGTGGTTGAATTATTATCCGAATCTATTTCATTTGGAATTCGACGTTTGATAGTGAGGTTAGATTCTGAACTTGTTGTATTACAGCTTAATAGAGTTTATGCCATTAGAAATCCTGTGTTATTAAGGTTGTTTTTGAGAGTGCGTCTCTTGGAACGTAAATTTGATTACATTGAATATCAACATATTCCAAGGTCTTTGAATACATTAGCAGATGCAATTGCTTCTCGAATGTTGGACAGACATTTACGATAATCATGCAAGTAAATTTAAAAACATTTCATCACATATGTTAAACAAGATAAGCCGGTAATAGTGATATATATAGATAGAAGTGTGTCAAAAAATATATACATCGTCTTCGATCATAGGTTTAAAACACCTTATGATCGGCAAAATGATAGTACAAAAGTCAAAAATGCTACATGTGACTACAAAAGTGACTAGTCAATCACTGGTGGTGCTCTCTGTACGACACCACTGCGCGGGCTACCTTACGCAAAAATCTCCTAAACGGTCCAGGGACCGCGACTACGAAGCGCTGAAGCCTGATAGGAATGTCGTCCATAGTAGTCTCAGGTATATCTGCCGTGAGACGCTCTAGATCATGCTCCAACTCAGCTAGTACTTCTGCGGTCGCATCCTGTGGGGCCGGTACCGGTGCAGCTGGATGTAGTCTATCATAAGGCCGGAGGTTGGCTGGACGCTGTGGACCAACATCTGCATTTTGAAAAAGTTTACTATTAGTTTTGAGACGATATATATAAAAAATACAAAAAATACATAACTAGAAAACTTGTGAAAATAAAAGTACCTCTGTCATCCCATTGTTCTCCCTGTGGAAGAACCATGTCCGGATCACCTCTGAAATCCATTCTGGCATACGGAAAGTCCTGTATCACAAAAAGCTGGCCCTCTAACCAGTCAAAATAACTATCTGAGAATCGAACTACTGTCGCGCCCTCGTCAGGATGCCGGGCCATCACCGCAACCCATCGTATCAGCTTTGGCTACTGAGGACCCAAGATATCAACAGTGAGTTGCTGAGGGATCAGCATTGGAATTCTCTCCAAGGCAAAGCTCACGACTATAGGCCCATATCCAAAAGTCTTTAGTCATCCGTTCTTTGCCTTGGTCAGTTGGCTCTTCATATGAGCCGACACAGCTTCACACCAGTTGAAAATGGTGCCTTGGTAACAGTCAATTGCCATCCGCATTTGGGATCCGGAAGCAATGTGTAAAGCGGCCGCGCCGCAAATTCTGGTAACCGTGAACGCTATGACTTTGAGTTCCGGCAGAGTGATGTGTTTTATCTCTATGCCTTTTGAATGGTGAGCCCCAGGTGTGCACCAATTCTCGCGGAGACTATCAAGGGATTGGCCACCCGGCCTAGTCCCCGCAAGACTGAGTTGCTCACCTCTGTTTGGCAAGCTAGTGAGAAAGTATACATCCGAGGGCTCTATCTCGAGCTGGTGCCCTCCTATGTAAAAGCATTGTTCTTGTACGTTCCATCGCTCAACCAGCCATTCCAAGAATCTTACCTGGCCCCTCATGCCCGGTATGGTCCAATATTTGTATAATCTGCATGCTCTTAGGGCATCCAGGGAAGGTTGATGATTTATTGCAGCTTCATCTTCCTCTACATGCTCTCTTTCTCTCCAGTCTAACATGATTAATGCCCTGCATATCAAAAATAGCAATTAGAAATTGATTTGGGAATTTTTGGTGGTTTTTTGAGAGAGTTGGGGTTTTGAAATGCGCGTTTCTCGGAGGACGCACCCCGGCTTTGTAGCACAGGGCGCCCGGACGCAGCTGGCCTGAAGGCGGGCTGCGTCTTCCGACCGTTTTCCCGTATGAGAAAAAGTCGGGGGACGCAGGTCACCCGAAGGGCACCTGCGTCCGCCGAGAGGCGCATTCCAAAACCAAAACCCTCCCAAAAAATGAAACTAAAACCTAAAAAATGATTCTAAACGGATAGAAATGCAGAGTAGGATGTGTAAAATACCTGGATGAGACGGCGTTCGATTCCAACGGTCAGATTTTCCGCAGCAACCACGGGAAGTTTCTTGTCAAAAGCTCCTTTTTCAACCTCAACAGTGAAACGGTAAAAATGACATGGTAAAAGGTCTTTTTATAGGTTTTTTGGATGAATTAGTTCATTTTTTACCATGAAAAGATGTTTTTGAATGTATTTTTGCCTATTTTAAACAGGTATGAGTAATGTGTTACTTTTGTGCAGGACAAAGGGATTTCGAGGGAAATTGTAATTTTTCACAAACAAAAATATCAGAGTCATCTTTTAAGCCCTTTTCTGACTCCCAAAACATGAAAAGATCGCCGAGTGTTTCTTTTTCACTCGTTAAAACGGAATTAAAAGACGGTCCCCTTTTAGCTCTTTTCTGACCGCAAAATCAGGAAAAGATTGCCGGGTTTTTGTCGTTTCGAACTCGATAAGGAAATAAAACGACGTGTCCTTGATCGCTTTTTACTTTTCAGGTTAACGACACTATTATGAAAGTACTCCTTGGTCGCAAGATCAAGCGGTTCCCCCAGGTATTATTTTATACTTTTTCGGGCTTGAGGGACACAAATATACGAAAAAGTTCAACGTGGAGTCTCCTTTAGTTTTTTCAGACTCTCTAAAATTGAAAAACGCCGAGTTTCTCCTATACTGGGCTCGTTAAACTTTTACAGTAGAGGACCTGTTCAATTACAAACAGGAACGAACCACTCCTTCCTAGGGTTCGAAGTTAAACTAGGTTGGACTCGTCCGAAGGATGAGCTTATAATCAAGCATATGTTATCCTCCTCAAGCTTGTTAAAAATAAAGAGGTACTTGCCAGAAATGGTGGGGGAAAAAGAGAAGAATGAACCTATTTGTCACCTTTTGTCTCAGAAAAAACTTTATTACCGCTCTTGAACACGACACTTTTCATTCACCTGGGTTGGGAAATCTTTTACCTCACAGTTGACCAAATCATTTTGAAAGTCTTTAACCGGGTTCCAGGGGTTAACTTTGAGTTATACGTCACCAAGCCATCTGTTGTGTCGTTATGTGTTCAAGAGGTCTGCAAGCAAAAACTTTCATCTGCAAAATACTTGTCATCCATTTGACCATCCCTGAGTCAGTCCTTACAGCAACATTTCTTCAACTTGAACAATGATTTTGTGTTGCGGGCTTGCCTACAACGGGTCGCTTTCTATCGACATCGACACATTATCTAGAAAGATGACTTAGGAATCGACAGTACCTTGAAGTCTGCATGCATCAATGGCAGGTTTCTCGCCTTTGACGTCAGTTTACATCATTGACTTTCGATCAGAGGATTCCGTGAAGTGTTCGACATCAAAACATCTATTCACATTTCACGGGTTGTGCTTGGTACTTTGAGAACCATTGACATTACTGGTGGTTTCTCTCACGCTTGTTAACAGTTTACATCATTGACTGGTAATCAAGTGGTTTCTACCATGTTCGACATCGAATCATTTAATCACATGGTTAGAATCGTACCAATTCGGGAAGTAGAAGTGAAGACCCTGGATCTAGTTTCTACCATCCAGGCTGCGAGGAGTTTTGTATTCATTATCTATGTAGACTAATCATAAACAGATGGCTGCGTCCATACTGTGTCTACAAAAGTCTATAAAAATGATGTACTGCAAGATCATTCCTGTATCAGAATAGTTAGTCCATTAGTTAAAGTTTTGAATCTGAGTATAGGAATGCCTACCTCAGTGATGATATAATCTTATCCATGTATTTTGTGTTGAAAATTGCAGGTTCCAACCAGGCCATCCACAAGACAATCCCTGAAATGATAAAGCGCTTCACCCTTCCTAGAATTACAAAACCCTATTCTATTCCAGGCTTCGCACTTTAGGGGGCAATCTGTTACACTAAAAAATGTCACCTTGACTACTTACAGTTAGTATGGCTCAAATCAACAGTCATACTACCCTCTTAGGCAAGTCTCATGCCTCTGTTATCCATCTCAAACTCAAAGAAGAGAGAAAGTCTTGTAAAAACTATGTTTATCTCTGGGGTCGCAGGTTCTCTCTAGCCTTACCTGCGGGGACGCTGACCATGTTCACAAAATCTGCGTCCATGGACGCTCTGTATGTTAAAGGACAGGTGCGTCCCTCTGTAAAAGGCAAAATGCGCGAGTTTTATCTTGAAAAAGTTACTTGTGGTTACTTCTAGAACATTCTAGAGGTCGGTTTGATGAAATGGATGCGCCTCCAGTTGGTTCATGTATCTCTATTAAGGGGGAACTTATCCCATCAATAAGGGAGCTATCCCACCCAAAGAGGGGGATTATCCCATTGATGGTGGACCTGAATAACCTCTTTACAGCACTATAAATAAAGACATTGAGCCAGAGGGAGGAGAGGTTGGAGCTATACATTTTCTTTGGGTAAATGCTGCAGGATTTAGGTCTTCCATTAGAGCCTTTGTGAGGAGAGATTGTCTTCACTTGATTCTACTTGGGAGAGGGTGAGCTTTGTCAAAGTAGAGGAAAACCCTTGATGGACCCTGGGAGGAACTTGCACAACACCAAGGCCAGGTTGTAAGAGTTTCTTTGTTTCGTTATTAATACAAACTGGTTTATTTTTCTCAATAGCTTGTGTTAATGAGTTATTTCATGTGTTCCTTGGTCTGCATGTTGAATATATGTTTTATTATATGAAATGCAAGTGCTTGGTAATTGTTTGATTGTTTGTGGTTGCAGGAATTGACTTGAAGGAGGAGCTCATCCGGATCGTCAAGAACGGACTTCAACAACAGCGTTTTGGAATAAGGTAAGCCTAAACACTTGTAGTTTTCATGTTGTAAAAGGTGTATTTAGAGAAAGATCACTCCATTTTGTCTTGTTTGTCATTAGAACGTCTTAGACTTCTAGGAAGGTCAGTCGTGTCCGCACCCTGGGCCGTGGCACCCAGGCATCCCCTTCTAGATTTGGTGGGGAGATAGAGAGGGGGTGCGTAGATACACCCCTTTTGGGGAAATGTGTCCCCCAAAATGGGAAATGTTTCCCTTGTTCCCATGCATAGCATGAGATACATGGGGGGCATGTCCCCGTGGCACATTAGAGACAATATACAACAACAAAAAATCCAAGGTGGTTAAAATGTTGAAGCAGACATCTTTATAGATACGAAAACATGCATTCCCCAATTTTTTAGAAAATTAAAAAATATAAATAAACCATCCAAAAATTTTAAATAACAGTCTTTCTTCATTGAAAAGCAAGTTGAAATATAACATACCACATACCAATGTGACATATATGATCTCATGATCTTGATTCCCTCACTAATCTTAGGAGAATTCTTAGTGTAAAAAAAAATTCAACACGCAAATTTTTAACACAAAAGAACAAATGAAGCAACATGATATCAATTAGAGACATTTGAAATCATAAATTAAAAGTATAGGCTCATGGTCTCAATAAATTTATGTAATTTCATGTCCATCTTCATCGCTGACATGAGTATATTCAAGTTGGCTTCAAGGGAATTTCTCAAACCCTCTATCAAAGGATCATTTATGTCAGAGAATGAAGCCTTAGGATCCCCTTTGTTTTCCATCATGAAATTCACATTGATAGAACTATCTGTGTCCTTTTCCACATCATCAATGTAAGCATATGTCAAAGATGATTTATCATTTTGCTTCCAATCATTGAACATGACAGTAGAGTTATGTTTAGTGCACATGGTATTCTCACTAGATTCATTTGAATGGTTATCTAATTTTCTCTTTTTATTTGTAGCATGCATATGTGAGTTGCTTAGAAGTTGCTTTGCATTAATATTCTTATTGTTAGATGGAAGGGTATTCTTATTCTCAATATATTTTCCACGCATAGGATGCTGAAATTGCAGCCTGTTGGTTTTCCCATGTGGGTTTCCAGGTTCAAAATATACCGTCTATGATGCATTTGAGTATATTCAAGTTGGGTTCAAGAGAATTTCTCAAATACTCTATCAAAGGATCATCTATGTTAGAGAATGAAGCCTGAGGATCCCCTTTGTTTTCTACATAAAATTCACATTGACAAAACTATCTATGCCATTTTCCACATCATCACTGTAAGCATAAGTCAAAAATGATTTATCATTTTGCTTCCAATCATCAAACAGTATAGTAGAGTCATGTTTAGTGCACATGACATTCTCACCATATTCATTTGAATGGTTATCTAATTTTCTCTTTGTATATTTACCATGCATATGTGAGTTGCTTAGAAATTGATTTGCCTTAATCTTCCTATTGTTAGATGGAAGTGAATTCTTATTTATCAATATATTTTCCATGCATAGAACATTGAAATTTCAACCTATGCAAGGACATAAGAGATCTCAGAATCCATTCCAATAGGAAATAAATCTTTTAAGCCATGCAAATTTTCAACTTCAATGTCTTCAAAATTTTATAGTCCCTTGCTATCGAGTTGGTGAATGGAGAATGCAAATATACTCCTTAAAACAACTAAACAAATGCTTCTAACAAATAATTGATATGAATTCATTAAAGTGATAGCACATGAGATATCCACCAGCCCAAAAAAGGCAGGTCATTGTTGTATCAAAACCTATGCCATCTTTTTCTTCCCCCTGCAGTGTTACAAGGGAGCTCTAGTTACCAATTCACATTGTTACTCTGTAGGCAGCTTCAAGGGTATAATATTATGAATGGCATTGTACTAGACTGAATAGTTCTACTAGATGTATTAGTACGCGACATTTGGAAACTTGTGCTAACCACTAAAGGATAAATATTGTTAACTTTTTTATTTCCTCGATATCAAAGGGAAACTCGTAGACATCCCCAATCAGAATAATTAAAATTATGTTCAGATTTTAATATTCTAGGCCAACCCAACTTGTGTATATATAGACAATTCAAGTCCTCTTGCATGGATCATTGATTTGTGGTTTGTATTGGCCTTCTTAGAGGTCAACGGGCAAGACAATATTAGCTTCTCGTATGTCTCATTCTCTATGTATGTTCTTCTGCTACATCAATAAGGATCTCTAGTATCATTATCAGTAATATTCATTTATTCATCAACACTTGCTAGGATAAGTTCCTAAAACTTTATAGTTTAATTGGGGGATATAATTTTAAATAGAATTATGGAATTAAGAGACTTCGTAACTATAATCCTTGTATTGTTGAAGAGATTTCAAAGTCCTTGGGTCTAGTCCCTTAACGAATAAAATTGAACTTACTCCAATTCCCACACTCAAGCCTTTTTCACTATATAATGAAGCAATACTTTTCTCCCCTTGCTATAATTTCATCATCCCTCCAAGTATGCTATCATTTGCATCCTAGTATAAGGAACAAATATATGACTAAGGAAAACTTGTTGGGTTGTGTTATATTCTTTCCACGACTAGCCCACGTAGTTAACCGGGGGTTAGAGGGGGGGAGGTCACAGGGGGTTTGAAGGGCACCCGTAACCCCACTTTATGGGGTCTCGGGTAGCACCCCGAAAAATTTTGGTTTTGGACCGTATGTTAGGTTGGGCGAACCCACTTACAGTTTTGTGCATGATTTTCGCACATGTTTTTTGGACGTGATGGTATTTTGGTCCATGGTATTAGACGCCATGGTTTTCGGTCCATGGTATTGGATGCTTCGGCATGTATAAATATGTATTGTAACATTGAAAGGAACATAATGAAAAATCAAGCTGGTAGTCCTGGTTTTGGGATCCAGGGGAAAATCTCTGTGTATATGTGTTTTATGTGTTCTGCTCTTGCATTGTTTATTTTCTGTGTTTTAGAATTCGTATGCAAGTAATTTCTGTACAGGGTTAAAACCTACATTTGGTATCAGAGCAGTTTTGGCTTCAAGGGGACGCCTTTGTTGCTGAGGGGTTTCGCTCAGGCCTATGGTAGACCCTGTTCAGTGGGAGATATGTGACATAAATTCTAGTGGTGAAAGAATATGGTGAGCAGTGGAAAGATAGAGATCGAGAAATTTAATTCTCAGAGTTTTGAGTTGTGGAAACTCAATATGGAGGATTTGTTGGTGGATAAAGATCAGTGGATCACGATAGATCCAGGTACTAAACCAACGGGAGTGTCCAATGAAGAATGGAAGAAGATGGATCGGAAGGTAAAGAGCATAATATGATTGTGTCTCTCAGATTCAGTATTGTTGAATGTATCAGGGGAAGCTACGACGAAGGCTTTGTGGGACAAGTTAGGGACTTTGTACCAATCTAATTCTCTGGTGAATAAATTGTTCCTGCGAAAAAAAGTTGTATAACTTGAGGATGAAAGATGGAGACTTGGTGACAGAGAATCTAAATGCATTTAATATTGTGGTAAGTCAGTTAGCATCTGTTGATATTAAAATTTCAGATGAAGATAAGTGCATCAGTTTGTTGTGTTCTCTACCAGATTCATGGGATAGTCTGGTTAATGTAATAGGTAGCAATGAAACTGCCTTGCAGTTTGATGAAATAGTCTCAGTCTTGTTGACGGAGGAGATGAGACGGAAAAATGTGGAGAGCCAGAATGGTGATGCCTTGTCTATATGAGGACGGTCCATAAACAGAAACAAAAATAAGTCATCGAGTGGGAGATCTAAATCTAGAGGGAGATCTAAATCTCCAGGAAAACATGTAAAGGTGGTTTACTGGAAATGCGGAAAGGAAATCCACTTCAAAAGGGACTATAAATCTAAAGCTCCTGACAAAGGAAAGGGATCTGATGAGGTTCCTTCTGCAGAGGTGAAAACCACCTCAGATAAAGGTGGGGATGTGTACTTGGCTTCTTCAAGTACACATGCAGATCAAGAGGCGTGGTTGATTGACTCAAGTGCATCCTTTCACTTCACTCCCCATAGAGAGTGGTTCTGTAAGTATGAGAAATATGATGGTGGTGATGTCTTCTTGGGGGATGACAGGAAGGCTAAAATCGTTGGTCGCGGAAAGGTAAAGTTGAAGTTGCAAGGTGGAAGAGTTAGAACACTTCCAAGTGTTCTACATATTCCTACATTGGCCAGAAATCTAATTTTTGTAAGCAAGCTGGATGATGCAGGTGTAAAAACAGCGTTCGAGAAGGATACCTGCAAGATGGTTCGGGGAGCACTAATATTGATATGGGGAGTTCGGATTGGAACTCTGTACAAGCTGCAAGGTATCACAGTTATTGATGGGTGAAATAGTTCTGTGGTTCCTGAAAGTGGAGCAAAAAATCTAGTGGTCTCTAGAGAGAAGACCATGTTGTGGCATCAAAGGCTTGGACATATTGGAGAGAAAGGCCTTCGAATACTTCATGGTAAAGGTATGGTAGAAGGTATGAGTAATAGCTCTCTGGATTTTGATTTCTATGAAAATTTCGTATATGGGAAGCAGAATCGGGTGAGTTTCCCCTCTGGTAGTAAGAGGGCAAAACAGATATTAGAACTTGTGCACAGTGATGTGTTTGGACCTGCGAAGGTTCCATCACTGGGGAAGTCTGTGTACTATGTATCATTTATAGATGACTTCTCAACGAATACATGGACAGATTTCCTTAAGAAGAAACCTTAGGTCTTTGACAGGTTTAAAGAATTTAAGGCTCTGGTGGAAAACCAGATAGAGAAGAAGATAAAGGTGCTGAGGACAGATAACAGTGCAGAGTTTTGCAGTAAGGAATTTGAAGAATTCTGTAAGAAGTGTGGTATAGCACAGCAGAATACTACTCCATATACACCTCAGCAAAATGGAGTTGTAGAAAGAATGAATAAGACGTTGATGGAAAGGGCAAGAAGCACGCTCAGCGATGTCGGGTTAGGACAGGAATTCTGGGCAGAGGCGGTGGATACTGCATGTTACTTGGTCAACAGGTCACCTTCATCAGCATTGGAGGATAAGACTCCACAAAAGGTATGGACTGGTAAGAAACCCTCTCTTTCACATCTGAGGGTATTTGGATGTGATGCATATGTACATGTTCCAAAGGAGAAACGAACCAAGTTGGATAGTAAATCTAAAAAGTGCATCTTTATTGGGTATAAGGATGGTTTAAAGGGCTATAAGATTTGGAACCCAGTCACACAGAAGGTTGTGTATAGCTGAGATTTGGTGTTCAGAGAGGTTAAACATGTTATTAAACATGAAGTCCAACGAAAGGAAGCTGCGAAGATAGAGTTTGAGCTAAAGGAGGAAGAATCAAACTCTACAGCAGAGGAGGAATCAGAATATGAAGAGCCACAAACTCCGACTGTGAGAAGATCAGTTTGAGATAGAAGGTAGCCTGAAAGGTATAGTCCATCTTCTTTCTGTTCAAATTTTTCTTTACCTATTATTGACGATGATCCCAGAACTGTGAAGGAAGCAGTAGATTCAGAGGATGGAAAACTCTGGAAAGAGGCCATGGTTGATGAAATGGCATCTTTGCACAAAAATTAGGCTTGGGATCTAGTGGAGTTTCCGGCTGGGAGGAAACCCATTGGCAACAAATGGGTGTTCAAAAAGAAGACAAATGCAGTAGGAAAAGTGGAGAAATAAAAAGCTCGATTGGTAGCAAAAGGTTATTCCCAGGTGCCGGGAATTGATTTTGGTGATATTTTTTCTCCTGTTGCCAAGGTAAATTCTATTAGATTACTTTTATCTGTTGCTACTGCTTTTGATTTTGAGGTAGAACAAATGGATGTGAAGATAGCATTTCTTCACAAGGATTTGGAAGAGGAGATCTACATGAAGCAACCTGAAGGCTTTGCGGTGAAGGGTAAGAAAGAACTAGTATGCAAGTTAAAGAAGTCTTTGTATGGGTTAAAAAAGTCACCAAGGATGTGGTATCAGAAATTTGATACATTTATACGGGGGCTTGGCTTCACCAGAAGAAAAATAGATCATTGTGTGTATTTTAAATTAATTGGTGACCGTGTTATTTATCTGGTCTTGTATGTGGATGATATGTTGCTGGTTGGAAATGACAAAGAAATTATCCAGGATTTGAAGACCCAATTATCCTCCAAATTCGACATGAAAGATCTTGGTGCTGCAAACTATATTTTGGGCATGGAAATTAAAAGAGATCGGGAAAAGAGGAAGCTTTAGTTAAACCAGAGGAAGTATGTTGAGACAATACTGCAGAGGTTTAATATGCATGATAGTAAACCGGTGAAGGTTCCTATTCCTATAGGTGTGAGGTTATTTGCTGAGCAGTGTCCCAAGACACAAGAGGAGGAAGAGGACATGTCCTGTGTTCCATATGCAAGTGCAGTCGGTAGCCTTATGTATGCAATGGTCTGTACTAGACCAGACATTGCACATGCAGTGGGAGTATTGAACAAGTTTATGTCAAAACCAGGGAAGGAGCATTGGACAGTAGTGAAGCGGGTTTTGAGGTATTTGTGTGGCACTAGTGATTATGGTTTGTGCTACCAAGGAAGACCAAGATTGGACAGAGTGTTGGATATTCGTGGCTTTGTTGATGCAGACTGGGTTGGAGATCTGGATCAGAGAAGATCTACAAGCGGGTATGTGTTTAACCTATTTGGAGGTGCATACAGTTGGATGAGTAAGAAACAATCTGTAGTGGCACTATCAACTACAAAGATAGAATACATGGCAGCCACTCATGTAAGCAAGGAAGTAGTTTGGTTACAGAGATTGTGTTCAAGTATGGGGTTAGTACAGGAATCTATAAGGATAGACTGTGACAGCCAAAGTGCAATTTTATTGGGAAAGAACCCTGCATATCATTCAAAGACAAAGCACATTGATGTTTAGTATCACTTTGTGAGGGATATGATAGAAGACAAAAAGATGTTGCTGGTAAAGGTGGACACTTTGAAGAATACTGCAGATGCATTGAAAAAATCTGTGGGCTCTGAGAAGTTCTCTTGGTGTAAAGAAACAATGGGCTTTGCAGGGGTGGATAAATGACTAAGCTCTCTTGTGGCCCCCTATGGAAAGAAAACAAGTGGGAGAATGTTGGGTTGTGTTATATTCTTTCCACGACTAGCCCACATAGTTAACCGGGGGTTAGAGGGGGGGAGGTCACAGGGGGTTTGAGGGGCACCCGTAACCCCACTTTATGGGGTCCGGGGCAGCGCCCTAAAAAATTTTGGTTTTGGTCCCTATGTTAGGTTGGGTGGACCCACCTATGGTTTTGTGCATGATTTTTGAACATGTTTTTTGGATGCAATGGTTTTTCGGTCCATGGTATTTGATGCAATGGTTTTTGGTCCATGGTATTGGATGCAATGGTTTTCGGTCCATGGTATTGGATGCTTCGGCATGTATAAATATGTATTGTAACATTGAAAGGAACATAATGAAAAATCAAGCTGGTAGTCTCAGTTTTGGGATCCAGGGGAAAATCTCTATGTATATGTGTTTTATGTGTTCTACTCTCGCATTGTTTATTTTCTGTGTTTTAGAATTCGTATGCAAGTAATTTCTGTATGGGGTTAAAACCTACAAAACTATTTTCCCCTTGTTGAAATTTTGTCATCCCTCTAGAGATGCTACCATATACAACCTAGAATGAGAAACTAATAGTGTTCCAAGATGGCCCCATATAGTCTCTTTAGATGCAGTTGGTATTTCTACACAGACAAAAACATAGAGACATGATTTAGTACGTCCTTGGAATTTTCTCTTTTAGAGACATGGAAAATATTCTTGCTTAACTTTGTAAAATACAAGAAAGACATGATCTAATAGACTCTACAATTAGATTGATAGAAAGCTTGCTGACTTATGTTATTGATATTGAAAAGGTTAACACACTAATTCTACATCACCCTGACTCAAATTTGTATTCTTTTTGGATATCCTACTAATATAAATTTAAATTTTAAATAACCGTATGATTTTTGTAACTTTTAAAATATAGTCCCTTTTCTAATGGATAATTGAAAATGACTTGTAACATTCTCCAATAAAAGTTCCTCGAATTTCATAATCTTTATGATTTTCTTTTGAATTCTCCTGTAAAAACTTCAAAAAACAATGTTTCAGGAATTGGAAAAATTTCACCTACAGAACCTCTCACTGCTAGGTTGAGCCATGTTAAGGAAGTTCTAACTTACTATATATTCCCAACCGATCCACTGTAGAAACAAATTTTTGAAGAAGTTACATGTTCCAGTGAACTCGTGCCCTCTTAATACAAGTAAAGTCACTTGTAACCTTATCAAACAATTCCCCACCACTCGTATCCTTCCTCCTTTTGGAAGAGGTGTCTGGTGATCACTTATTTCACAATCCTCACATTCTCCCAAGTCAACCTTGAGAGATTCTCTGACCCATATATGCACTACATGTTGCCAAATGTTTCTTATCTCCTCTAACCTTATAGACTTAATGAAGTAATCATAGGCTTCATCAATGATTCCTTTCATACAACACTAATATCTTCATTTGTTGACATCACTACAAACATAATAATGCAAGGGAATATGTGGTTTAGCATGGCTCTACTAACCAAACTAGTTGAATCTTAACTTCCTCCATTAGATATACAAAAATAAAAGGGAAAAAATAATTTAAGTCAATCAGAGAAAATAGTGGAAAATAAAAATTAAAAACCTAATTCCCATAGTCAAACTATCAAGAAATGTTTGGAAGAACTTCAACAATAACTCCAACTACATTGAAAATGTTTTGGTTTGTTCATAAATTTTATGTGGCAAGCTATCTAGTGGGGTATTCAGATTTCATGTTCTAGAAAATGAAAAGCTAATACTAGAGAGAAGGGAAACAAATTACTTAGTACAAGAAAAGCTAATCCTAGAGAGAAGGGAAACCAACTACTTAGTACAAGAAGATCTAGTCCTAATCCAAAAATTTAAAGAAGCCTGAACTTGTCCACATTTGGTAAGTACACCTTACACATAACCATATTGTAATGGTCTTAGTTTTCCTTAACTATTGATATTTCTTGGGGAATTCACATGCATGTTGTCACTGACACAATATACAATAGTAGTGTCTCTGAGAAAATACCCTACTAAAAGCATATGTACACAATTGTAGTAACTATGAGAGAATCATAGAGTATCCAAATTAATATTGGTTGATTGAGCTTATGATCAAACTATTCCATATTACAAATTCCTCATCACACCTCACAACATCAGCATTAAGACATGGTGTTGAGCATGACAAACCATTCCCATGAAGCCAGGATAGGAGGGATAAGACTTGCATAACCCTGTACACACTTAAATTAACCCACATTATGTCAAATAACTACTTGGCATTAGGAATCTGGTTTTAAGGTAGGATTATGGTATTGTCTCTTAATGTGGAATTTATTGCTCCTTTTCAATTTTAGGAAAGGGACGCAGCATTTTCTTTTGGTGAGCTCTGTCACTCTAGCTCCAGTTCATCCCATACAGTGCAGACCATGGTTGTGTCTTTGGCAAGGCTCGTAGTCAATTCCATCTCAAAGTTTTTATATTTTCCAGCTCTCTGTATTCAATTGAGCTTAGATTTCACGTTTTAAAACTTGATGGTGGGTCTTGCTTGGGAAAAGAATCAAGCACTACCAAATTCGGCCTCGAACAATCAAAATTAGCTCTCAGGTTGGAATTCTATCCCTCACTGGTTTGCATCCCTGAAATTGAAAGCTCCCTTACAACACCAATGGACTATCAAGAATTAAGAGAAATGATCCTCTCTCTACAAAGGCACGAAAAGGCAGCCACTGCTTTGAATTCCCAATTCTGGTCTCTCCTTGACAACTTGAGCAAGCGGAAGTGTAGTGCCAATCTCAAACTTGAATTTTTAATGAGTATGTTGCTCCAGCAAAGAAATCAATTGGATGCTTTGCAATCAATGATTCCAGAGCTCAGCAGCCAGAAAGGAGTCAATTTAGTAAAACAGTAGGATGAAATGTCAACTAGCTCATAAAGAATCCAATTGGCGCTAGCACTGACCAGTCAGGATGAAGAATAGTAGAAAAGGCCTCCCCATGCATCCAGAACAAATAAAGGCAACAGAGTACCTGACACTCTTCTCAAGCTCTGCTATTTTGTTACAAAAGTCATGTCTGGTTATAACAACAAACACTAAGTTTCTCTACTCCGGATCTATTACTGAATCACTGATCAAATGGAAGCAACTTCAACATGAGGAATCAAACGGGGGTCTAGTACTTTCCTCCAAAACTATCCCCACTTGCACATATGTTGAGGCAAAGCATCTTAAAGAGTAAACTTGTGCTGACCACTAAAGGATAAATATTGTTAGCTTTTTGCTTTCCTCGGTATCAAAGGGAAACTCGTAGACATCCCCAATCAGAATAATTAAAATTGTGTTCAAATTTTAATATTCTAGGTCAGCCCAACTTGTGTATATACAAACAATTCAAGTCCCCTTGCGTGGATCATTTGTTTGTGGTTTTTATTGGCCTTCTTAGAGGTTAATGGGCAAGGAAAGCTTAGCTTATTGTCTGTCTCATTCTTTATGTATGTTCTTCTACTATATCGATAAGGATCTCTAGTATCATTATCAATAATATTTCATTATTCATCAACACTTGCTAGGATAAGTTCCTAAAACTTTATAGTTTAATGGGGGGATATAGTTTTAAATAGAATTATGGAATCAAGAGACTTCGTACTGATAAGCCTTGTATTGTTGAAGGGATTTGAGAGTCCTTGGGCCTAGTCCCTTAATGAATAAAATTGAACTTACTCCTATTCCCACATTTCAGCCTTTTTCACGATATAATGAAGCAACACTTTTCTCCCCTTTCTATAATTTCATTATCCCTCCAAGTATGTTATTATTTGCATCCTAGTTTAAGGAACCATATGACTAAGAAAAACTATTTTCCCCTTGTTGTAATTGTGTCATCCCTCTAGAGATGCTACCATATGCAACCTAGAATGAGAAACTAATAGTGTTCCAAGATGGCCACATACAGTCTCTTCAGATGCATTTGGTATTTCTACACACACAAAAACATGGAGACAAGATTTAGTACATCCTTGGAATTTTCTCTTTTAGAGACATGGAAAATATTCTTTCTTAACTTTTTAAAATAAAAGAAAGACATGATCTAATAGACTCAACAATTAGATTGATAGCATGCACATTTATGTTCTTGAGATTGAAAAGGTTAACACACTAATTCTACATCACCTTGACTCAAATCTGTATTCTTTTTGGATATCCTACTAATATAGATTTTAATTTTAAATAACCATATGATATTTGTAACTTTGAAAATAAAGTCTCTTCTATGGTGGATAATTGCAAATGACTTGTAACATTCTCCAGTGAAAGTCCCTTGAATTTCATAATCTTTATGATTTTCTTTGGAATTGATCCTGTAAAAAACTTCAAAAAACAATGTTTCAGGAATTGGAAAATTTTCACCTACAGAACCTCTCACTGCTAGGTTGAGGCATGTAGAAACAAATTGTTGAAGAAGTTGTATGGTCCAGTGAACTCGTGCCCTCTATGTCACCTATAACCTCATCAAAAAATTCTCCGCCACTCGTATCCTTCCTCCTTTTGGAAGAGGTTTCTAGTGAATCACTTATTTCACAATCCTCACATTCTCCCATGTCAACCTTGAGAGATTATCTGCCCCATATATGCACTACATGTTGCCAAATGTTTCTTATCTCCCCTAACCTGATAGACTTAATGAAGTAATCATAGGCTCCATGAGTGATTCCTTTCATCACAACACTAGAATCTTCATTTGTTGACATCACTACAAACATAATAATGCAAGGGAATATGTGGTGTAGCATGGCTTAGCTAACCAAACTAGTTGAATCTTAACTTCCTCCATTAGATATAAAAAAATAAAATAGAAAAAATAATTTAAGTTGATCAGATAAAATAGTGGAAGATAACAATTAAAAACCTAATTCCCATAGTCAAACTATCAAGAAATATTTGGAAGAAATTCAAGAATAACTCCAACTACTTTGAAAATGTTTTGGTTTGTTCATAAATTTGATGTTGCAAGCTATCTAGTGGGGTATTTAGATTTCATGTTATAGAAAATGAAAAGCTAATCCTAGAGAGAAGGGAAACCAATTACTTAGTACAAGAAGATCTAGTCCCAATCCAACAATTTAAAGTAGCCTGAACCTATCCTCATTTGGTAAGCACACCTTACACATAACCATATCGTAATGGTCTTAGTTTTCCTTAACTATTGATATTTCTTAGGGAATTCGCATGCATGTTGTCACTGACACAATATGCATTAGTAGTCTCTCTGATAAAATACCCTACTGAAAGCATATGTACACAATTGTAGTAACTATGAGAGAATCATAGAGTATCCAAATTAATATTGGTTGATTGAGCTTATGATCAAACTCTCCCATATTAAAAATTCATCATCACATATAACAACATCAGCATTAATACATGGTGTTGATCATGACAAACCATTCCCATGAAGCCAGGACAAGAGGGATAAGACTTGCATATCCCTGTACAAGTCCCCTTGCATGGATCATTGATTTGTGGTTTGTATTGGCCTTCTTAGAGGTTAATGGGAAAGACAATCTTAGCTTCTCGTCTGTCTCATTCTCTATGTATGTTCTTCTGCTACATCGATAAGGATCTATGGTATCATTATCAGTAATATTTCATTATTCATCAACACTTGCTAGACAAGAATTTGCAAATTCAGATATAGATCAGAGACAGGATAATTTATATTTAGTCTTAATTGACTATTAGGTCATTTTCTACAAACCACAACTCTTGGCACATTGAAAACCCTATTCACAGTATAAGCAATTTTCTCAATTCTAGATTGTTCAATGCAAGGAGAGGAATGTATTAACTTTATAGTGGAATCTAAGCAATGAGTACAATACCGGAGGTCCATCAAATGGTGCTTGTGGAATGTATGTGCAGTCTCCCTTGGGGCCAAAGCACCAGCCATGATAACTGCATTGCAAATCCCCGTCTTCAACTATCCTTCCTTCAGACAAAGGAGCCCTTCTATGAGGACAATTTTCATCAAAAACTTGCCAAGCCTGGCTGCATTTTTCCCACCAAACAACGATGTCAAGGCCCATAATAGTGAATGCATGAGGCACCCTCTTGTCCATCTTCTGACTTCTACTTTGGCATCATGTCAAACAACAGATTTGAAGCCTATGCTCTCTTGCAAGGACTCACTCTTGCCAAGAGTTCTCAAATCCAAAATCTCACTATGTTAGAAGACTCTAGCCTAATTATTTAGCATATTTTATTCAACTCTAATCCTACATACCCTCGTTTGTCTTCCATTTTGGAAGGAATAAAGAAAAACTATAGTTGAATTTGAAAAGGTGAATTTGTATCATATCCTTCACGAGCAGAACGCCATGGCGGACTCAAAAGCCAATAACACATCAAGGAAAAAGGGGTATATTGTATGTTGATTGAGCTTATGATCAAACTATCCCATATTATAAATTCCTCCTCACACATCACAACATCAGCATTAAGACATGGTATTGAGCATGACAAATCATTCCCATGAAGCTAGGATAGGAGGGATAAGACTTGCATATCCCCGTACATGCTTAAATTAACCCACATTATGTCTAACAACTACTTGGCCTTAGGAATATGGTTTTAAGGTAGGATTATGGTGTCGTCTCTTAATGTGGAATTCGTTTCTCCTTTTCAGTTTCAGGGAAGGGATGCAACATTTTCTTTTGGTTAGCTCTGGCACTCTAGCTCTAGTTCATCCCATATAGTGTAGACCATGGTCGTGTCTTTGGCAAGGTTCATAGTTAGTTCCATCTCAAAGTTTCTATTCTTTCCATCTCTCTATATTCAATTGAGCTTAGATTTTCCATTTTGAAACTTGTGGTGGGTCTTGCTTGGGCAAAGAATCAAGCACTACCAAATTCGGCCTCGAATAATCAAAATTAGCTCTCAGGTTGGAATTCTCTCCCTCACTGGTTTGCATCCCTGAAATTTAAATCTCCCTCACAGTGCCAATGGACTATCAAGAATTAAGAGAAATGTGTCTTGCTCTACAAAAGCACAATAAGGTGGTCACTGCTTTGAATTCCCAATTCTGGTCTCTCCTTGACAACTTGAGCAAGCAGAAGTGTAGTTCCAATCTCAAACTTGAATTTTTAATGAGTATATTGCTCTAGCTGAGAAGTCAGTTTGATGCTTTGCAATCAATGATTCCAGAGCTCAACTGCCATAAAGGAGTCAATTTAGGAAAATAGCAGGATGAAATGTCAACTATCTCACAAAGAATCCAATTGGAGCTAGCACTGAGCAGTCGGGATGAAGAATAGTAGAAAAGGCCTCTCCATGCATCCAGCGCAAATAAAGGAAACACAGTACCTGGCACTCTTCTCAAGCTCTAATATTTTGTTACAAAATTCATGTATGGTTATAATAACACACACTAAGTTTCTCTACTCCAGATCTATTACCGAATCATTGATCAAATGGAAGTAACTTCGACATGAGGAAACCATAGAGACAAGATTTAGTACATCCTTGGAATTTTCTCTTTTAGAGACATGGAAAATATTCTTGCTTAACTTTGTAAAATACAAGAAAGGCATGATATAATAGACTCTACAATTAGATTGATAGAAAGCATGCTCATTTATGTTCTTGAGATTGAAAAGGTTAATACACTAATTCTACATCACCTTGACTCAAATTTGTATTCTTTTTGGATATCCTGCTAATATAAATTTAAATTTTAAATAACCATATGGTTTTTGTAACTTTGAAAATATAGTCTCTTTTCTGATGGATAATTCCAAATGACTTGTAACAATATCCAGTGAAATTCCCTCGAATTTCATAATCTTTATGATTTTCTTTGGAATTTCTCCTGTAAAAAACTTCAAAAACAATGTTTCAGGAATTGGGAAATTTTCACCTACAGAACATCTCACTGCTAAGTTGAGGCATGTTAAAGAAGTTCAAACTTACTATCTATTCCCAGCCAATCCACTTTAGAAATAAATTGTTGAAGAAGTTGCATGGTCCAGTGAACTCGTGCCCTCTTAATACAAGTAATGTCACCTGTAACCTCATCAAAAAATTCCCTACCACTACTATCCTTCCTCCTTTTGGAAGAGGTTTCTGGTGAATCACTTATTTCACAATCCTCACATTCTCCCAAGTCAACCTTGAGAGATTCTCTACCCCATATATACACTACATGTTTCCAAATGTTTCTTATCTCCTCTAACCTTATAGACTTAATGAAGTAATCTTAGGATCCATCAGTAATTCCTTTCATCACAACACTAGTATCTTCATTTGTTGACATCACTATAGACATAATAATGCAAGGGAATGTGTAGTTTATAATGGCTCAACTAACCAAACTAGTTGAATCTTAACTTCCTCCATTAGATATACAAAAATAAAAGGGAAAAAATAATTTAAGTCTATCAGAGAAAATAGTGGAAAATAACAGTTAAAAACCTAATTCCCATCGTCAAACTATCAAGAAATGATCGGACGAACGTCAACAACAACTCCAACTACTTTGAAAATGTTTTGGTTTGTTCATAAATTTGATGTTGCAAGATATCTAGTGGGGTATTCAGATTTCATGTTCTAGAAAATGAAAAGCTAATCCTAGAGAGAAGGGAAACCAATTACTTAGTACAAGAAGATCTAGTCCCAATCCAACAATTTAAAGCAGCCTGAACCTATCCTCATTTGGTAAGTACAGCTTACACATAACCATATCGTAATGGTCTTAGTTTTCCTTAACTGTTGATATTTCTTGGGGAATTTGCATGCATGTTGTCACTGACACAATATACAATAGTAGTGTCTCTGAGAGAATACCCTACTGAAAGCATATGTACACAATTGTAGTAACTATGAGAGAATCATAGAGTATCCAAATTAATATTAGTTGATTGATTTTATGATCAAACTATCCCATATTACAAATTCCTCATCACATGTCACAACATAAGCATTAAGACATGGTGTTGAGCATGAAAAACCATTCCCATGAAGCCAGGATAGGAGGGATAAGACTTGCATATCCCTGTACAAGTCCCCTTGCATGGATCATTTATTTGTGGTTTGCATTGGCCTTCTTAGAGGTTAATGGGGAAGACAATCTTAGCTTCTCGTCTGTCTCATTCTCTATGTATGTTCTTCTGCTACATCGATAAGGATCTCTGGTATCATTATCAATAATATTTCATTATTCATCAACACTTGCTAGACAAGAATTTGCAAATTCAGATATAGATCAGAGACAGGATAATTTATATTTAGTCTTAATTGACTATTAGGTCATTTTCTACAAACCACAACTCTTGGCACATTGAAAACCCTGTTCACAGTATAAGAAATTTTCTTAATTCTAGATTGTTCAATGCAAGGAGAGGAATGTATTAACTTTATAGTGGAATCTAAGCAATGAGTACAATACTGGAGGTTCATCAAATGGTGCTTGTGGAATGTATGTGTAGTCTCCCTTGGGGCCAAAGCACCAGCCATGATAACTGCATTGCAAATCCTTATCTTCAACTATCCTTCCTTTAGACAGAGGAACCCTTCTATGAGGACAACTGTCATCAAAAACTTTCCAAGCCTGGTTGCATTTGTCCCACCAAACAATGATGTCAAGGCCCATAACAGTGAATGCATGAGGCACCCTCTTTTCCAAATCATATTCTGGGGCTGCAGGATACCAATGCGAAAACCAATTGAATTTATAGTTACCCTCATCTCCATGTTGTTTGTCATCGTTGCTTATTCTCAGAGCTCCCTTGGAAATATTCCTGGAAGGTGACGAATCTGGGGAGCTTGTTAAAGGTTGAGCAATTGTAGATAAACTCAATTTTTTCATTCTCCTGTATCTCCATTTTCCTGTATTAATTGTTGGTTTTAGAGATATGAATAGTCTTCTTATCATGTGGGTTGATGATGATATAGAACGTTGATGTTTACTGGAGAGAAAATTGGAAGCCTTGCCATAGATGAAAACCAGAGTTGAAAATAGGGATCCGTTCACCGAATAACCATTGCCCTCCATTTGAAAACCAAAGAATCAGGGCGATCGTTGATTTGGACCAAATCCAACCTCCTAAACCACCTCCAAAACCAGAAAACCCAAAAAATGGGTGATTGCAAATGAATTTAACATTGCAAAGCAAAAAATCGGGCGATTGCAAGGGAATATAATCTCCTAAACTAGGCGAATCGGGCCAAATGAGTTTTTTCATGGTTTATCTGCCCTTTTTTTGGGCTAACTATATGAAATGGGTGTTTTATAAAAAAAAATCCCTTTTAAAATGCAAAACCCCTTAAATTTCGCCCTTGGGCTAAAATTTGCCCCTAAATTTTACCATGCCTTAGGCTAGCTAGGGAAGATTTGGAGAATCAATAAATCCTATGAGCCACTACAAAATTGAAGGCGAAGGTATAAGCCTTGTGATCTTTGATAAGATTCAGGATGAAGGAGCTGCTAGTGGATGCCTAGTGAGCCATGTGCAAAATCCAACATAATGTCTTGTGAGATCTTTGAACAAAATTCAAGACTCATTCTAGCAAGAGTTAAGATGAATGAAGAAGTCCTGTGAGCTAGTACTAGTATTATGGATTCCTTGGCTTGTTCTGATGTGACTACATAGGAATTGGCCCCTCCTAAGCTTACTCCAACAAGTGTCCAAGTTGTATTACTAAATGATCACATGGAAAATACCTTCTTATTGTTATCTTGAACATAATTACTTAAATTTAACTGCAGGTTAATGGACCATATTGGTTAATAGAATGATAAAATGTCTATGTAAAAGCCTTGAGTCATGTAAAAGTGTTTGTCATGTAAACTCCTAGTTCTAGTGACTAGTTGAGATGTTATCATTTAATGTTATGATGTAAAGGATAAAATCCTAAGTTTTCCTAAATTTATAAAGACATTATTATATTAAAGATGTCAATGTAAAATTAGAAGAGGGTGGGACGCGCACTTATGTCTAGAGAGAACAACTTAAGTTGTTAACCCCTCTTCCATGGAGTATTCTAGAAGGATCATGAATCTTATCCAATGTCAATCCAAGATTAAATATGGGCACTCCATTCTAGCCAAGAGAATTGATAAAAGGACCAAGGGAAAGGAATTCGCTACACAAGTTCTTTTTATGCAGTTATTCATCTACTCTCCAAGGCGCACCTATCCCTCTTGAGTACCAAGCCTTTAAGTTCTTAGCTTTTAGATATAAGCATTCAAATTTTAGCATCATTTCGCCCTGATCTAGTCTATTTTTCTATAGTACGCCCAAGTAATCATTAGATCTACTTCATACAAGCTCAGATCTATTCTAGATTGCTTCAAATCTGACATCTTTGGCTCAAGGCAAGTTGATCTAAGTCATTTTCCCCTGCATGCAAGAAGTTTCAAGTCAATTAAGGCTTCATTTGTCTCCATTCATCCTCTCTCCCAACGAACTATACTGTATCACCCTCAATAAGGGTTTTGTACCTGCAAATTTGTTCAAGAGCAATAAAGTAAGAAGGTCTTTGTTGGGGTTTTCTCCCTTATTGGGTTTCCCCAGGGTAAATATTGTGTACTCAAATCTAAAGAATTTAAAGTACTCACATTTATATCCAACAGTTATATTTAGTAGATCTAAGTGAACAACAAGCATATCTATCAAATTTGAGTGTAGATCTAAGTGAAAAGCAAGCAAATCTTGCAAATCTGAGTGAAGATCTAAGTGAACAATAAGTAGATATAGCGAATCTGAGTGCAGATCTAAGTGAAAAGCAAGTAGATCTAGAAAATATGAGTGTCTAGAAGGTTGAAAACCTCAGTTTTGAGGTGTCCTTATAAGTTTTTGATCATTTACAATAAGTTGATTTGAAGAACAGAATTTCATGTGTACTTAAAAACTTAACTATTATTGTTTATATTTTCAGCTATGTATGTGACTACTACAAGTTCAAAATTTTAATTCTATTATTGAAGTAATTCATGATTTGGGTTATTTGATAAAGAAACATAGGACAACATTCATCTTGAGTTAAAAAAAATTAACGCCCTGTTCCTTCGGAATGTTTCAAATCGGGAAATAATGTTTTTGAAACTTGATCTATACAAGGTCAGAATGCCTCTAGTTCTATTGATTTGGATTTTATTTTAGATGTGATAGTTTCATGAATTGTAGGTCTAAGCCTCTGAATTATAATAGCGCCAGCAACTACAATTGTTTCCAGCATAGATAAGTATTCTACCATAGTCTGGAGATACTTCACATTCAACCAAGCATCACTTATTTCCATAACCTTAGTAATTTTAATTTGGTGTAGAATTTAATATCCAGAGTGGTGTTTTGAAACTCATGCTCTGAAACTCATTAAATAGTGGTTTGCAACCATTAACCCAAGAATACAGTGCAACATAATAGAGTGATACCAAATTTTATGCATTTGCATGTCCTAAGAACCAAGGATATTTTGGGCCTCAATATCACGTTCATGATCCTTAGAAGTTAAAATGTGATCAACAAATGGAAATGAGTTAAATCATGTTGTCTTATAATTTTCTAGTCAGCACGACATTTATGTCAATATAAGTCCACCCATCCCATCTTTCGTCCCAACACCCAATGTTAACCACACAGTGTTATCGTTCCATGAGAAGAAAACCTGCTAGAAACAATAACTAGAATGCCAATATTTACTTTAGCAGTCAAACCTCCCCATTCAACCCTATACTTGCCACCTAAAGTGATTTTCTGGTCCTGTTTCTCCCCAGTCCAATTCAAGATCATCAAGTTATAAAGAAGTTTTATGTTTGATCCAATAATAACAACAGTCTGTAAGCTAAATTATTTTAAATTATGACCATCTCAGAGAAGCGAGTGTTTAAGAAACTTGTCCTTCAAGTGCAACAATATGGCAAGTGAAACTGAGACAATTATATCTCCATCTACTAACGTTGGAATGAATTGAAGGGAGTTCAATTTGTTAAACTCTTCACTAAATTGCTTTGCTTACGTAATATTCATTTATTTTGTAACCATTTAATTCTGACTTGCCAAGAACATGAGGTAATATTGGTCCTATGGTTTTCCTGAATATTTCCCTTCACATATATGGTATTTTTCCTTACAATAGTCTATTTGTTCAAATATCAATCCTTGTCTCTATCATAAAATGTAGTTGTGCTATTAAGTAATGGAGTATAGGGATTTTAATTACCATAATCAATTAATAGCGACATTGAATTATTTGTGGCTGAAAAATGTTGGGCCACCTTTGCTAGTATCTACCCCATATTTCCCTTCACTAGGTGAAACCTCTCCAAATTTGATTTTGGCAGTTTCACCTTCTACCCTTGAAACAATAAGATTTGTCTCTCCTACATTTGCAACATGGGTGTCGGGATTTGTTCAATAGAGGTGCTAGTGAAGTTCATCATTTTGTCTTCTGCTATTTTTTCATCGGCATAATTACAAATTATTTTTCTTTTCTCCACCATTGATGATGTACGTGCTTCAATATAATCTACCATTCTTGTGAGATTCCTATTAGATTCTTCAACCTTTCTATTATAATCTTCAAGAAATTTCTTGTTACAATCTTCAATTTCTCTATTATAATCTTCACATTTTCTACTAAAACCTTCAATTTTTTTAAATACTTCTGCGAACAGTTTCTCTTGCTGATTTGAAATCATTTATCAAATAAACCCTTTAGGATGGTAGGAAATATAGCTCTAATGCCATTGTAATATTCCCTTAAATTTAATTGGTTAAATTTTTAATAAATGTTTCACAAATGAATACACCATGAATAATTACCAGAAACACAATAAATTTTTGCTATGAAAATTGGTAATGCTTAAATAAATATTACAATTGCAACCTAGAAGATTGGATAGAAAATAATGCAAACCCCAGCTAACTTTATTTATTTAATACTGAGAAGAGATTACATCAATAATGTGCAAAAAATCTTGTATATAATTAGTTGGAAACCCTCATCTCCCGACTCTTTTATTTCTCTCTCATCTCCTCCAGTGAACCTTCTAAAAAAACCAACTTAGCCTCCCATATTGGTCAATTTGGCCTTCTCTTGAAGTATGGAAATTTAGGCCCCTTGAATAGTCAATTTAGCCTCTCATGCAAAATCAAATGATCACCTAGGGTCCTTTTAAAAGCACTAAAACTAACCGCCACCAACTAGGGTATATATCTCAACACCAGAACCAGAAAATATATGAGGTTTCTCCCTCACATCGTAAGCTAATTGAGCTCTTGAAACAATTAACAAATATATACACTATTTCATACCCCAAATGAAATCCCATCTTATTTTTGTAACTTTTCCTCTTCAAATACCATGGGTTGTTGAAATACCATGGTGAATACCACAGGTCACCAAAATACATGGATTTTATTTTTATAACATTTTTTTACTTAATTATTCATTTCACCTTTTAACATTGTTTTTCTCTAATCTAGGTGGCTCCAGAAATAGAAGTGGCTTTGAAAATGCTCAAAACTTAAATTCATCAAATTGAAGTGAAACTAGGACTATATCATATTTCTTGTTGATTTGATTCCAACAGTGTGAACGACACTCAAATCTGAGTTAGTATGCTCAAGATATTCGCGGTCAAAGTTCTGGTCAAACTAGTCCCATTAGCAGTCACTAACGAGGAAACAATTTGGAAAATGGTCGACGCAAGGAATCCGACAGTTGGAACTAGTGAATTTGTCACCTCTTTAATTTTCCCAGTAAACCTTAAAAACCACCACCGAAATTGTATCCATTATTATACAAAAAATAAAAATATAAAAATATAAAGTGGGGTGGCGGGTGACCACCCACCCAACGGCATAATGGCATATGTAACAAAATAATGTGGTGGGTGTGCCAACCCTGGTGGACCTTCCTAACCCACCGAACAATACAATGAATCCATGAGTATGGAGGTTAGCGGGGTTCGAACCTGCCCGGCCTAGGTGGGTCGGCTCACCAACGGGTGGCCCCAAATTTTAAATGTTGTCAAAAACCGTTGAAACCGTATGCCATTCAAACATGAACCCGCACCAAAATTAAAATGAAGTATAGCTATAATAGGGGGTCATGTGGGTTGGACCCCAGGACCTCCCCCAACTAAATGCCCAATTACCACTCCGCCAACCAATGGGCCAGCAACCCACCTTTGGTAAATTTCGTCGAAAGAATTATATATGAACCTAGTTACCATTCAGCTAAGACAGGTGTGGTGGAACGAAGGAGCGATCCAATTTGTAGGTGGAACCAGGAGCGTGCCTAGGTCGGAACCGCCCCCGGGTGGGCATGGAATTCGAAAAATATTCTTAGGGAATCTTAGGAGAATATTTTTGTAGGGAATCTTGAGGGAATGTACAGATTACTTGGAGCTCCAAAGGTCACTTCCTCAAAATATGGTCAAGATTATAGTCGCTTGACATGATTTCGTGCCAAAAATCCAATGGTGATGTTTGTTTCTGCATTTGAGCTTTGCATTTTCAGTCCATGTGGGAAAATGGAGGTATAACGGTCATTTATGTAAATTTTATTATAATTCATTTTTGCTTCCATTTAATGAAAGAGGCCTCCCACATTGAGCAAGGCCTAGAGACGTATCCCACACTCAGTGAACTTCGTAATTAAATAATTTTCTTCCTTTGATCTCATGGTTTCTTTTGATTTCTGCTTATTTTCATGTGTTTAACTTACTTTGTTACATGCTCTTTTATATGAAATTCAGTATGCGCCCATGAAGTAAAATATCTGGATCAATTTTAGTATCAAAGCAGGTCTTCTTGATGCGAGTTTCATGAGTGAATTCTAACCATAAACAAGCTCCAAAGAGGAGAAGGAAAACTCAAATCCTTTGATCCTGAAGTGAGGCATGCACCATGAAGATAAAACATGGAAGATGAGGAAGATCGAATGGAGGAAGAGTGAATTATCGCAATATCTTATTCACCATCGCAGAGAAAGTTGACAAGTTGTTTGCAGAATATGAGAAGACAATTCACCAGCCAGAGCAGATAAAGAAGCAGGTGGAAGGAATGTTTAACCAGGGGGTCATAAGGCCAATTTCTTCTCCATGTGGTTCACCTATTGTGTTTGTGCCAAAGAAGAACGGCACAGGGAGGATGTCTGCAGAATACAAAGAACTCAAAAAAATAACGGTGAAGAATTGGTACCCTCTCCTTCGCATTGATTATTTGTTAGACCAATTGAATAATGTTGTTTATTTCACAAAATTGGACTTGCGCATTGGCTATCATTAGGATAGGATTGCAGAATAAGATGTATGGAAGAATACATTCAAGACAAAATATGGGTTGTTTGAATGGATAGTGATGCCATTCGGACTATACAATGCTCCGGTCACATTCATGAGGGTGATGAATGATATTTTCAAACAATTTCTAGATGATTTTGTACTTGTGTATCTTAATGACATTCTTGTTTTCAATAGAACATGGGAAGATCATGTCAGTCATGTTAAAAAGGTGTTCTATGTTTTATTGTAGGTCAAAATGTCTCTATGTGAATTTGGTAAGACCTCTTTGGTTTACTTGGGTCACATTGTCGGAGGTGGATAGTTAAAAATAGATCCTTCTAAAATTGATGTGATTGTAAATTGGCCTAAACCCACTAATGTTACTGAGGTTCGTATCTTTTTGGGTGCAGTACAATACTGGAGATGGTTCATTTCTAAATTCTTCGTCATTTCATCCCCCTTACATGAATTGAAAAGTGTGAAGCAAACCTTTCAGTGGGGAGGAAAGCAAGAGAAAACCTTTGATACATTGAAAGAGAAGATTAGTACTGCACCAGTTTTGGCCTTACCTTACCTCCAACAATTCTTTGAGATCAAGATAGATGCCAGTGGGCATGCCATGGAAGTAGTATTGATGCAACAAAGGAAACCTCTATGTTACTATTCGAAGACATTCTCCCAAGTTGTTGTGAAATATCCCACATATGAAAAGGAGTTGGATGCATTGGTTCAAAGAATGAAGTGGAAGCACTATTTGATTGGAAAGGATACCATCATTCACATACATCACCAGCCCTTACAATACCTTCTGTCGCAAACCAAGATTCAACAAACACATCATTTTATATGGATGGGATTCCTCTAATAGTTTCACTTAGTAATAAAATACAAGAAGGGGACCAGTGACAAAGTGGCAGATATGCTTTCTCGCCCTCCTATTTTATGCATCTATAGTTTTGAAAATTACTTCTTTATCTTTTGAAATTGATGTTGAATAGTATGTTGATGAAGATGACTTTAAGGAGATTTATGGAAAGTTTACTCATGGATTGCAGGTGGATAATTACCATTTGCAGGGGAAATTTTTTACCACCTTGGAAAAATTTGTATCCCCAACAATGAGAGAATACATGTAATCAGAGAGGTGCATACCTCTCTTGTGTCAGGTCATTTTGATGTAGGGGAAACTTTGTGTCATTTACAGAGGTTGTGTTATTGACCTCACATGAAAAATATTGTGACTCGATATGTAAAGGGATCTGTATTGTGTTCAGTTAGCAAGCCCACTACTAGAAAACATGGGGCTCTACACACCACTCCCTGTTTCAATTCATCTAGGAAAGTGTGTCAATGGATTTTGTTGGCAGTTTTCCTTTTTCTAGGATAGGTCATGACTATTTTTATGTCATTGTGGATTGATTTAGCAAAATGTGTGTCTTAATTCCTTGTAAAAACAAGGTCACTGCAGAGTAGACTACTCATCTCTTCTTCCAATTTGTATGGGTCCACTTTGGGCTACCCACATCCATTGTGTATGATCAAGACTCTCTCTTTCTTGGAGGTTTTTAGACAAGTTTGTGGAGAATGATGGAGACCAAGATGAAGAGGAGCACGACATTTCATCTGCGGACGGACGGAAAAATAGAGGTTTTCAACCACACAGTGATACATGTACTCTGAGGCTATTCTGTCAAACATCCCAAGTTGTGGGACAAGCAGCTTCCTTATGTACAACGTGCATATAGCCGGGTAGTGAATTCATCCACTCAGAGCTAATTGTTCAAGACATGCTTTGGATATTTTCCAAAGGATCCCTTAGACATGGTCTTTGGGAGAGATGAAGATTCCAGTGGGCAATATGACAGGGAAAAAGCATGGAAGTTCATTCAGCGAATTCAAATGATTCACCAGGCAGTGCAGGAGTAGTTGGAGAAAAGTCAAGCTCAATACAAAGCTCGACATGACAAGCACCGAGTCAATCACCAATTCCATGTTGGAGATAAAGTGTGGCTCCACATCAGCAAAGACAAAATGAAAGGGGAAGGAAATAAGTTGAGACCAATTCAATATGGCCCATTCACCATATTAGAAAATATTGGATACAATGATTTTCGTCTTGATTTCCCAGCATACGTGCATATGTACTTAGTGGTGAACATTGAAAAATTGAAGCTTTATGAGCCTCCTTTGATCATGGACACTAAAGAGGTTGGAAAAGTTCCTACAGTGGATGAATTTGCACTCGAATACTTGGAAAACCTACCTGAGGATATCATTCTTGACAGAAACACCAAGACTTCACGATGGGGAGACATGGAGTACCTTTGCATTAGTTTCAAGGGAATGCATCCAAGTAAGGCCCGCTATATTGAAAAGGAGAAAGTGAGGGATAAATTCCCTCACTTTCTAATTGATTGATAAATATTTTGGTAGCCCAAAATTTCATTAGTGGGGAGGAATGATTCAGGTGGCTACAGAAATAGAAGTGGCCTTGAAAATGCTCAAAAATAGAAGTCATATGATTAAAGTGAAAATAGGACCAGATCATAGTGCTCGTCATCCTGATTCCAACAGCGTGAATGACACTCAAATCCAAGTTCGTATGCTCAAGATATTTGCAGTCAAAGTTCTGGTTAAACTAGGCCTAGTGAAAACCACTAACGAGGAAACAATTTGGAAAAGGGTCAACGCACAGAATCTGGCAGTGAGAATGGGATAATTTGTCACCTCTTTAATTTTTCCATTGACCCTTAAAACCACCACTGAAATTTTATCAATTATTATACAAAAAATAAAAATATAAATATAAATGTTTGGTGGTAAACCGCCACCCCCTAATGGCATAATGGCATGTGTTTTAATATAATGTGGGGGGGAGGGCCATGCCATGTGGACCCGACCAACCCACTGAAAAATATAATGAAGCTATGCGTATGGAGGTCTACGAGGTTCGAACCTACCCAGTCTAGGTGGGTCAGCCCACCAATAGGTGGCCCCAAATTTTAAATGTCATCGAAAACATTGAAACCGTATGTCATTCAAACACGAACCCGCACCAAAATTAAAACGCAATAGATCTATAATAGGGGGTCCCACAGGTTAGACCTTGGGACCTCCCCCAACCGAATGACCAATTATGACTGGACCAACCAATGGGCCAAAGGGCCATCCTTGGTAAAGTACGCCCAAAGAATTATATATGAAATGAGCTACCATTCGATCAGGAAAGGCATGGTGGAACAGAGGAGTGGATCTGATTTGTTGGTGGAACCAGGAGTGCGCCCAAGCCAGAACCGCACCTAGGTAGTCATGGATTCAAGAAATATTCCTAGGGAATCCTAGGAGAATATTTTTGCAAGGAATATTGAGGGAATCTAAAGATTCCTTGGAGCTCCATAGGTCACTTGCTCAGAATATGGTAGGGTTCAGAGTCGTTTGACACGATTTCACACCATGAATATAATGGTGATGTTTGTTTCCTACATCTAAGCTTTAAATTTTCAGTCCATGCCAGAAAATGGAGGAATAAGGGTTATTTATGTAAATTTGATTGTAATTCATTTTTGTCACGATTCAATGAAAGAGGCCTCCCCACATTGAGTAGAGCTTGGGGATGTAGCCCGCATGGGGTGAACTCTATAATCAAATCGTTTTGTGCCTTTTATCTCATGGTTTCTTTTGATCATGTGTTTAAGTTACTTGGTTACATGCTCTTTTATATGCAATTTTGTATGCATCCATGAAGTAAAAGATTTGGATCATTCTCTCCGAGTGAAAATGAACAATTAAATTTATCTTCTTGGAAAGGGACATGTTAACGGTGTTGGACCCACCAACATGTCAAGGGGATCTCCCCGGTAATAATTCCCAATTAGACCTCAGACCATTTGGTGTAGGAGTCCCAATAGTGGGTCGTATGGTAATGCCTTGACCACGGTGTCGCACAGAGGCAAGTAAGATAACTCTTCCAGTATCAAGGGTGTGACCGCTGCAGTGAGTCAAGGAAGGTGAATGAGAGGTTCTAACACGTGGGGAGTGACATGAGTGTGCCCCTTGGCAACCTTTAGCAGTACTCAGGTGAGAAGGGAACACACAAGTGAATATGCATCACAAGCTAGAAATAAGCTCAGTTTAAAATCCAAAGTGATGGTTAAACCAACAGCACATCTAGACCAATATTCATATAATTTCATACGAAGCAGTACATACACAAATATGTAAGTTAAACAACATATATTGCTAAGAAAGCAGAGCAGTCCAACTACAATAATAACATATGCATGAAAATGTGTTGGCTCTTATTATATCAAGAAGTGTAATTCCCAATCATACAATACATCCATGTAAACCTGCTAGCACCAAAAATGAAGTGTTACAGCCACATCTGCCTACTCCTCCAAAGATATGTACTAGCTCCATGCAGTGGAGAAGCCAAGGCGTGTTACAATATTGTCCAAGCTTTCTTCAGGATAGACTTATTAGAAGCTTGGTTGACCAAAATCCCTTACAATGAGTTATTAGGGACTATTTATATCAAAGGGTGGGGTGACCCTTGACATTCCCCTTTGTGACAGTTCAACTACCCTCATGAATCTTCACCTACTCTATGACTGTTACATCCAACTATTGACACTTGACTTACACTTTGACATGAATCAGCATTACAATGCACATGTACTATTGTGAGACAACATGGCTTGAGCAAGCCATGCAAGACATCACTAACACTCGGTCCACTGTGATGAGACCAACTCTTTGACATGCTTGTAATGGTGAAGGTGGTGATTTGATGCCAAGCTTATTTGTACGTGATGGTGTGCATGCACCTCATGGTGACATCTTGCTGAAGCGAGCTCTTGCCTCCATTGCAATTGGTGCATTGGTTTGGCTCCTTCATCCAAATCGTCTTCTAACATGTGCATGGTCTTCTTGGGTGTGGCTAAACCAACAACACATTGATGCAAAGTATCCATGCTGAGCTTTAAGAGTGTGTTGGTGGTCATGCGCATCAACTTTCTGAAGTACATGTTCAACTCCAGTTGGACTTGCTTCTTGTCTTCGCCTTGGTGAGTGTGTTGAATGGGCTGGATTACATGTGTGTGCACAATGACATGCATGTTTTTGAATCTCTTGCATGCGATCAACAACACTGCTCACCATGTATGCTCTGTGTCAGCTACTAGGATGGATATTTGACTTATACGGGCGTAGTTTCATCTATGAGTGCATGTTGCGCCCATTATTGTTCCTATTTCTGCTGCAACTCATTCATTTATCTGTGCAACATCATGTTCTTCCTAAGTTGTTGCTTCAGCACATGAAACTCCTTCTTTGTTCCATTCTCTGTCTTCGCATGATCTTCATGTCGCACCATCACCTCATAGCCTAAGTCTCCAAAGTTGCTTTCATTATCAATGGATCTGCTTGATCTTGCAACCTTGTTCCACCTCTTTGTTGTCAACAACCTTCCTCTTGCATTCATTATGTTTGTTGCATTTGATGTGTTCTCTACATTTGGTATGTTGCCTTCATTTTTTGTTCATGATGCTGCTTGTTGTGATATCTTGATGTGCTTATCTACGAACAACTTGATATCTTTGTGAGTAGGCAAGTTCATAGACATTTGATCGATTGCATCTCCAGGCATACTCTGAACAGTGTCTTCAACTCTACCCTCTTGGAACATTGTACCTGCACTATTGAGAGGCAGCTAAACACCTGAAATACCTGGAGACATGGCGACACTCATGGCAAGCAATATGTCAGTCGAAAACCAAAATGAACTTGAGAACTGATTTTCAACATACCTGTGTGACTGATCATGAAGGTTACGCAATTTTGGCCGGAAGGTCGGGGGACTGACTGCCAAGATAGTGAAAGGCACAGTCTGGGCTGTTGGGAGACTGGCTAATTGTTGGAACTACGAAATGCATAGTCCAGTCTCACTGTTGACTGTTGGAATTCTGCAATGCGCAATCTCAGTTGGCAATGGCTACAGGCTCAGTAACTACATTATGCAATTTTCTAGGCCAACAGTCATTGTCCCTCAGAAATGTGCAAAAAAATCTTGGAAGACAGTGCCTAGGAAGAAATGCACATTTCTGGAGAGGAAGACAAAGCCTTCCCTCCTGAGATTGTGCAATGTTGTCTTAGTGAAGGCAAAGTCTAGACCAAGGTTCGCCAGACTCGTCAATGGGCAACTAAACACGAATGTGAGTGTGAATGCATGGTGATAATGTAATTAATCATAAGTGAATGATCATGCATGCAAACAGTGAATTACAGATTTAGAAAACGGAACAACATGCATGTGGGTGAGGCGAGTCGCCAAATCGGTGACAATACGTGAAAAACAATTTCATGCATGCGATAGTAGTGAGATAGAAACAAAAAATGAAGCAATGCTAGGACAAGCTAATATACATGTAAATGATAGCAAGCACTCAAAGAAAACAAGCAAACAATACTCATACAGGAGAAAACACAAAAAGCGACAAAAATGCAACACAAGTCATGGAAAGCAGGCTTACCCAAAAACAGTTGAGTTGAATGTGCCGACAGCTCCTAGATGTAATGTGGGATGTCAAAGCTACAAGGGCAATGTGAGGAATGAGCTCTACAGCATCTGATTGATGAGTTTTGATAACATCAAGGTTGTGACTCGCATGCCACCAATCTAGGGAAAGCAACACTTGGTCGGAGGTTTATGAACTGATCCTTTCATGTAACCTACAACTGCTAAAATAGATCCCTAAAATAAGGAATGCCTTTGCATGCTTCCTTTGGAGAAGTAGCCCATGCATGCAAGTCAGTTTTTCTCAGTCCCAGAGGGAACCAGTCAACTCAGCTACACATGCAAGAGGTTGTTCGACTACCGAGAGAAAATGCACATTTCTGGATGGGATTTGGGCTAGCTGCCCAAGAGATTTGTGCAATTTCTGGGTAGAGCAGTTGACTATTGCCTAGATTTGCGCAAATTCTAGGTTGAGCATCCTTGCTAGGTCAAATTGCGCAATTTTCTCTGTGAGGGTTGACTGGCAGAATTGCACAATTCTGGAGCCCAACAGACTGTCAGACAAGATTGCACAATTTCTGGAGGGAAGGTTGGTTGCCCTCCAGAATTGCACAATTTCTTGGGGGAGCTGCTCAGCCTACAATTGGACCAAGTCTAGGTGATCAGCCTGTGAGGGGAATGCATCGAGCTATGATCGACAGGCTGCCTTTGTGCAAAAAAACACTGAAGTTTGTGTACTTGATGAAGCAAGATAAAATGTTATGAAATTTCGTTAGAGAGGCTCCAAAACAGGCTAAGGCAAAATTTTGGAGGGTGGTTGTAGCCGCTACAACACTTGGCAACACACTGGTAGAACTCTAGCTCTCTGAATGGATCTTGTTCGTGAAAATCAAGTCTAACACCTCCGAAAGTATTGTTCAGTCCTCATCTCATCTTGGTTTCACACTAGCTTGATTGTAAGATGTAGCATCAGGGAAAATTTTAAGAACCCCCCCTAAATTTATAAATATAATAAATGGGCGAATCTCCATGATATATAGGAAAAATGGAAGGCGATTTTATCAATAATATAATATGTATATATAATTTTTTGGCGAATCTCTCACCAACCATGGCGAATATTTTACTCAATTATAAAATCTTGTAAGAGCCTTTCACTAAATAATAAAACTTTGTAAAGTCCTAGTGAATCTTAGCATAGGCTACATGCTGGTTTAATTCCCCCATTTAAATAGGCTACATTCCACGTGAATACCATGGGTCAATACCATGTGCCATTTTGGTGAATACCATGGGTCAATACCATGTGCCATTTTTATTTTTATTAATTCTAATATTAGGGTTAATAATGGTTTTTTGCATGGTATTAATAACAGTCTAGTCCATGGTATTTGTCCCATAGTATTTATGCCATAGGTTTCACCTAAATACCCATTTTTTGAGTGTTCGTAAATATAAGGTGACTTATGGAGTAAATATAATTTTTTTTTTAATTTGTTTACCATACCTCTCATTTATTTATATTTTTATTAATTTACCATACCTCTTTTACAAATATGGTATTTGGCCCATAGGATTCACTTAAATAAAACCTCTTTCTTGAGCCTTCATAAATAGAACTAGGGTTATGGACTAAATATAAAAAGAGGTTTTATTTATTTACGATACGTCTAGTTTATTTATATTTTTATTTATTTGCCATACCTTTTGAGTAAGTATAAAAAGACGTTTTATTTATTTACCATACCTCCACTTTACTTATATTTTTATTTGTTTACACCCTTACATGTATATAAGGTGACTTATGGAGTAAATATAAAAAATGTTTTATTTATTTACCATACCTCTCATTTATTTATATTTTTATTAATTTACCATACCTCTTTTATAAATATGGTATTTGGCCCATAGGGTTCACTTAAGTAAAACCTATTCTTGAAAATGGGCGAATGGATTCACTTAAATAAAACCTATTCTTGAAAATGGGCGAATGGAAGGTTGTAAGTCCTAATTTCAAGGGCTAAATTTACCTTTTTTACCCTCTCCCTTAAAATAAGGTGGGCTATTTGAGGTGATTTGTAAAAATGTACTATGATACAAAATATTCGCCCACTAAAAATTTAAAACCCCTTAATTTCGCCAAAGGGCGAACATTCGCCCCTAAAATTATCCTTGTGTAGCATCTACAAAGATATTGATCGATTGACACACATTCCAATCCAAGGCAACATAGTTGTTTCGATTTGGGTTGAGGGGTATATAGGTGCACAAGAAGTATAGTCATCAGAGACTTAGTTTCATCTCTGGTGTTGCTCCACTACCAGTAGGCCTGGATAGTACCAGAGTGGAGTCACATAGGAACACAAGCATGGCTCCGCTGCCAGCGAGCCTAGTTATTACCCTGGCGAGGTTACTTGCATCACCTCCCTGCACAGGAAACCTTTATCTTCTTTCGCCTTATTCATATTTCATTTTGAAATTTTTTTACTTTTTTTTTTTTCATTTTTCATTTTTTCAATTGTACATATCACTTATTAATTTCAAAGGTAGAAGAGGGATCCCAACTTGTTGAGAGCAGAAGAGGTTGTTCCAGCAGAGAAGTAGTTTATGTATCTCTGACATGCCTGTTAAGGTTTTCCCCCTCACCTTACTCTACTTGATTGAGTTGACAAGGGTTAACCCCAAAAACAACCAACTAGAGAAGGTGACACTAATTAGCACACAAGCATTGTGTTTTCACCAAGGTTCACTTCGAAAGGTACGTATTTTCCTTCGACATATCATGAACTAAAAGCAACAAGCTCTTCATATAGAGGCAAGATGACAGATCCGTTTCAAGATCCATACATGGTTTCATGCAAAACTATCCTACGAACGAAAAAAACAAACTAACAAACATCAAAGCAAAGCAAAAGCAGAAGAAAAAGTGAAAGCAAAGCAAGTAAGCAAACAAGCAAGCAGACAAACAAGCAAACAAAGCGAATAAGCAAACAAGCATGCAAGCAAACTGACTGAAAGAAAACACTACTCCTACTCCTACACTAATGGTGCATGGGCCTGATCACATGAAGTGATATTTCCAATGCAGCCACCAGTGCATTTGTGGACCCATGTTGGTGAAGACTTGGCCCGTGAGAAACCCAGTTGTGCGAACCAGCAAGCAAGAAAGATATAACAATGAAGACAACAACACTTCATGTCTGACAATGCCCACAAGACATAATTGAGTGCAAGTGCATGACAAGTAGTCCATGGACTTATCATGGTGTTGTGTGAAACTGCATGCAACATTGAAGCATAAGCACACTCTTGACTGAGACATGCAAGCAAACAAAAGAAACAAAGATAACTTCCATCGTACATGTGTGCTTGCAATGTAAGATTCCTCCAATGCATGAGCGATGGGATTGTGCAGTTCAAGTGGAGGAGATGTGATCTGTGTGTGACATGGACCTTCAATGCATATAGATGAGTGATGAGGAGCCTTGGGTGATTGAATAGTTTCATGATCGGAAGTGAAAATAACCTCAAGAGAGAGAGGACTTGACATAACCATCAGCTTGGGCTAAAGTGCCTCGATAGTCTTGGGTGTTTCAACTTCATCATCAAGTAGATCATCATAAACCAGTGGCTTCAAAAGATAAATTGTGATAGACTCATGATCGTGATAAAATATGGAAACAAATGGGCCACGATCAGAAAAATCAATGAATTCATCAGCACCCTCATGATCAAATGAATCAAATAGAGGGGTAGAAGAGAAGAAAATAAATGCATCCTTTATGTTTCTGGAAAATACAGATGAAAGATCAAGTGGATTTTATATGAATAGCTTATCCTCTCCATAGTCGAATGATGGGCCAACATCCAGCGAGTCCTACGAGTGATCAACAATGGGTGCATCCATGGATGAAGACACACATGTGAAATCATGGATGGTAGGTTCATCAAAGATGTTAGGAAAGAACGGAGGGGGCTCATATGGAAGGGAGTCATCCTTCGCTGAGTGTTGATGCTCAAGCTCCCACTCATACTCTTCATGATTGGCAGCGTATGTTGGTTTTGCAACACCAACTCCGTCAATGGATTGTTCCTTATTCACAACAAGTGAAGAGTTAGGAATGGATGAACACAAGACAGCACCATCTGGAGGAACACCCGAGTGTGAAGATGGAGGTCATAGAAGAGAATGCATATGAGAACTCAAAGGAATCACAAGAAAATCTGCTTGAAAATTGAGTGAAGTGATTTTGAGAGAACGTGAAACTGAACAATTGTGTGAGCATGATATTCAACATCATTAGGCAGTGGTGGAGCTGTTGAATGAGAGGGAGGTGGACAGTCAGTCGAGACAGTGCCCGCATCCACATGTATTGCACAGCTCCATCAATGAAGAATGTTGAGTGAGGCTTGATCTCAAGCTTCTTCTTGGGACGGGCATATTTCTTAAGGCAATACTCAAAACGGTCCCAAAGATAAGAAAATTTCATCTGGCTCCTCGGAGCTTGAAACTGCAAGTCACAGAAGCACTGCCAAAAATCAATAACCAATTCATGGCGATCCTTCCGTTGTTGTAACATTTTTTGGTCAAGATGGTCTGGATCAAAATGATAGAAAGTGTCTTCAATAAATTCATAGAAGTGCTCAAGTGAGTGCACGATGTCGGTTGGTAGGTTGGGCATCCATCTACGTGGACACTTGTGAAGTGTGTGTGCAAGAAGCAAGCTGGCATATTCATCAGAACACCCATCTTCCTCATGAAGCAGGGAAATAAAGTCATGTAAGTACTAAGGCCAGGCCACTTCGCCTTCACCATCATACGTGAAAGTGGACAAGAGATCGAAAAACTCCCCCATGATGGAGACATCTTCACGATTCGAAAAACGTCACGGGGGAAGAAGAGTGCAAGAATCCATGAAAGATATGCAAAGGTTCAAAACTGGATGAGAGGACACAGCTTGTCATCTGGCCCTCCTTCTAGTACTAGAAATGTTGATGGTGATGGACCCACCAACATGTCAAGGGGATCTCCCTGGTAAGAAGTCCCAATTATATCTCATACCCTTTGGTGTAGGAGTCCCAGCAGTGGGTCGTAAGGTAATGCCTTGACCATGGTATCGCACAGAGGAAAGTAAGATAACTATGTCAGTAGCAAGGGTGTGACCGTTGCAGTGAGTCAAGGAAGCTGAATGAGAGGTTCTAACACATGGGGGGTGAGATGAGTCCACCCCTTGGAAACCTGTAGCAGTTTTCAGCTGAGAACAGAACACACAAGCAAAGATGCATCACAAGCTGGAAAGAAGATCAATCAACAATCCAAAGCGATGGTAAAACCAACAACACATCTGCAACAAGATTCATATAATTTCATAGGAAGCAGTTCATACATAAATACGTAAGTTAAACAACATATATTGCTAAGCAACCCGAGCAATCCAACTACAATAACAACATATGCATGAAAAGGTGTTGTCTCTTATTATATAAATAAGTGTAAGTCCCAATCATACAATACATCCATGTAAACTTGCTAGACCCAACAGTGAATCGTTACAGTTACATCCGCCTGCTCCTCCAAAGGGATGTACTAGCTCTATGAAATGGAGAAGCCAAGGCGTATTACAATAATGTCCAATATTTCTTCAAGATAGCCTTATCAGAAGCTTGGCTCACCAAAATCCCTTACAATGAGTTATGAGGGACTATTTATAGCAAAAGGTGGGGTGGCCCTTGATATTCTTCTTTGTGACAGTTCAACTACCCTGATGACTCTTCACCTACTCTATGATTGTTACATCCAACTATTGACACTTGACTTACACTTTGACATGACTCAACATTACAATGCACATGTACTCATGTGAGACAACATGGCTTGAGCAAGCCATGCAAGATATCACTGACACTCGGCCCACTGTGATCAGACCAACTTTCTGACATGCTTGTGATGGTGAAGGTGGTGATTTGATGCCAAGCTTGGTCGTCAGTGATGGTGTGCATGCACCTCATGGTGACATCTTTCTGAAGTGAACTTTTGCCTTCATTGCAACTGGTGGATTGGTTCAGCGCCTTCATCCAACTCATCTGCTAACATGTTCATGGTCTTCTTAGGTGCGGCTAAACCAGCAACACACTGATGCATAGTGTCCATGCTGATCTTCAAGTGTGTGTTGGTGGTCATGCGTGTTATCACAAAACTGGACCCTGATAAGCTGCTAATCAGGAATATTTTGAGTAACTATTTCAAACCAAACTTTTGGTTGAGGCTTAGCCTCCTCAACCTAAGAGGGCTCTCTCACTAGGTTAAAGATATCAATTTAAGGATTAGATGGCTAACTCTATGGAAAAACAAATGAAAATGTATAAATGGTTGAAATACAAATCAACAAACATCTATTGGGCTATGGAGTCTGAGCATGTTTCAGTACAACAGAAATATCAGCTTAACATGGAAGTCAAGGCATAAAGAGTCTTAATATATCAGCAAAAGAGAGTCATGATGCAAGGAACACAGTTCATAAACACATGAAGGAAGTTAGAGCATTATCAATGAATTCTAAGTAACATGTGTTCATACCACTGCAAGTGGGTAGATAAAGAAAGCCATGAGAAAATAAAACATTAAAACTCTCTCTGAATCTTGAGTAGTGAAGCCAAAATCTCTGTATTAACATAAAAACACACAATCTCTTACAATAACACAGTATGCTTGTTTCTTTTGAAAATTTCCAACCGTGAGGCCTTCCACCTCTTGTCATTTATAGATTTATCATTACAATCTTGGATTCCCTGATCCAACATGAGAGGAATTTCAATTTCCTAGCCTGACACCTATTCATACCTAAAACAGACTATTAATTACAAGTGGTAGTTAGCTAATAGTGTTAGAGTCCTAATACAATTAGGAGTACAACTCCTTATTATGATAGTAACAACCTAAACTAGGAATTAAATTCTATACTTGACAACTGATCCTCCTTAACTTCGACCTTGGTGATGTCCATAACTCTCCTGCTGGCCTTCAATAACTTCTCCTTTATCTGTCCTGAAAATTAGGAAAATGTCCCTTGCAGTGTAGCTTTGGTCTTCAATTGTGTTCCTCGAATCTCCTACTTACCAAACTAGCCCCTTTAATCATATAACACATGTTGAATTAGCCATAGAACCCTGCTCTTACACTTGTGCAAAAATTAAACTCCTTGAAGTTGCATGAAGGAAGTCAATCTGGATGTGCTACGAAATAAACAGATGTTTTTGTAGCGCAAAACTTTGTTCTTGCATATATCTTTAGTTCTTTGAGTTTTTCTTTACTTAGGCTTTAAACCTTCTCAAATGATCTCCTTACATTTCTCCAACAACATCCTTCTTCAAAAATAACCCCTTCTTTCCTTTGAAGATTGATCAAAAAAACCAAAACTGCACCTACAGCAGTTTCGTAGCGCGCTACGAAACTGCTGTGCATGTCACCTACAGTAGTTTCGTAGCACGCTACAAAACTACTGTGTGAATCAATTTACACAATTTTTTCCAAAAAATTTCCTTCTAAGGATTCTTCACAGTTGTTTCATTATGTAAATATGCCACATATACTTGAGATCACCCATCCATGAAACAACTTCAAAAAGTAATGTCTTTGTTTCAACCAAAATTGTATTAGGGTTTAATCACTTACTACCCTGTTCATTTGGGCTGAGGCTGACCTCCATATTTGCTCAACTAAATTTCCAGGTCCTCAATTTGTCTTTTCATCCTTCTGATATTAGATCTAAGTCTACCATTGATCCACATGACATACCTTTCTTCCTTGATTGCAAGGACAGTCCAGGTGAAGTATTGGGCCTTTCTGCTAACTGCTTCAGGTTTTGAAGATTTTTAATCTTCCCACGGGGCCTTCATTCTTTTTAAATTCGCTTTCTCGACTGCATGTTCGTGCATGAGTGATGGTTTCATTACTGGAACTACGAGCTCTTCACGGAATCCTGATATCTCCCCCGTCTCACTTACCTCCAGCAACCTACTTTTTTTTTTTAAGGATTCTTCCACTATTTTATCCTTTGTGAGAGCATCTAAGCCTTCAGGTTTAGTTCTCAGACATCGGCCTAACCTGTGATTCTTTCTTTCTTCCGACATTTCTCCTTTGAAATTCCTGTAGATAGAAGACCTGGAAGAAACTGCCTTTCTTAATTGAGGAACTACCTCGCTTGAATTTGATGAAGAGCTGCCTCGCTTGAAGCTTGTGGAAGAATTCTGGTATTTTCTCACCCTAGGCTTGTTTACTTGAACTTAAGAACAGCATCAAGTGTCTCTTGCATGAATATGACCAAGATCAACATGAATATAACCAGGATCAACTAACCCTTTCCTTTTTTGAAATTTGAAATGACTACGGACAAATGACCGTTAATGAATCTAATGATGGATATGAATGGTTGCATGTGAGAGGTAAGATTCATGGATTGACACCTGATGATAAAATTTTAACTGATTCTGGTGGATTTGACAGCTAGACATGATTGTTCACAAATCCCCAATTTCGTAGCGCACGTAGTGTAATTTCAGGACTTTGCGCTACGAAAACACCTAGACAGTTTCGTAGCGCGTTCAAATTTTGAAATGACCAGACACATGAAACTTTAAACATGATATGGGATCCATAAGGGGAAAAACAAGGTTGTTGAACTTTATTGATGATGGAAATGAGACTCTAACCCTATGACTTAGACTCTAAAAACATAAAAATGACTTGACCATGTCTAACACAAAAACTTTGGAACCATGCAGGTTATCCAAAATTTTAAAAACTTTTACAGTGATAACAATGGCTCCACTTGGGATAGTGTGCCCTTGTGGTACACTAAGAACTAGTAGCTCCAGTGCTACAATCCATTCCTTTAAAAATAAAAACTATGAAATTCTGCCCAATCTACTTCGAACTGTACCTAGTAAAAAATGCTCAGTCAAGCTTGAGCTTATTTGCATTTTACTACCTACCTACCCTATCAATTGTAAACTTCTTTCAGCTCAATCAATGTGAAATTTCCAATGTAGCCAATCATTTGTTTTATCTGATATTTGAGTTTTTTTACTGCATCGGAGTTCAAAGTAGCTATGATATTGTGATGACCACTGCCACTGAAATTGCCTCTGATCTTCATAGAAAAACTGAAACACTAGAGAGTAAAACTCTTCCATGTATTTAGCAATAGGATCCCAGAATACATGATCAGCTTGATGATCCTCATAGCATCTTGTTACTTCTAACAACTTATCTTTAGTCACAAAAAATTTATTAGATAAGTTATCCAACTACTTTTCTGAATGATTCTCATAGACAATGTAATTTTCCTCACTATTATGATCATTCTTTAACAGCTGCTCCTCCTTAACTTCGACCTTGGTGATGTCCATAACTCTCCTGCTGGCCTTCAATAACTTCTCCTTTATCTATCCTAAAAGTTAGGAAAATGTCCCCTGCAGTGTAGCTTTGGTCTTCAATGGTGTTCCTCGAATCTCCTGCTGACCAAACTAACCCCTTTAATCATATAACACATGTTGAATCAGCCATAGAACACTGCTCTTACACTTGTGCAAAAATTAAAATCTCCTTGAAGTTGCATGAAGGAAGTCAATCTGGATGTGATACGAAATAAACTGTTGTTTTTGTAGCGCAAAACTTTGTTCTTGCATATATCTTTCATTCTTTGAGTTTTTATTTACTTAGGCTTTAAATCTTCTCAAATGATCTCCTTACATTTCTCCAACATCATCCTTCTTCAAAAATAACCCCTTCTTTCCTTTGAAGATTGATCAAAAAGAACAAAACTACACCTACAGTAGTTTCGTAGCGCACTACGAAACTGTTGTGTGAATCAATTTACACATTTTTTTCCAAAAACTTTCCTTCTAAGGATTCTTCACAGCTATTTCATTATGTAAATATTCCACATATGCTTGAGATCACCCATCCATGAAACAACTTCAAAAAGTAATGTCTTTGTTTCAACCAAAATTGTATTAGGTTTAATCACTTACTGCCCTGTTCATTTGTGTTGAGGCTGACCTCCAAATTTGCTCAACTGAATTTCCAGATCCTCAAATTGTCTTTTCATCCTTCTGATATTAGATCTAAGTCTACCATTGATCCATATGACATACCTTGCTTCCTTGATTGCAGGGACAGTCCAGGTGAAGTATTGGGCCTTTCTGCTAACTGCTTCAGGTTTTGAAGCTTTTTCATCTTCCTACAAGGCCTTCATTCTTTTGAAATTGGCTTTCTCAACTGCATGTTCTTGCATGAGTGATGGTTGCATTACTGGAACTACGAGCTCTTCACGGAATCCTAATATCTCCCCTGTCTCACTTACCTCCAGCAACCTACTTTTTTTTTAAGGCTTCTTCCAATTTTGTATCCTTTGTGAGAGCATCTATTCCTTCAGGTTTAGTTCTCAGACATCGCCCTGACCTGTGATTCTTTCATTCTTCTGACATTTCTCCTTTGAAATCCTTGTATATAGAATACCTATAAGAAACTGCCTTACTTAATTGAGCAACTGCCTCGCTTGAAGCCTGCGAAAGAATTCTGGTCTCTGCTCACCCTGGGCTTGTTTACTTGAACTTAAGAACAGCATCAAGTGTCTCTTGCATGCATATGACCAAGATCAACATGAATATAACCAGGATCAACTAACCCTTTCCCTTTTTGAAATTTGAAATGACTGCGGACAAATGACCCTTAACAAATCTAATGATGGATATGAATGGTTGCATCTGAGAGGGAAGATTCATGGAATGACACCTGATGATGAAATTTTAACGGATTCCGGTGGATTTGACAGCTAGACATGATTGTTCACAAATCCCCAATTTCATAGTGCATGTAGTGTAATTTCAGGACTTTACACTATGAAAATGCCTAGATAGTTTCGTAGCACGTTCAAATTTTGAAATGACTAAACACATGAAACTTTAAACATGATATGGGATCCATAAGGGGAAAAACAAGGTTGTTGAACTTTATTTGATGATGGAAATGAGACTCTAACCCTATGACTTAGACTCTAAAAACATAAAAATGACTTGACCATGTCTAACACAAAAACTTTGGAACCATGCGGGTTATCCAAAATTTTTAAAACTTTTACAGTGATAACAATGCACATCAACTTTCCAAAGTACGTGTTCAGCTCCAGTTGGACTTGCTTCTTGTCTTTGCCTTGGTGAGTGTGTTGAATGGGTTGGATTGCATGTGTGCGCACAATGACATGCATGTTGTTGAATCTCTTGCATGCGATCAATAACACTTCTCACCATGTATGCTTTGTGTCAGCTGTTGGGATGGATATTTAACTTGTACAGGCGCAGTTTCATCCATGAGTGCATGTTTCTTCCATTGTTGTTCTTTTTCCTATTGCAACTCATTCGTCTATCTGTGCAACTTCATGTTCTTCCTGAGTTGCTGGTTCAGCACATGCAACTCCTTCTTTGTTCCATTCTCTGTCTTCGCATGATCTTCATGTCACGTCATCACCTCATAGCCTGAGTCTCCAAAGTTTCTTTCATTATCAGTGGATTTGATTGATCTTGCAACTTTGTTCCACCTATGTGTTGTCAACAACCTTCCTCTTACATTCATTTCATTTGCTACATTCACTACGTTCGCTGCATTCACTACGTTCACTGCATTCGGTATGCTGCCTTCAGCTGTTGTTCATGATGTTGCTTGCTATGATATCTTGATTTTCTTGTCAACGAACAACTTGATATCTTTGTGAGTAGGCAAGTTCATAGACATTTAATCGACTACATCTCCGAGCGTGCTATGAACGGTGTCTTCGACTCTGCCCTCTTGGAAACCATTGTACCTGCACTGTTGAGAGGTAGATGAACACCTGCAATACCTGGAGACATGGAAACATTCATGGCAAGCAATCTGTCAGTCAAAAACCAAAATGAACTTCAGAACTGACTTTCAACATACATGTGTGACTGATCATGAAGGTTGCACAATTTTCGCCGGGTGGTCGAGAGACTGACTCCCAAGACTGTGAAAGGCATAGTTTGGGCTGCTTGGAGACTAGCTGACTGTTGGAACTACGTAATGCACAGTCCAGTCTTGTTGCTGACTGTTGGAATTACGAAATACACAATCTCAGCTGGCAATGGTTGCAGGCTTAGTGACTGCATTGCGCAATTTTCTAGGACAGCAGTCAATGTCCCTAATAAATGCACAAAATAGTCCTGGAGGACAGTTCCTGGGCAGAAATGTGCATTTCTAGAGAGGAAGACAGAGCCTTCCTTCCCCAAATTGTGCAATGTTGTCTCAATGAAGGTAGAGTTCGAACCAAGGTTGGCCAGACTTGCCGATGGGCAACTGAACGCAAATGTGAATGTGAATGCATCGTGATATTGAGTGTAAGCATATGTGAATGATCATGCATGCAAATGGTGAATGGCAGATTCAGAAAATAGAACAACATGCATGTGGGTGAGGTGAGTCACCAAATCAGCAACTATTCGTGAAAAACAGTTTCATGCATGTGACGGTAATGAGATAGAAATGAAAACTAAAACAATGCTAGGACAAGCTAATATACATGTAAACAACAATAAGCACTCAAAGAAAACAAATAAATAGTACTCATACAAGCGAAAACACAAAAAGTGACAGAAATGCAACACAAGTCATGGAAAGCGGGATTACCCCAAAACCACTGAGTTGAATGTGCTGACAGCTCTTAGATGTGATGTGGGATGTCAAAGCTGCAAGGTTTATGTGAGGAATGAACTTTGCAGTGTCCATTTGATGAGTTTTGATAACATCAAGGTTGTGACACGCATGCCATAAATCTAGGGAAAGCGACACTTGGTGGGAGGTTTCTTAATTGATCCTTGCATGTAACCTCCAACTGCTAAAATAGATCCCTAAAACAAGGGATGCCTTTGCATGCTACCTTGGGAGATGCATCCCATGCATGCAAGTTAGTTTTTCTTAGTCCCAGAGGGAACCGTTGAACTCAAATGCACATGCAAGAGGTTGTTCGACTGCTGGGAGAAAATGCGCGTTTCTGGCTGGGAGCTGGGCTGGCTGCCCAAAAGATTTGTGTAATTTTTGGGCAGAGCATCTAACTGTTGCCCAGATTTGTGCAAATTCTAGGCTGAGCATCCTTCCTGGGGAAAATTGTGCAATTTTCTCTATGAGGGTCGACTGGCAGAATTATGCAATTCTGGAGCCCAGCAGGCTGTCAGATAGGATTGCGCAATTTCTGGAGGGAACACTGGTTGCCCTCCAAAATTGCGCAATTTCTTGGGGGAGATACTCAGCCTGCAGTTGGACCAAGTCTAGGTGATCAGCCTGTGAGAGGAATGCATCGAGCTGTGATTGACAAGCTGCCTTTGTGCCAGAAAAACACTGAAGCTTGTGTACTTGACAAATAAATACAAATTTTGTGCAAGGTTGGTAGGGAGGCTCCAAAACGGGCTAAGGAAAAATTTTGGAGGGTGGTTGTAGCCACTGCAACAGGACATTACACCATTTAATTTTTTTGGGAAAATATATAGTAATACAGGTGTATAGTGGGTGTGAGGCTACCTAGTATGAGTAAAATATAATGATCGTGCTCACCTTGGGAAGGTGGTAGTCCTTTGGGAGTTTCCAATAGGGATTGATGTTTGGTGAAGACAAACTACATGTCAATATGAATGGGTCAAGATGGTATCTCAAATATTTGAATGGCATAGAATTGAACCACAATTCCTAAATGACCCTTTTTATAAACCTTTTCCATACTTTAGGAGCTGATGAATTTTGGAGAGCCAATAGTACTTTTAAATTGTATCTATGCCTCTCCTATTGAAAAGTCATCCATAACTCACTAAACCCATGGTTGTTGGCTTAGTGGGTTGTTATAGACATATTTGGGCACTGCAACCCCAATCACATATGTCCATAAACCAAGGGCTTCTAAGTCCCTAAAAGTGTTGTTTCATACCCTAAAGGAGCAAGGTCAGCTGATTACATCATCTCCCAGAACTTTTCCACGAAAAGCCACTCAGAACTGGTCAAAGCAGGACCATACAGATTTCCCAGTGCAAAGGGTGCGATGCATCTCACCCACCACATGCAAAAAGTTCGATGCATACTAGAAATCCCTTCTATAGGGTGCAATGAGCGAGAGAAAACAAATGGCACAAGCAGTTTGCTAGGTGGAAACCCAGAGAATCTTCTAAAAACTGCTCATTTGACACTTGCCTCTCTGAGTTCGCCCAGGGATGAGTAAGAGCTCTGAAATCTCCAAGTGGAACCAAGAACTATCAGAGAGATGACACTAATCAAAATCCCAAAAGCTGACTCACCCCCCTGCAAATATCTATAAATGGATCCCTCATCCCAGAGATCCAAAGGTTGGAATTTGGTAATTTGCAAAGAGGTGCTACTAGTTTCTCTTTGAATACATTGTTGGGTGATCTTGCTTGGTGTGAGGTGAAGAGGGCTTTCAAGCTGGGAGGATGGCGCTAGGTCAAACCAAGTGGTTGTAATCCTCTCTTCTAATACTTTTACTAATAAAGCTATTTGATTTTTCCTCCATATTCTTGTGTATCTCTGAATATTGTGTTGGTATATGCATTTGTATGGTCAATATATATTTGATCCTATATTGTTTACAGTGAAAGATCTCTATGCTTTGATGGTATTATGCTGCTGTGAATCTACAGATGTTCTTTGAAGCGGGTCAAGTAAGGAAGCAGTGGCGAGATTCTGTCAAAGGGGAAAGTAAACAAGCAAGGAGCCAAGTGGAAGACTGAGGTTGGTACTCTCTACTTCTTTCCCATCTCTCTCTCGTAAAGGAAAAACAAGTGACTTTAATCTGTTTGTTTCTAAGATAGATACCTGTCATAGTGGGACTAGCAGCTCTGAATAGACACTAGTTTTCCCAGTAACAAAATGGCGACTCCGCTGGGGAGCGATTAGTTTGATTGCTTGTCTCTATTTGTTTGATTCATAAACCACAGGCGGAGCCTAAAGTTAAGCCAGCTAGCCTTCGAACTGCATTTGCTATGCAAGTGCAAAGTATATCAATGTTGCTTCAATCAATCTCCGGTTTTGTTTATGAACTGAACAATTGACTTGCAAACATCCTAAGTTCCCTAGAGGTAGCTTGAGTAACCTCATTAGATCAGCCCCTGTACTTTGTAGTTACTGACTATCATTTGCTTGGCCTAAATCCCTGAACTAAACTGCAAACTGTGACCAAAAACCAAGTTAAAGTCTCATCCCTGGACCATCGCACCTTGTCTTCTTGGCAATGTGGATGCATCGCACCTCTCGTGTGCAATAGGTAGGATGCATCCCTGTTTCCCTGTGTTACAAGTGCGATGATCAGACAAGACTAAATCTGCCTCCAGATTTTGGTTTTTTCTTCACTCTATTCAACTTTATTCAGGAGTTTTGTTGTCTGTGATCAGTAGACCACTATTGAAACCCCCTTTCTTTGCATCATCCAACCTCCATTGTACAAAGAATTGTGAATGTTTTTATGTATTGTGCGCCATTTACAGTTCTCTTTTACAAAGAAGTAGCTTAATCGAACTGTCGTCTTTTGATTTGGAAGTGTCGCAAGTGTCGTTTTCAGTCAAAGAAAAGAATCCCATTGTTCTTGATAGTTGATTACACTATTACTCTTGTATTTGATCTGAATTTATAATTATTTCAAGTGTCAAAAGTAGTTTTCAATTCAAAATCGCAAAGTGTCATCTTGCCTTCCTGTCGTTTTTTGAAAAGAAAATCGTTAGTACTGTCACTTTGAAAGAAGAGATAATTCAGATTTGTATTTATCATTCTTTTTGTCATTCACACATTAAGAAAGCGGAAGACAAATACATGCACGTGCATTTGCATTTAGACTGCTTGTTGATTTTGATTTAGGAAAGTGCATCCAGTGTGTGCTCTCTGCTCTATGTTGAAAGGATTTCATTTCTCTTTCCTTAGTAGCTAGGATTTTCATTACAAAAAGAAGATTAAACGATTGTTTATCATCTTATATTGCATTTTAGGAATTGTATATCTACATCACACGGTGAACCTGAAAGGAAAATTTCTTAAGAAAGATCAATTGTAAAATAAATTCAATGAACATAAAAACACTTTGGAACCTAACGCACAACATCTAGAAGTCTAGGCTAGAGACGTATTTCGGCGTCGTAAAGCCTGGTAACTGTCGCTTTCATCATAGGTTGGGTGATTCCTCCTCTTTGAGACGAAAAGTGTCAATACGGACTTGTGCTCCCACGTACCGTCGAGTATATATTGGGAGACCACAATAGGCTATATCCTTTATCCTTAGGAAGCCATGTCTACCGCCCTATCGATCACAATGCACTGAACACAGCATTTGGGAAGATTGACTGCCATGCCGTAAAAAGTATTCTGCAGTTTTGCGATTGGTTTGGTAATCCCTTTGTCTAGATTTCCAGAGTAGTCTCTTTCATTCCTTTTCAGACTCCTTAAAGGAAAAGGTCCATCTAAGCACTTATCACTTCAGGCTCATTAAAAATCGAAGGCGACTAGATTCATCTTTAGCTTTTTCTCGACTCTTAAAAAGTGAAAAATGAATTTGTGTCAAAGCGTATAAAATTCATTTAATACGGAATAAAATTTTTCCCTCTTATTTTGAGTTGATCAAATAATCCGCAATTGTGGAAGAAATTCAATCAGAACCCCATCGTCCGTGGAGACTGATGAGTCAACCGACTTTGACTCCGGAAACCAAACCATTCCTGGTCAAGCGAACTTGTTTAACTAGGTCAAAGTCTCCTGGTTTGTTTGAAACTTGTGTTTCAACATCCTCTAAGACTCTAGTTACTCCAACCATTTCTGGTATCCCTGCCTCTACAGAAGAAGTTCCGCAGTTACAAGAGGACATTAGAACTAATCCTAGTGTAACAGTAAACACTTCTATTCCTGAACCAGCTCCATCCAGGGTTGATTCGGAAGGTGTTACCCCTCCAACATCTGTCGCTGCAGAATCTATACCTTCTTCGGCACCAGAAATATTTTATGGACCTGACGGTATACCTCTTCCACCTAGATTGATTGCCATAGAAGAGATTACGGAGGATCTTCCATCCAGTACTCCATCGCATTTTGTGTCTAGGATCCACCTATATCCTTCTACTTCAGAAGTTAATACCCCTTCATCGCAAGTTCATGTGGAAGCGCTGGGAATTCTTTTGGATAGACTCGATATGTCTGGACAACCATCGACATCTAGGACTGTCTCGTCCAATACAGCGGTAGCAGAACCTCCTGCCACCACTCTGACGATGTTCGCTGGTATACCATCTGTCCCAACTAGCTCTCAACCGCTAGAAGGAGTCCACCCAGGGACTGTTTCAACAATATGGTCTGTTCCCATTTGTTCATCCGGAATAGTATATGGAATCTCTTTTGTTGAATCTCAACAAATTGATCCTTCACAACAATATCAATTTGGGCAGTCTGGTCTCCAAAGGCCAATCATTCCCTTGAGCATTGGATTGCCACCATATGGAGGGCACTACACCCTTTCATTGTTCCCTCCGGGATAACAACCATATGAGAGTTCACAACGGAATTCAGGTCAAATTGGAATCACATCCAGTGGTTGGGTGCCAATACTGCCTCAACAACCAAGAGTTGTATACTCAATGCAACTAAGTCTCCCTGTGTTGAACATCCCCACTACACCAACTATTGTGACAGTATCGCAAGTACATGCATTGCCTGTTGTATGCCAACCTCAAGTTTCTCAGGTCGTTGTACAACAACCTCTTGTCTCCGTGACACAACCACAATCGCCAGTTAGTGGCTCCTTAATTGGAGCGACTCAGGCTCAAATGGGCACTATTACCCCTCATCTTGGTCAAATGTCCAGTATTGGGCAACAGCAAATGGTTTCACAACCATGGCTGGTGCAACATCAACAACCGCAATTCCAACAAGCTTACCAAGGACCTGAGCAACAAAAGTTTGCAGGTAATGGGCAGCCACATATTCAAAACGGTTATCACTAATCATCTCAAATTGGTTATGCCCAACCACCTTATCAAAGTTATCAAAATCAAATGCATTATGCTGGTATGCAAAGACCCATTGCTCAGGCAATCCCATCTTATCCTGGGTACGCTTCGCTGAACCTGAATCAACAGTTGCCATTTGTGGCAACTCTAGAGTTACCAGATCTAAATCGGCTAACGAACGATCCAATCACTTATGCCCCTTGGTGGCCGGTGAAGACCCATCGAATCATGTGATGACCTTTCATCTATGGTGTTCGTCCAACACTCTCAATGATGATTCGATTCAGCTTTTCCTTTTTCAGTGAACGTTAACTGGTCCAACAGCAAAATGATACATCGAATTGACTAGAGCTTCATTCAATAACTTCAGTTCCCTTGCCACAACATTTTTAATCCATTTTCAATTACTAATAAGGTATGAAACAGGAACAGAGCTTCTTACCAATTTCAAGCAAACGACGGCCACTCACATATCCGATCATTTTCATGAATGGCGACGTCATCGTAGAATGGTAAAAACATATGTCCCTGATCAGCTACTAGCTAAATGGTTTATTAAGTCTTTGTTACCTTCTATAACAGAAGATGTGGCGAAGGGAGGGGTCGTCACTGAAGATCAAGTCACTGCTCGTGCACAATATCTAGACTTGATCTACACTCAATATGGCACACTCTATGACAAAATCCGTGATGGTCTGAGACCAGAATTTTCCATTCCTCCTCCTCCTAAATCAAACAAAGACTCTCATGCCGGCGATAGCGTGATAGGTACGACGAGCACAAAAGCGACAAAGGCTACATCTAAGAAATCCCGTAAGATTTCTGATCAAAATGCAAATGAAGAAATTCTCACCTTGGAGGTTAATGCCATGTCAACTGACAAAGGCAAAGAACCGAAGCAACTAGGAGGCAAGAAGAAAGGGAAGAGAAAAAAGAAGAAACAGGATGATACGTCTCCTGAAAAATCTTCTGCAAACCCTTCTGGGCAAAAGAAACCTACTCAGCCATGCCTCATATGCGATGAGGATCATTGGACGAGAGATTGTCCATATAAAGCTGAAGTTAAGAAATTATTTAAGAATTCAAAAACCTCAGCAGTATTGACTGATCCGTTTCCAAACCCAGGAACCAATCTAGTTGCTAGTGACAATGCTTCCCCATCCCAAGTCCTTATGCTGTCCATTTCAAAACAGAAAAATGATGCTTTGATATCGACAAGGAATAAAGATTACAGGAATCCACAGCTGTCGAACAACAAGGCTACTGATCAGACTAGTAGTTCGACAAAAACTTCGACCGAAGTTGTGCCACCCATCATTCCTGAGCTAACGATAAAACCACCAAAGGGAGTTGTACACAAATCGACATTTAATCCTCGTGCCAGAGCGGCACATAATTATAATATAGTAAAGGACCTGGCCCAATCATCGTCCGCTATGTCGACACTTGAGGTACTGCAAAATTGCCCCTCCCAAAAGCAAGCTTTATTATCAGCCATAGGTGCGATTGACCCAGCGGATTCCAATCTTGTGGCCTTTAATCATAAAGGATATGAACCTGTTGAAGCCCCAAAAATCAGGTCTACAACAAGGGAGATACCCGCCTGGTCCGGACCTTGGTTGTCAGCTCCTTTTCCGTTTGGTATAGCGGGTCTAACTGGGGATATGGGACTAGTTTCCCAATTTGTGTGTGTGAGAAAGATTGATATTTATGTTTCTAACAATTTCTAAATGGAATACTTCTACTCTAATTCTAATCTAATAATAAGGAAATTGTATTCTAACAAACAGAAACATGTAAATCTACACTAACCTGGGGTGTGATCTTTCTTTTATGCGATCTAAAATGGTTTCAGACAACAACTGGTAATAAATATCATTCAGCTGCCATGAGAAAAGAATTCAATAAAGATGAACCACTTCGTATAAAAATTTAGACGAAACAGTTGTGCAAAACATATCGCATAATGAGCTATTCATACACTAAGCATAAATAAATAGATATCACCGTACAAAAGTGCCAAATGATAACTCAGACATTCATACATTAATATATAAATAACTGAACTGAAAAATCACTCTAACACAAGGCAGGAATAGTTAAGAGATAAAAATACCATTTATAACTAGTCCTACTCATGAGCTTCAAGTGATGAGGATTTATCTCTTCTTGATCAAATATCCACTAAGAGTACAAAAGTGCAACATCAGTAGTAGATATCAAATGCAAACATCAATAAATCCTGTTCCATTCATTCATCAAAACCTCCTCAGAGGGTACAGAAGTGCATGTTCTGGGGATAAGTTTTTGATAAATTTCAGGTCCCTTCTCTAAATGCATGAGAAGGGTTTAAATACTACTAACTAATTCTAAAAATAAATTATTAAAAAAATGTAGGATGTGGTTTAAAAAACCGTCCTCTTTCAGGAAAATAAAACAAAATTAAAGCTAAAATTGAATCTAAAATTAAACTACTTCTGTATTTGGTCCTTGAAATCGCACGCATGCAGCATCTGTTTGAGAAGAGTCGGTTGGCTGACTTCCGCTTTTAGCTGAGCCGAGAAAATAGAATCGATAAGAGTTGGCGCCATTTTTTTGGCCGAATTGATGATACACTTAACAGTCATCCACTGGCTATGTGGCTTTACTAAGTATGCCCAGTAATAATCCCAGTTCAACTTGGTTAACCCTTGGATTGCTTTTGCCTTTTCTTGAGCTCTTTGTTTCCAATCTGCCTGTATCGTTACTTTCTTGCAGTTTCCGGAGCTTGCAGGTGACTGGGAAATTAGCAGCTTGCCTTTTCGAGCAATTTTTCTCAGCGATGCGCGATTAGCGCTAGGCGCTAATCGCGCATCGGAAACTGCCTCCGTTTTTTGATCCGGGTTTCCTTGATGCGTTTTTCGCCTTTTGCACTTTTTCCTTTTAGCAGATATAAGGTTCAAAATTTGTAAAAATAATACTTCCGAAAGCTCTTGACCCTGAATTTTAAATTGTCTGTTTCTGATCTCAACGTTGTCCAGTATCCACTTCACCATGTTAGTGTATGGGAGAATTTTAGTCCTTGTTGCTATCCGGTGTAAGAATGAGCAAGCTAGCTCTGTAAGGGATGCTTCAGAAGAACCATTTGAGCCCGCGGTAGTAGTAACTTCCATTACTCTGGGATTCTCCTCTTCGAGCAGATTATACATGCCTTCCCATGTAGTAATTCCATCGTCTCTGTTATAGGCCGTGTCTGTATACAAGGGCGCCATTTCCTTTTCCTCAGAGCTCGAAGCTTTGCTTTTCTTTCCCATTTCAACCTGCGTATTGCTTTGTATTGGCCTTTGTACTCTGTTCCTGCAATTCACAAGTGAAGTAAAAATGAATGACAAAGAAGGGTGATGCGAAAGTTTTAAATGCCGCAGACATACCAAGTATATCACCTTACGTGAAATGATTCTTTCGATAAGCACGCACCCATATTCCATTATAACTAGCAACTACCTAATTTATTAGCATTAAACCACATAACCATGTGTCAGCTTATGGAAAATACTTCTCTTGAATAACGCGCCCGAAAGATATGCGATGAAGTGATTTTGCGATTTGCTTCGCAACATCGCAGATCGCAACATCGTAACATCGCAAAATCGCAACATTGCAACATCGCAAAATTTCTAAATCGCAGAATCGCATTGCAACATTGATCGCTCATGACGTCGCATTATCGCTTTATTGTTGTATCGTTGTATCGCGAAATCGCAATATCGCAGATCGCAGGAATGTTATGTATGACAATCTTTGTTAACCTGTTTTCTGCGAAATGTGATCTTGCGATCGACAATATCGCATATCGGCAAATTTTAAAGTGTTTCATGTAAGTTGTATTTGCCGAGTGCGATGTGATATTATCGCGTATCGCGATCTCACTATATTGGAACTTTGGCTTGTAAGGAGGCATCCCGCTATCTTTTTGTGATGCGATTTTCCTAAGGAAAGATTTTATCTTACCTTATCATAAAACTTAGTTTTTTTAGGTTTTCAAAGGGAGGTTTACTAAGCTTATGATGGTAAGTTTTATTTGAAAAGGAAATTTAACCACTACTTTGATTTTTTAATTTTTTTAACTAAGGGTCCCCACTTATTTTTCATTAGGAATAACACTAAATAAGAAGGGGGGTTGTTGCTGGCCACAACAATTGGCGATTCACTTGGAAGAACCAATTATCTTTGCTGCATTTTGAATTTTCAAAACTTCCAAAACAGAAAATTTTCTAGAAAGTTAAACTTTATTATAGAAAGATAAAGTACATTGTATTCTAACCTGTCAATGACATTTTGTTTCAACTATTTTCAACTTTGATTATTTGTTGCCTCAAGCTAGTCCTTGTATTTACATCAGTCATTACTTGGTTTGTAAAGATAAAATAAAGTCTTCTCTATAAACCAGTTTTAAATATGCTCATTTGTCGTAGGTAGAGCCTCTGCTGCCAGCATGTATTTATAGCCTCGATAGGGTTACCTGTTACCCAGCAATGATCTTGTATCCTACTTAAAGAAACCTACAATTCTCAAAGAAGAATCCACATCCACACTCCTTGTTTTAATTTTCTTTTTATTCTTAAAGAGAAATGTCTTGGTTTGGTAGCCAATTATGGCACAGTCATTCACTGATTTATAACTTTGTTGAACAAGCTGGCTCGTGATGAGACCCCTTGTATTTTGATTGCAACAATCTTGAGTCTTTGCCCTGTTGTGGTATGCAGTATTTGCAAAGTCAGCAAGTTATAATATCTGTGATTATGATAAGCCAGCTCGTGATGAGACTTCTTACTCTTTAAAATAAAGTATATCCTTGGATTGTTCCTCTTAATGTTGTGATTTCCTTAGTAGGGAGGAAGTCATTGTTTCCTCAAGATAGCTCTGGACGACAATAGTAGAGTTTTTTGGAAATAGTTGTTCTACAGAGAATCTTTATTTTGTTATTGATACTTTTCATTGTACTGATATAAAACAATTTCTCACTAAAGGTTGTTTTCATCAAATTTTATGAAGTTGAAACCAGTATCATATCTAGGCTAGAGTTTTTAACTATATCTTTCAGTAATAAAGATCAATTTTCCAAAAGATTTGCTATTTATACAAGCGAAAGATCAAAATTTGAAAGAGAATTGGTGTCTTTTTCGTAAATGCCTATTGTAACCATTCACAATTGGTTTTATTATGAAAATAAAAACAACTACCCTAAAAAAAATAGAAGAATATTCTTCTATGGAAAATATTTCTTAAGAATCTGACCATTAACAGGTAGAGAATCTCTTCTCCCTGTTAAATCTTGTAACATGAAGATAGACGGACCTACGACTTCTGCAATTTGGAAAGGACCAAGCCACATTCTTTGAAATTTTGTATGTTTTCCCTTTTCTTCATGAGCCTTGTCCCATTTTAAAACTAGATCCCCTAGTTGAAAATCTTTTCTAGATACCATATTGGAATCAAAAGAGGCTTTCACCAATGCTTGATGATGAGCGTGAGTAATCTTAGCCCTTTCTTATTGTTCTTCTAATTTAATTAATTCCAGCTGCCTAAGTTGTAAATAAGAAGTTGGTACTTCATCAATGTACTGAACCAAGGCTAAAGAGGGAATTGCCAGATGTGTTGGAAGAACCACTTCTTTCCCATAAACCAAATTAAATGGAGAAGTGCCGATAGAGGCTTTCTGCTTTATTCTATCTGCCCATAAAGCATATATTAAAGACTTATGCCAATTTTTATGATTTTGGTCAATGGTTCACTTGATGATTCTGATTAAGTTCTTATTTGTAGACTCAGCTAACCCATTGCCCTGTGGATAGTAATTGGCAGAAGATTTAAGTTTGAAACCTCTTTTGAGTGCGAATTCAGTCACTACATTTCCAGAAAAGTATGATGCATTATCAAACATTAAAGTGGAAGGCAACCCAAACCTGGTGATTATGAACTGATCTATAAATTCAATGATATTTTCAGCGTTAGCCGTCTTGAGTGGAGCTGCTTCTACCCATTTGGTAAAGTAGTCTGTTGCTGTAAGAATGTATCTATGTTGTTTAGAAGAGTGAGGAATGATCTCACCTATTATGTCTAATCCCCACTGATCGAAAGGTTGTTTAATGGTAACTGGTTGCAATGGCAAGGATGGTTTCTTTTGTCTTCCAACAGCAGTTTGACAGACTTGACATTTCCTTACGTAGTTATGTGCATCTTTGAATAATGTAGGCCTGTAATAGCCTGCGCGTAAAATTTTGTGAGCAGTTGCATCTCCAGTGTAGTGTCCACCTACTGGCCCATCATGGAGTTCCTACAAGACTTTTTCAGCTTCAGCTTTCTCAAGACATCTAAGTAAAATAGAATCATAATTTATTCTGAAAAGAACGTCATTTACAAGTTGATATTGTTTGGCTTTTAACCTCAGGGCTCTTTTCTTGGTGTGATCAAGATTTGGAGGAGCATATCCATTCTTTAAATAATAAATAATATTAGCATATAATGATTCAGCATCGTTTAGGCTTACCTCGTACACTTGTACTTCTTCAAATGGATTTTCGGGTATTAGCGATGCTCTTGCCAGCATTTTGCAAAAGCCCTAGCCTTTTACAATACTTGTCGGTTTGATTTCAACATCATATTCTTGTAAGGCAGTAACCCAATTGGCCCTTTTCTCACCCACATCCTTTTGTACTAGAATATTTCTTACCGCTGGAAACGGTACTATGATCTTGGTATGTGTTTTGAGTAAGAAAGGTCTGAAGTATTCAATTGCTTTAAAAACGGCATAAGCTTTTTTTTCTACATCTGAATAATTCAGTTCAGCACCTTGTAAATTGGAACTGAAAAAGGCAATTGGGGCTTCCACTTTTTCTTGAATTTCTTGAGTGAGTATCGCAACATATGATCTATCTAAGGAAAAAGTGTACAAAATAAAAGGATCGGAAAAATTTGGAGTTGCTAACGATGGAGCATTGATAATGGCTTGTTTGATCAATTGAAAGCCTCATGCTCATCTTGGCCCCATTTAAAGTTTGCATTCTTTTTAATCATGGCTTGTAAAGGAGACACGATTCTGGAAAACTCTGGAACGAATCTCTTTACAAAGTTAATCTGGCCAAGGAAAGATTGCATGGCTTTCTTGTTGTGAGGTAGGTGGACTGCGGAAATTTCTTTGATTCTGTCAGGATCAATGTGAATTCTAGATTTTGACACTATGAATCCTAGAAGCTTTCCTTCACTTAATGCGAAAAAGGATTTTTTCGGGTTAAGCGAAATTCCATGCCTTAAACAACGTTGAAAGATTTGTTTTAAATCCCTGAGATGGTTGTTTCGTTTCTTGGAATAAACAGTAATATCATCCAAATAGATTACCACTGACTTATTAACTAACCCTTTGAATGCAATGTCCATGGCTTTTTGGAATGTGGCGCCCACATTAATCAAACCAAATGGCATCTTTTCATATGCGTATGTGCCCCATTTAGTTCTGAATGTCGTTTTTAATTGGTCGTCGGGATGTACCAGCACTTGGTTGTATCTTGAGAATCCATCCAAGAATGACATTAATTCTGAGCCCGCAACTGCCTGCAGTATTTGTTCCATGGGAGGTAAAGGAAAATTATCCTTTTGGCAGGCCTTGTTAAGGTTTCGAAAGTCAATGCAGATTCTGATATCTCCGTTTTTCTTTCTAACAGGTACCATATTGGAAACCCATTTAGAATGTCTAACGGGAAAGATTATTTTGGCTTTCAATAACTTATTGAGCTCAGTTTTAATTTGATTTTCTAAATTTGGATGGATTTTTCTCAATTTTTGTTGGACAGGTCTTTCATTATCGATCATTGGGATAGTATGTTGGATGATGGAGGTGTCGTATGTTTTGAGTTCATCGTAATTCCAAGCAAAAACACTTTTGTATTGTTTCAAGAGACGAATATATGCTAATTTCTCTTCAGGGGCTAGGCCAAGGCCTAGGTTGATATTCTGTGGTTTGGCATCAGTTCCTAGATTTACTAATTCATAATTCAAAGTTGAACTTTGGAGTTTTGAATTGGTATATCTTTTGAATCGATCTTTCAAATCATAAAGGTCTTCTAATTTGACTACTGATTTAGGTATAGCATTGTTAGTACTATCTTGTTGCAATTGTTGGTCATGTTGGTCTTCGTCAATTATTTGATTGGTGTAGGATCCTTCAGATGTGAGAAAACTCACGATATCAGGATCGTCGTTGAAAATCCTCCAATTGGTAATGTTATCAGGGATAGATGGTCTAAAAATTAGCTCAATTGAAAATCGGTCAGGGCTAAAATCTTCTGAAGGAATGAGCTTGGAAGCTATGTTGGCTAAGAGGTCTGCGCTAGCATTCTGGAGTCTGGGAATTGAGGAAATATTAAATGCTATAAAGTGTTCAGTCAGATCTTGAACTAAAGATTGATAATGCTTTAAATGACCTGATAAACTGTGTATAGTATTACGTACCTATCTGATTACAATTTCGGAGTCTCTGAAAACTTGCAGGTATTTGACGTCTAATCCTATTGCCTTGTACAACCCTTGGACTAGAGATTTGTATTCTGCGGTATTGTTGGTGCACTCGAATTCGAGTCTGAAAGTTAGCATGGTTTTATCTCCCTCTGGGCTTACTAATACGCATCCTGCTCCTGCTCCTTCGTTAGACTTAGAACCATCAAAAAATATTTTCCAAAACAAAGATTTATTTACAGGACTATTTATAAAATTAATGCATTTAGAACTATCTGTTCAAGAGAAATTTTCTAATTGAGATAAAATAGAATGTTCTAAGTAAGGTGAAGTGTGAGCATTAAAATTTCCTAAGAAAGAATCTACTGAATAGTTTTCGAATAATGTTAGAAACTTAGAATTATATGCTACTGGTTCATTTTCTCCTTCGAGTTCTGTTACTATGTATTTCTGATGTCGCTCGCGTTCAACTTTTATTTGATTTGGTTTACCACTATAAGGTAGCCACATGTGGGACCAGTCAGTTGCAAAGTATCCATGAAGTTTTTCTGACTAGTCTCTGCTAAGAATTAAGCCATAGAATTCAGGAATATCAGCAACTAAAATGTCTATAACTTGACATACCTTTGGGTTGGATGACAGCCTTATGGTAACCTGATTTAACTCGCCAATCACTTTGACTTGTGATCGATCAAGCTGAACTATGCGTACAGCGGATTTCTATGGTTGAACATTCAATTTTGCGCAAATTGATCTTGGAAAAATATTTGATGAAGCTCCAGAATCAACTAAGAAATTATGCACATTTTTATGAAAATGTATTAAGTAAGGAGAAATGGGGGAGTATGCGATCTCGATCTCCCTCCAATTAATGCGATATCGTTTGGATCAACTTTATTCATTGTATTAGTTGGAGGTCTTTCCATATCATGAGAAACTTGAGAGATTACAGCAGCTGGTAAAGGTGCGACTGGCACAACATGTAATTCTTTCAAAAGTACTTTCTGCTGGTGTTTTAACTTGCTCAATTCAAAAAGAGTAATATTTTCCCTAGTCTTTTTCATGTCTTCTACGATATTATACTCCATTTCATCCGAAACAATTAGTGTTTTAGATGGAGTAGATGTGTCTGTTTGGACTTGGATGGTTTGAGTCGCTTTAGGTGATGTTTTCTTAGCTGCGACTTTATCCTTAGTCATTGAGCTTGCGCTCTTTGGCTTAGGTGTAGGCTGAGGAGGATCAATTTGATTTCTGCTACACGTACTAACTAGGAATGCCTCCTGATCCTCTTCATTTGGGAGGATGAAATCCCACATATCTTGTAACTCTACAACTTCTTCTTCATCGGTATGTTCTTCAGTAGTGTTTTCGTCTTCTTCTTCTTCTGATTCAGCATTTGAAATAGCATTAGGTGGTTTGGAATCGGTTGAAGGATTTCTTTTAAAAGGCCTGTATGGCTTTTTAGAAGACATTTCTTCTACATGTTTCTTGATGTCGACCATTTCGTTAGACATGGTCTTCAAAACTTTTTGTAATCCTTCTAAATCAAATGGATCTTTCGGTTGTTTTTTCTTGGGATATTCTTTGAAAGAAACTTTCTTAGATTTTCGTTCTTCCATCGCGTTTTTCTTTTCTAAGGCCGTAATATGTTTCTCTACTGCTATTGCTTCTTTCATATTTTCAACTAAGGTTGTTTGTTAGCCCTATCAACAAAGATTGCTAAGTTTGATGGTAAAGCAGTAATGTACCATTCACTTCGCACTTCTTCACTAGGCTGAGAAGCAGTAGGTATTTTGTTTAAAATTTTATTGAAACGTAAATTGAAATATTTGATGGGTTCTCTTGAATCAGAACTAAGGTTAGACAAGTCGTTGATTAGTGTCGCTGTAGACCTGTCATCGCCAAACTTGGTCAGAAATTGTTCTTGGAAGATGTCCCAACTAGTAATAGATCTAGATGGTAATGAGAAATACCATGATCCGGCTGTTCCTTGCGAAGTATAAGGAAAAAGCCAAACAACAGCATCTTCATTAACAACTCCATTGAGATTTATGGACAACATAAAGTTATTTATATGTTCTTCTGCTAGCATGCCTGCCTCGGGGTTAAACTTAGGCAGCCATTTTTCAGGATGGGCCGTATTTGACTCAAGGGTGCAGGCATTAAGACTGCCCCTGGGTTATTCCATGGAGATTGGGCCATTGTTGAACTACTAACAGAGGAAAGTGCAGAAGATGATCCCTGCGGTTGATAATATGAGGATATTATGACTACAGATGTTTGAGAAGGAGTTGAGGAAGTTACAATAGGCTGATGGATGATGATCTGAAGTGGAGGAGTGGATGGTTGACTTCGCAGTGAAGAGGTTGATATGGATGATGATGATGAAAGAGTCTCACTATCAAATCCTTTAGGAGACTTCCTTGCTCTCTTCCTAGAAGGTAGAGGTAATTCGGTTGGCTGAACACCAAACGTTTCGCTCTTTAACCTGGTAAGGGGATGAGCAGGGCCATATTGTGAAGTCATGCTGCCTTGAGATTTATCAGATTTCTGAGGAGATATAGAAAATCGCTGAAGTTTGTGAATCAAAGATTCAACTTCAGGAGGTTCAATAGTAGATTGTTCTGAAACATCAGGGTTTGTAGCAACGGTTGTTGATCCAGCGACTTCTAACTCCGGATTTAAGGTTTTTGAATGCAATTGAGAAGTCAAAGGAGATGGTGAGGGTGATTTACTCTCAGAATCGTATTTAGATTTAGATTTGCTTTCCATTCACAGTTCAAGGCCCTCCTTCTAGCGCCAAATATGTTGAAGCCCCAAAAATCAGGTCCACAACAAGGGGGATACCTGCCCGGTCCAGACCTTGGTTGGCAGCTCCTTTTCCGTTTGGTATAGCGGGTCCGACTGGGGATATGGGACCAGTTTCCCAATTTTTGTGTGTGTGAGAAAGATTGATATTTATGATTCTAACAATTTCTAAATGGAATAATTCTACTCTAATTCCAATCTAATAATAAGGAAATTGTATTCTAACAAACAGAAACATGTAAATCTACACTAACCCGGGGTGTGATATTTCTTTTATGTGATCTAAAATGATTTCAGACAACCACTAGTAATAAAGATCATTCAGCTGCCATGAGAAAAGAATTCAATAAATATGAACCACTTCGTATAAAAAGTTAGACGAAACAGTTGTGCAAAACATATCGCATAATGAGCTATTCATACACTAAGCATAAATAAATAGCTATCACCGTACAAAAGTGCCAAATGATAACTCAGGCATTCATACATTAATATATAAATAACTGAACTGAAAAATCACTCTAACATAAGGCACAAATAGTTAAGAGATAAAAATACCATTTATAACTAGTCCTACTCATGAGCTTCAAGTGATAACGATTTATCTCTTCTTGATCAAATATCCACTAAGAGTACAAAAGTGCAACATCAGTAGCAGATATCAAATGCAAACATCAATAAATCTTGTTCCATTCATTCATCAAAACCTCCTCAGAGGGTACAGAAGTGCATGTTCTCGGGATAAGTTTTTGATAAATTTCAGGACCCTTCTCTAAATGCATGAGAAGGGTTTAAATACTACTAACTAATTCTAAAAATAAATTATTACAAAAATGTAGGATGTGGTTTAAATGACCATCCTCTTTTTAGGAAAATAAAACAAAATTAAAGCTAAAATTGAATCTAAAATTAAACTACTTTTGTATTTGGTCCTTGAAATCGCACGCATGCAGCATCTATTTGAGAAGAGTCGACTGGCTGACTTCCGCTTTTAGTTGAGCTGAGAAAACAGAATCGACAAGAGCTGGCACCATTTTTTCGGCCAAATTGATGATACACTTAACAGTCATCCACTGGCTATGTGGCTTTACTAAGTATGCCCAATAATAATCCCAGTTCAACTTGGTTAACCCTTGGATTGTTTTTGCCTTTTCATGAGCTCTATGTTTCCAATCTACCTGTATCGTTACTTTCTTGCAGTTTCCGGAGCTTGTAGGTGACTAGGCAATTAGAAGCTTGCCTTTTCGAGCAATTTTTCTCAGCGATGCGCGATTAGCACTAGGCGCTAATCGTGCATCAAAAACTGCCTCCGTCTTTTGATTTGGGTTTCCTTGATGCGTTTTTTGCCTTTTGCACTTTTTCCTTTTAGTAGATATAAGGTTCAAAATTTGTAAAAATAATACTTCCGAAAGCTCTTGACCCTGAATTTTAAATTGTATGTTTCTGATCTCAACGTTGTCTAGTATCCACTTCACCATGTCTGTGTATGGGAGAATTTTAGGCCTTGCTGCTATCCGGTGTAAGAATGAGCAAGCTAGCTCTGTAAGGGATGCTTCAGAAGAACCATTTGAGCCCGCGGTAGCAGTAGCTTCCATTACTCTAGGATTCTCCTCTTCGATCAGATTATACATGCCTTCCCACGTAGCAATTCTTGCGTCTCTGTTACAGGCCGTGTCTGTATACAAGGGCGCCATTTCCTTTTCCTCAGAGCTCGGAGCTTTGCTTTTCTTTCCCATTTCAACCTGCATATTGCTTTGTATTGGCTTTTGTACTCCATTCCTGCAATTCACAAGTGAAGTAAAAATGAATGACAAGGAAGGGTGATGGGAAAGTTTTAAATGCCGCAGACATACCAAGTATATCACCTTACGTGAAATGATTCTTTCGATAAGCACGCACCCATATTCTATTATAACCAGCAACTACCTAATTTATTAGCATTAAAGTGGATAACCATGTGTTAGCTTATGGAAAATACTTCTCTTGAATAACACTCCCAAAAGATATGCGATGAAGCGATTTTGCGATTTGCATCACAACATCGCAACATCGCAAAATCGCAAAGTCACAAAATCACATCGCAACGTTGATCGCTCATGACGTCGCATTATCGCTTTATTGTTGTATCGTTGTATCGCTGTATTGCGAAATCGCAATATCGCAGATCGCAGGAATGTTATGTATGACAATATTTGTTAACCTATTTTCTGCGAAATGCAATCTTGCGATCGGTGATATCGCATATCGGCAAATTTTAAAGTGTTTCATGTAAGTTGTATTTGCTGGGTGCGATGCGATACTATCGCATATCGTGATCTTGCTATATGGGAACTTCGGCTTGTAAGGAGGCATCCCGTTATCTTTTTGCGATGTGATTTTCCTAAGGAAAAATTTTATCTTACCTTATCATAAAACTTAGATTTTTTAGGTTTTCAAAGGGAGGTTTCCTAAGCTTATGATGGTAAGTTTTATTTGAAAAGGAAATTTAACCACTACTTTGATTTTTTAATCTTTTTAACTAAGGGTCCCCACTTATTTCGCATTAGGAATAACACTAAATAAGAAGGGGGGTTGTTGTTGGCCACAACAAAACCTCAGTTACTAGCTCAATTCGCTTTCCTCATTCAAGTGAAAACCCTCAAAAAAATTGTTCATCGAACAATTATTGATGAGGGGACATCTACATGTATTATTTCAATGAGTTTCTAGAAAACTTTAGGCTCGCCACCCTTGTCGTGATCATCAATGACGTTAAAAGCATTTGATGGATGAACATACACTCCATACGGGATTTTAAGTAACTTGCAAGTCGAGCTAGGGGGAAAAACAATAGAAATTGATGTGGAAGTTATCGATGGAAACCTCGATTACAACATCCTACTGGGAAGGCCCTGGATTTATGCTATGGCTACTGTTGCGTCGACATACTTCAGAAAGATTGCGTTTCCCTTCCAAGGGGGAATTACAATCGTCAAGCAACAGACATTCCTCCCCAAGAGTTTGCAAGTTACGGGAAACATTCCGATGATCCACGGAAGCTCTCATTCGTTTACTTGGCTTTGTAGTTTCTAAGGACAGAATTCATCTCGACCCATGTAAGGTTCAGGCAATCATCGCTTTGCCTCCACCTTCAAATTTGCTTCAGATTCAGAAACTCCAAGGGAAAGCAAACTTTCTGAGGAGGTTCATTCCAAACTATGTCGAACTTGCTAAAGATTATACGCGTCTTTTGAAAAAAGAAGTACCCTTCAATTGGGATCAGGTCGCGCAAGCTTCCTTTGATGCTCTAAAGGAATCCCTGATAAAAGCATCATTAATGTACGCTCCTGATTATCAAAGAGACTTTAACCTGTATCTAGCTGCAGCAGATACGACCATTGCAATGGTTTTAGTTCAAGAAGACAATGGAATTGAACATCTTGTTTATTATTTAGGTCGAAACTTAAATGATACAGAAAGTAAGTACTCATATGTTGAAAAACTAGCTCTCACTGCCGTTCAAGCAATACAGAGATTTCGACACTATATTCTCTTTCGAAAAACTACCATTTTGTCATATTGCAACCCCATGACTTATATCTTGTCGCGACAGTTGCTTGGGGGCAAATATTCAAAATGGATAGCAATTTTTCAAGAGTTTGATCTGGAATTCGTAAAATCCAAATCAAAGAAAGCTCTAGTTTTCTCAGATTTACTATGTTATTTCCCATCGTCGTCCAACGATTCAACATCCAAAACAAAAATCGTGGACAAATCTTTGTTTCTGATATCTTCAAGAAATCCGTGGTATGGAGATATAATCATCTATCTCCAGACCCAAACATATAGGTCTAATACCTCTTGCTCAGAACAGCGATGTACTCGATACCAAGCAAAAGACTACATGATCATCGGTGATACGCTTTACCATCGTGGTGTCGATACTGTTCTGCGGAGGTGCCTCACCCATGAGGAGGCCGAAAAATTCCTAAATGATTGTCATTCAGGCACATGTGGGGGGCACCAATCTGGTTATGCTACGGTACAAAAGATTTTAAGAGCAGGATACTTCTAGCCGACAATGTTCAAAGATTGCATAACCGCAGTCAGAAGTTTCCATGCTTTTCAAATCTTCGACTGCAAAACCAGAATACCACCCGCGCCTCTGAAGCCAATAGTTTTTGTTGGGCCATTCACTAAATGGGGCATAGATTTCATGCAATGTAACCCCACCTTGGCCGGGGGGCATGGGTATATCATAGTCGCAGTTGACTATTTTACGAAATGGGTCGAGGCACTGCCTACATTAAACAACAGCGGCGAAACGGCCGCTCTTTTCTTTTTCAATCATGTAGTCACCAGGTTCGGCGTTCCACAAGCTATAGTCATAGATCATGGATCGCATTTCCGCAATCACATGATGGTTGAATTGGCCACCAAATTAGGACTGTCCCACGACAACTCTACTCCATATTATCTGCAAGCGAACGGGCAAGTTGAAGCGATCAACAAAGTCCTGAAATGCATGCTGCAAAGGATGATTGGAGTCCATAAACGGAGTTGGCACCTAATCTTGTACTTAGCCTTGTGGGCATACCGAACATCGGTAAGAAATGCAACCGGGTTTACACCCTTTTAGCTGGTTTATGGCTTGGAAGCGATCTTACCAGTTCAGTGTGAGATTTCGTCTCTTAAGCTCGCAATTGACCTCCTCCCCGGAACTTCAGAGGAAGAAGCTCGTTTCTTAGAATTAATCCAACTGGATGAAACTTGTCGTGACACCGCCTTGGCTAACGAAGCGCATAAGAAACGAGTCAAAGCGCAATTTGACAAGAATGTCAAACCCCGCATTTTCTCAGAAGGTGACCTGGTCTTGCTCTATGATCAGGAATCCGATAAATTGGGAGCAGGTAAGTTCCAGTCTTTGTGGATGGGTCCCTATATTGTTAAGCGTGTATTAGCAAAAGGATCCTATGAGCTAGTATATTATGACGAAATTCCACTGTTGCAACCCCGAAACGGGTTGTACCTTAAGCGTTACTATGCTTGACTCGGCATGGTAACCTATTCATATGCTTTTGTTACATTTTTATTTTCGTTAAGAGTGATCGTTTTGGTTAGGTAATCTACTTTTGCATTTTGTTGCAAATGTCGAACCCATTGGAATCATTTGTTGGATATGCTGACGGGGCGAGTCGTAGTACGCAGAACCTATATTCTGCAGCTTAGGCCATCTTTGATCCAAGCAGCGAATTAGTGAGTTTTAGAGGGGTGTGTATTGGTCAATCAATGTACAACATCGCTGAATATAGCGCATTGATAGAACTCCTCTCGGATGCCATCGCTCATGGCATACGCCGACTTGTCGTCAGGCTAGACTCACAGCTCGTCATTCTACAGCTTATAGGCATCTATTCCGTTCAAAATCCAACTATCTATCGTATGTTCCTAAGGGTCAAGATTTTGGAAAGACAGTTTAATTCTATTCAATATCAACATATTTCCAGAAACTTAAACACATTAACCGATTTATTAGAAAATTATGTGTTAGATAGACATTTGCAACATTTCTAAAAGGAAAGCATCTTATCAATAAACTACATCAGGATAATACAACTTAACCAAAATAAAGCTCCGAAAATCAAAAATATATATATAACTGTTCATTGTTTGTACATAGTGTTCTATGTCCAGGGAAAAATCGGTCATATGACCCAAAAACTCAAAATGCAAGGGGGCACCCTAATCTAATGGTGCTCGTGATAACTAGTCACTTCCTGTGCAATCATGCATAAGAACCTGGTCCATTGGCTCAGCACGCCAGTGGTATGGAAATGTAATCTCAGAGGCAACTCATCGGTCCTCACATCCGGAATACCAAGGGTGAGACCCTCAATCTGATCCTGCAACACTTCAATTGTCTCATATACATCTATGTCGCGAAGAATGGCCCTCCCTACAGCCTCTCCTGCTGGAACGGCAACTGCTCCTCTCAAACGCGCTGTTGGTCGCACTGGCCCAATATCTGCATAATCACGCAAGTTTTGATTAGTCTTGATAAACATTTAAAAAGCACAAGAATATTATGAAAAAAATAAATAGAGATATGGTCAGATATTTTTACCTATGACACCCCACTACTCGCCAGCTGGCAGCACCAAATCCGGGTCACCCCGGAAATCCATCCTAGCATATGGATACTCAGCATAAACCATCTGCTGACAGTTGAACCACTCAAAGAAGGCATCAGAGAATGAAACCTGCGGTTGACCAGCATGTCTGGCATTAAGATCAACCCATCTCTGCATCCATGGCTCAATTGGTGGTGGTAGGCCAAGTGAAATGTATTGTGGTTGCATCAGTGGGATCTTTTCCAAGGCGAAATCAGTCAGAATAGAACCATAGACAAAGTTCTTGGATCTTCCATTTTTCACCTTGGTAAGTTGTTCTTTGATAACTGGAAGTACTGCGTCACACCAGTTCAATACCTTGGGTTCGAGACATTCCAAGGCATATGGCATATAGGACCTATTGGCCAAGTTAAGGGCCGCGCTACCAGCCAATCTAGCAAAGGTAAATAAAATAGTCCTCAAAGGCCGATCGGTGACATCTCGGATACTGATCTTACCGTCCTTGCTTGGCTGAGATCCTTTCCTACAGTATCGGCGAATATAACCCCTCACGGATTCACCCCCACAGGCAGAACCTGATAGTGAGAGAGGGGTACCACACCTTGATAAACCGGTCAAAAAGTAGATGTCCTCAACATTCATGGGGATGGACTTGCCTCTTATCTGGAAAACTTGGTTGGTAGGATCCCATGCATCGAGGAAATATTGCAACAAGTTGATTTGTTGCCTCATGCTAGAAATGCGGAAGAACTTGAGCAAGCCACAGTTCCGCAATGCAGTTACCATATCCGGATCATGTAGGGAAACCATGTCCTCTTCTTCATGCTCATGTTCACGCCATGTAATGACCATTTTGCTCCGATGAATCTCTGAAAAACAAACAAGAGAAGAATCAGGGTCCTGATTTGGCAAAAACGGGCAAAATTTCCATGAAAAATCAGTGCAAAAGTTTTCCTCCTTGTGCCCATCACACCCTATATGTGTACTGAATGTGATGCATACATTCTGGTCAGTGGCTAGCTTAATATGCATCGCACCTTTCGATATACACTAAGTGTGATGGGGGCAGAACGAAATGTTCAAACCCCAAGGGCCCAGAAAAGCAGGAAAACATGCTCAGGATTAAAAAAGGAAAGAATGCAATGGAAGAGCTCAGGTTTAGCTCCTACCTAGTCCAGACGGCACTGAAAATCGTCCACAGAATCTCCCAAAATCAGCTGGTGAAAATCAAAGGGGAAAACACCTCCAGAGCTCCAACAGTCACAACTCCAAATGAAATGGTAAAATGAGGGGTAAAAAACTATTTTAAGTTACTTTTCACGTAATTTAAGTAGGGTATTAGATTTTTAACTCATTTTTTGAATATATGTCCTCATTTCTAATCAATTTGATGGAGCATTTGAACAAGTAGTACGAGTTTCAAAAGAACATAGTGTTAACGGTGAATCGAATATCAATGACCATTATCACGAGCAGTTTTACGCGAAGTTCAAGCTCATTAAAAATTAAACCTAACAATGAGCATATGTTCCACCAGAGTTTAAGCTCATTAAAAAATGAACCCACCTTAGGTAAATAACCATTGTGAATGATTATCATCAGCTTTTGAGCCTTGGTCATGTTCTTACCATCACCTCCACTCTGTTTTAGCTGATCATTCGCCTCCATTTGATTGTTTACCCCTTTTTAGGAATAGCTGTAACGAGTGATCCTATTAGCCACCTTCTTTACAATGTCATGATTGGAAAGTTTCAAACCTTACCTGGAACCAGCTGCTATCTGAAAACATCACTCGTTCCTCAAAAAACGAGTCTCCTTTAAGCTCTTTTCATCTGACTCATAAAATATGAAAAGATTTCCGAGCAATTGGCCTCTCCAGATCGTTAAAGTGATTGGAAGTGCCATCCCGCCTCTAAATTTTAATCTTTTTGGACTTGAGGGATTATTACACAAAAATATCGAGCGTTTGTCTTGTTCGGCTCATTAAAACTATCGAAAAGTCATCCCTTACACATTATTTTATACTTTTTCGGACTTAAGGGATTATATTACGAAAAAGGAATTTTGGAGTCTTCTTTCCGTCTCTTTTCAAACTCTCTAAAATTGAAAAGGACCGAGTTATCCTTGTCGTTAAACTCGTTAAAACAATAGCGACAAACTTGTCCATTTAGACAAGAGCGAGTTTCACTGTTGCTAGGCTCATTAAAACATAGCAATGGGTTTGCCCAAAGGGAAAATTATAGAACAAGCATATGTTATCCTCCTCAATCTTGACAAAAGTAAAGAGGTAATGGTCAGAAATGACTGGGGAAAATTGGGAAGAAAACTTGAAGAAACTTTATTAGTAGCAGGTCGCTCTTGAACATGACACTTTCACTCCATCACCATGATTGAGTCAGGTTGGGTTATTCCATTCACCAATCATATCACCATTGGTCCATTGTACCATCCAGTTTTGGGGTTAATGCTACAAATCCATTTCAGTGTCACCAATATGTTCAAGAGAAGTCGCTCAGAGAATTCACCTACCCAGCTTGTGTCTCATCCGCTACAATACCTTCACGCTTCATTCTTTCATGATTGCCACTCTGAACCTTGTATCATCAGATCATTTTCACCTCCACAAAATCATTTGCTCCGTTCCATGTCATAGATGTGGGATCCATTAATGCCCTCCTACGACGGGTCACTTCTTGTCGACATCAGCTCATTATCCAAGAAGCCGACCTAGGGGCAACCCTTCCAGTACTTTGAAGCTTGCATGCCTCAATGGCAAGTTTCTCACTTCCGGCGACAGGTTTACACTAATGGCCTTCGACCGAAAGATTTTGTGTGGTGTTCGACATCAATCATATATTCACACGACGTGAATTATACTGCAGTACCTTGAGGGTCATCATCATTATCGGTGATTCCTCTCGCGCCTGTGAACAGCTCACATCATTCACTGGTAATCAGGCAATGTCCTTCCATGTTCGACATCAGAACATCCTTTCACATGGATCAACTTGTACTTTCAGGAGAAGATTGGACGAGCTTTGAAGACCCCAGATCTAGATTCATCCATCCAGGCTGCGATATATTCAGGAAAATAAAAACATCAAATGTACATCATTGCTGCACAGATAATCATCCAAACTAAGGGATGATGGCTCTACCAGAATCATCACTCTGCACACAAACAATTGTCTATCCTATGTACATGAAAATGAATTTATCAAGCTGAGCATGGGAATTCCCACCTCAGCTAGATCATGAAAATATTATGAAGATAATGTATTGTATTGTGTCTTATTACAGGTCACCTTTCAGTGCGAAAAACCTCAGATCCTCATTATAAAGCATTTCACCCCACATCAAAAGATTTATAACCTCATGCTTTAGGGGGAAACTATTATAGACATATTTGGGCACTGCAACCCCAATCACATATGTCCATGAACCAAGGGCTTCTAAGTCCCTAAAAGTATTGTTTCATACCCTAAAGGAGCAAGGTCAGCTGATTACATCATCTCCCAGAAGTTTTCCATGAAAAACCACTCAGAACTGGTCAAAGCAAGACCATACAGACTGCCCAGTGCAAAGGGTGCGATGCATCTCACCTGCCACATGCAAAAAGTGTGATGCATACTAGAAAGCCCTTCTATAGGGTGCGATGAGCGAGAGCAAACAAATGGCACAAGCAGTTTGCTAGGTGGAAACCCAGAGAATCTTCTAGAAACTGCTCATTTGACACTTGCCTCTCTAAGTTCGCCCAGGGATGAGTAAGAGATCTGAAATCTCCAAGTGGAACCAAGAACTATCAGAGAGATGACACTAATCAAAATCCCAGAAGCTAACTCACCCCCCTGCAAATATCTATAAATGGATCCCTCATCCCAGAGATCCAAAGGTTGGAATTTGGTAATTTGCAAAGAGGTGTTGTTGGTTTCTCTTTGAAGACATTGTTGGGTGATCTTGCTTTGTGTGAGGTGAAGAGGGCTTTCAAGCTGGGAGGATGGCGCTGGGTCAAACCAAGTGGTTGTAATCCTCTCTTATACTACTCTTACTAATAAATCTATTTTAGTTTTCCTCCATATTCTTGTGTATCTCTAAATATTGTGTTGATATATGCATTTGTATGGTCAATATATATCTGATCCTATATTGTTTACAGTGAACGATCTCTATGCTTTGATGGTATTATGTTGCTGTGAATCTACAGATGTTTTTTGAAGCGGGGCAAGTAAGGAAGCAGTGGTGAGATTCTGTCAAAGGGGAAAGGAAACAAGCAAGGAGCCAAGCGGAAGACTGAGGTTGGTACTCTCTACTTCTTTCCCATCTCTCTCTCGTAAAGGAAAAACAAGTGACTTTAATCTATTTGTTTCTAAGATAGCTACCCATCTTAGTGGGACTAGCAGCTCTGAATAGACACTAGTTTTCCCGGTAACATGGGTCCTGACCCAGGTTCAGAGTTAGTTGTGCCAAACAAATCCCTACACCACTAGCCCTTTCAGCATCAATCCATAGAGCGTGGACTGAAGTCTCACCCGAAGTAGTATGGGGGGATGTTGGAACCAAGTTTCTGCACCCAGGGATCAGCATGATGTCGTTTTGTGCCCTAAGTTTTCCTTTGTGTAGATTGATAAGATATTATGGGTTATCACCTTCTAGACCTCCACGAAGGTCTATGACTGGCTTTCATGAACCCTAAATAGGTAAATTAACTACTTACACGCATCAAATATTACTCTTAACCCAGTATTTACTCATGTTTACTTAAGTGTTTGATAACTTTAACGTACAATGATATAATCTTCCCATAAACCCTTAATGTCAATTGTGTTCACATAACAATATAGATCCAATAAAGTCACGCATCAATACAACATTATTTCATAAACCCATCATTCATCACAGCATAAATCGCACTCATACATAACAAAAGTAAATAGGTAAAACATAGGAATTTCTGTAATAATCTTATTATTAATATTCAGTTTAACTTACAGACTCAAGACTTCCCTACTCACTCAGTTGCAGGGGTCCATGCACTCAGTTTCAGACTCTACTTTAGGCCTCCACGCACACAGCTACAAAGCCTTCCTTCTTACTCTTTGTGCTATTTATCTAGACCAACTTGTTACTTGCCTTAGACATCCCTAAGACACACCTATTTATGCAATCCCATGGTCCATGGACCATGGATAGATCTTCAAAAAGTCGACTCAACTTACATAAAGAAGGGTAAGACACTTTTTGACTCTTTAACTATCTACGCACTCTGTGGCCATAATTTGTGGAGACTTTACATTCCTTTATATAAAACTTGGGAATTTGCCCCAAAACTTGACCCAGGGGACCCCATCCCAACAGGACCCCAACACAAAGATCGTGACTCACCCTCGAGTCACTCCGTTGGTGAGGAGTTCTTGTTGCGAAGATCCCCCAGCTCCACTTGTGCAACCGCTACTTCAACCGCACTCTACGTGGCTACCTGCTTGATATGTTCTACAAGCTTCTTTGTGGCTGGTCCTGCACTATCCTGCTTAATCTTCTACTGTGTACTCTGCAAGTTCGCCAACTTTTCCTGTATGTTAGCAGATATTATGTAGGCCTCATGCAACCAAGGCCCCAACCTGGCCTTAATGACTGCCTCTTTTTTTGCACTGCTTCCACCTGTGTAAGCAGCTGCTTAGCCTCCTACAGCTTGGGGAGACGTTGTGTTATAAGAATAGTGCGTATCGTTGCCCTCACTTCATCGTATTGTTGTTGGAGCTCACGGACTTCTATATTCAATACCTGCAGGGTGGGATCTTCCTACAGGCACGTCACTACTTCCATAGCCTACTCAAATAACGCAATGCAGTCCACCACCACGGCATCCACCCTAATGACTCCATCATTAACAGTGGTTTAACGTTGTTCCCTAACCTCTGGTGGAGTTGTAGGTTGTGACTTCAGCTCCAGTTCTGTTATCTTCATGTTCAACTCGAACTGAACTCTTGCCACCTTTGCCTTGGCATCGTGCATGCCCGCAGCAAGTTTTCTTATTTTTTCCTCCAGTGGTGCCTCCTTAGGGATATGCAATTCCAGCATTTTTCTACATGCTTTTGCTACCATGGCCACTAACTAAGCACTCTGGGCCTAGATTGTCTCCTTTTCCTTCAACCCCTCTGTCTTCTCAGGGAACATATGTTTGTAGTTCACTCTATATTCACTAATAAGGTTGAGCGCGCGTTGCTCCCGTGCTCTGAACTATGTTTCATAGCTACCTGCAACGTGTGGAGATACTCATTGGGGATCACGGCGAGGTTGAGGTCGATGTTCTTTAGAGACCTCACAATGACCTTGTCATCAGCCGCCTCCATGCTCAATGATCATTCTGATAGCGTGAATGCCCGAAGATCCAGCAATCTGACCAGCTCTGCTTCCTTACTGATTCCCGATGCCAAGATCGTTGGTGCAGCACTTACCTACCCTACGCTGACCCGGATCCTTCTGGTCTGGATCTATAGCTCACACAAATCCTTTTGAATGGTACTTAGCGCCTATTGTTGTTGTTGTTCAAAAGAAACAAAGCGATCGCTAGATCCAAATCATCAAAGCGTCAAAGCCATCACTGGATCCAAAGCATCAAAGCGTCAAAGCCATCGTTGGATCCAATCACTCTAACAGAAGGTGACCTTGATGAGATTGGAGATAAGGTGCACGATACCACTTTGGAATTGCTGCAACAGTTCCACTGTGGTATCGCACACCTTATCTCTAATCTCGTCAAGGTCGCCTTTTGTTAGAGTGATTGGATCCAGCAATGGCTTTGACGCTTTCAATTTCTTCCGGGGCCCTTCTTTCTACTTGTCTTTCTTGGGATTGGGGGCTTCTCTCACTGGTGTAGGCTTTGGCCGAGGTGACCTCGGTGCCATAGGCACAGCAGCTGAAGCCTCCATTCTCACAACCTCTAGAGCAACTCCCTCAGAGGCGACAGTTCCTCCAGTGCTTACAGTTTCACTTGGTCTAAACATGGTGCTGAGAATGAACTGTTGTGTATCCTTAGGTAACCAATCAAACACAAAGTTCGCGACTAAATGTGCGAAAGCCTGAGGACTCATAAACAATGGACAACACAGTGCAAAACTTCTAAGGATGTAAAGTGTTTTCTATTGGATGGCCACACGTAATTTGTAGGTGAATTCAAATTCAAATTCAATCATTCCCCCCAAAATCCATCCATAAAAGTTGATTTGGCGACAAATCTCCAAGGATTTCACTCTTAAATTCAGCCTTAAATGTTGCCTCCCTACTCCTCTTAACTATCTCCTCACTGTCAAATCATGAACAGTGATTGTAATGGTCACTTTCTAGTTGTGTTGTGTGATACCTCCCTCTGTAGCATACCTCTCCTCGTGCCTCTTGTGGTACTTTGACACCACCCTTTTTCGCATAGCCCCCCTATCGCATAGCTCTACAACCCAGGCAGTGTAGTTTATAGTCCTGCGCTCCCTTGCAGTTGCCTAGAGTGCTAAGACTGTGCTACCATCATGTAGTCATTGGTTCGGATCCCCCATGTACCGCTTCAATTAGCTTCCAGTTACCCTTCCCGGAAATGGATCTCCATTCAACTTCGAGAGTTGAACTTCTCCACCATCTCTAATTTCTTTGATGACATATGGTCCTAGCCAGTGCATCTGAAACTTCCCTGGAAACTTAGCAAACTTACTGTCATATAATGAAACCAAATCATTTACCTTGAAGGTGCACAGTTTTATGTGCCAATCGTGCCAATCCTTTTCACGTTCCTTCTGAACCTGCTGATGGAATACAGCCAGAAATCTATCTTCCTCAAGCTCCATTAGTTGTGCGATCCATTCGTCTAAGGCTCTGTGATCCGCCATTCTTGTGAAAGTCGTTATGCATAGACGTGGCACAATGTACTCCATAGGCATCTGTTTTTGTAGCAGCTACAACGACCCTCCAAAATTTTCCCTTAGCATGTTTTGGAGCCTCCCTACCAACCTTACACAACACTTTGTCTTGCTTCATCAAGTACTCAAGATTCAAGCGTTTTTCTCGCACGAAGGCAGCCTGTCGATCACAGTTGATCCATTCCCCTCATAAGTTGCTCACCTGGACTTGGTCCAGCTACAGGCTAAGTAGCTTCCCTTTGGAAATTGAGCATTTCTGGTGGGAAACCAGCCTTTCCTCCAGGAATTGCACAATCCTCTTTGACAACCTGCTAGGCTCCAAGATTGCGCAATCCTGCCAACCAACCTTCCTAGCAGGATTTGCACAAATTTTCCCAGCAACAAGTTGTTCATCCAGAATTTGCGCAAATTTGGGTAGTAGTCAGCTGCTATGCCTAGGAATTGCACAAACCTCGTGGGCGGTCAGCCTAGCTCATAGCCAGTAATGCGCATTTTTCCCAAGCAATTGAGCACTTGAATGCATGGACAGTCCAGTTGACCAGTTCCACCGGGGACCGAGGAAACTTGACTTACATGCATTCATGACTCGATCTTCTCGGAACAGCAAGAGACAACATGCAAAAGGCATCCCATGATTCAGGGAGCTATTTTTAGTAGCTGAGGGTTACATGCAAAGTTGTTTTAGAAGTTTCCCTCCAAGTGTCGCTTTTTCCTAGATTTGTGGCATGTGCGTCATGAGACCAAACTTATTTATTGGACGCATCAGAGCTCATTCATTCACGTCAATATTGGAGCTCTGACATCCCATAGCACATCGAGGACTCTTCGACACATCCGAATCAGTTATTCACAGGTAAGTGGCCTCAACTTATCTTTTTCAGCATTTATGTCGCTTTTTGTGTATTCGCTTGTGTGAGTGATGTTTTCTTGATTTCTTGAAAGCATGCTATCATTTACATGTATTCTAGCTTGTTCTGGCTCTGTTTCAGTTTTCTTTGTTATCTCACTGTTGTCGCATGCATGAAACTGTTTTGCACGAACGTTCGTCTAACTAGCAAACTGCCTCACCCACATGCATGTTGATCTATCTGTTGAATCTTTCATTCATGTTTTGCATGCACTGTCAATCACTTCTACTATAACTTAGTGTCGTCGTGCATTTTACTGTCTTAGTTTTTTTAGTTGCCCGTCGGTGAGTCGGGCCAAATTTGGCTCAGGCTCTGCCTTCACCAAGGCCTCATTGCACAATATGGGGAAGGAAGGCTCATATTCCTCCCTGGAAATGCGCATCCATGCCCAACACTAGCCTCCAGGATTATTTTACACGTTTCTGGAGGACAGTGGCTACTTGGCCCAAGAAATTGTGCAAATCTGTCCTGGGACCAACAGTCCTTCCAGTCCTGCCTCCCAGACAGGGCATACTGCCTTTTGCACAGTTCTAGTAGCCAGTCACTCAGCCTCCCTGTAAAATTTGCACAATCTTGCTCATCAATTCCCCGGGTATGTGTTGTGTCCTTCCCCTGATTTTCTTTGTTTTCACTGACATATTTCTTGTCATGCATGCTACTTGTTTCTAGATCTTTTAGGTGTTCATATGTCTCAATGGCTTCCAAGAGAATAGGATCGTAGGACACTGATGGAGTTGTATTTGGAGCAGAAGTTGAGCAGGTGTCCTCTAGTCTGTCGATCTATGAAGATGCAAAGTTGTATCTAGACAAGGAAATCAAACTGAAGTGGAAAGAGGTTAATGAAGCATTCGCAGGCACTTTTGGGGAAGACCTCAAATACCATCAGGTGTACGTGAACATTCGCAAGTCTGGCTTGTATCAAATTGCATGCAGATACCCCGCGTTCCCATGTGCAGACATGATTCCCTGGATCGTCTCTCACACTGACCCCGAGATGATGACATTGAGAAATGTTAGTGGGATGAAGCTTGCAACCTTCTGGCATGAGATTACGATGATATGTATCAGATGTCCAAACCCATGACTATCATGACCCCTCCATTCAACTTGCGCAATAGCAGAGCTCACTCCAAAGACATTCTAAAGGATTGGGTAAAGGAGCCAGCTCGCTTCAAGATGACACCCAACCAGATCTACAAGACAAAGATATTGAGGAAGGCATACAAATACTTGGTCATATTCACATGTTGACTGAGTGGCCAAGTAAGCACTGATGACATATGGTCCCAGCCAATGCATCTGGAACTTCCCTGGAAACTTAGCAAACTTATTTCATATAATGAAACAAAATCATTTACCTTGAAGGTGCACAGTTTTATGTGCCAATCGTGCCAATCTTTTTCATGTTCATTCTAAACCTACTAATGGAATCCAGCCAGAAATCTACCTTCCTCAAGCTCCATTATTTGCGCAAGTTTTTCTTCTAAGGCTCTGCGATCCGCCATTCCTGTGAAAGTCATTATGCATAGACTAGGCACAATGTACTCCATAGGAATTTGTAGCGGCTACAACCACCCTCCAAAATTTTTCCTTAGCCTGTTTTGGAGCCTCCCTACCAACATTACACAACACTTTGTCTTCCTTTGTCAAGTACTCAAGCTTCAAGTGTTTTCCTTGCACAAAGGCAGCCTGTCGATCACAGTTGATCCATTCCCCTCACAAGTTGCTCACTTCGACTTGGTCCAGCTGCAAGTTGAGCAGCTTCCCCTTGGAAATTGAGCATTTCTAGAGGGAAACCAGCCTTCCCTCTAGGAATTTCGAAATCCTCTCTAACAACCTGTTGGGCTCCAGGATTGTGCAATCCCTCCAGCTAACCCTCCCAGCAGGGTTTGCGCAAATTTTACCACCAGCAGGCTGTTCATCCTAAGATTTGTGCAAATTTGGGTAGCAATCAGCTGCTCTACCCAGGAATTGTGCAAACCCCCCGGGGCAATCAGCCTAGCTCACAGCCAGTAATGCGAATTTTTCCCAAGCAATTGAGCACTTGCATGCATTGACAGTCCGGTTGACCAATTCCACCGGGGACCGAGGAAACTTGACTTGCATGCATTCATGACTTGATCTTCCCAGAATAGCTAGAGACAACATGCAAAATGCATCCCATGATTCAGGGAGCTATTTTTAGTAGTCGGGGGTTACATGTAAAGTTTTTTTAGAAGTTTCCCTCCAAGTGTCACTTTTTCCTAGATTTGTGGCATGTGCATCATGAGGCCAAACTTACTTATTCAACGCATCAGAGCTCATTCATTCACATCAATCTTGGAGCTCTGACATCCCACAGCACATCGAGTACTCTTCAACACATCCAACTCAGTTATTCATGAGTAAGTGGCCTCGCCTTTTGTATATTCGCTTGTGTGAGTGTTGTTTTCTTGATTTCTTTGAACGCATGCTGTCATTTACATGTATTCTAGCTTGTCCTAGCCCTATTTAAATTTTCGTTATTATCTCACTGTTGTCGCATGCATGAAACTGTTTTGCACGGACGTTCGTCCAACTAGCAAACTGCCTCACCCACATGCATTTTGATCTGCCTGTTGAATCTTTCATTCATGTTTTGCATACACTGTCAATCACTTCTGCTATAACTTAGTGTCGCCATGCATTTTACTATCTTAGTTTCTTTTAGTTGCCCGTCGGTGAGTCGGGCCAACTTTTGCCGGGACTTTGCCTTCACCAAGGCCTCATTGCACAATATGGGGAAGGAAGGCTCATCTTCCTCCCTAGAAATACACATCCATGCCCAACACTAGCCTCCAGGACTGTTTTGCACATTTATGGAGGACAGTGACTGCTTGGCCCAAGAAATTGCGCAAATCTGCCCCGGGCCAATAGTCCTTCCCAGCTGGGATTGTGCATTGCACAATCCCAGTAGCTAGTTGCCTAACTGGATTGCAAATTTCGTTGATCTGGCATCCAGTCCTACCTCCCAGATAGGCCATACTACCTTTTCCGCAGTTCTAACGCTAGTCACTCAACCTCCCAGTAAAATTTGCACAATCTTTCTCATCAATTCCCCAAGTATGTGTTTTGTCCTTCCTTGGATTTTATTTGTTTTCACTGACATATTTCTTGCCATGCATGCTACTTGTTTCCATATCTTTCAAGTGTTCATATGTCTCAATGGCTTCCAAGAGAATAGGATCGCAGGACACTGATGGAGTTGTAGTTGGAGCAACAATTGAGCAGGTGTCCTCTACTCTGTCGATCTATGAAGATACAAAGTTGTATCTAGACAAGGAACTCAAAATGAAGTGGAAAGAGGTTAATAAAGCATTCATAGGAACTTTTGGGGATGACCTCGAATATCGTCAGGTGTACATGAACATTCACAAGTCTTGCTTGTACCAGATTGCATGCAGATACCCCGCATTCCCATGCACTGACATGATTCACTAGATCATCTCTCACACTGACCCCGAGATGATGACCTTGAGCAATGTCAATGGGATGAAGCTTGCAACCTTCTGGCATGAGATTATGATGAGATGTATCAGATGTCCAAACCCATGACTATCATGACCCCTCCATTCAGCTTGCCCAACAGCAGAGCTCACTCCAGAGACATTCTAAAGGATTGGGTAAAGGAGCCAGCTTGCTTCAGGATGACACCCAACCAAATCTACAAGACAAAGATATTGAGGAAGGCATACCAATACTTGGTCATATTCACATGTCGACTGAGTGGCCAAGCAAGCACTGAAACCTTTCCTCAGAGTTGGGTGATCGCATTGGACCAACTGGCTAGAGAAGGAAGACCATGCAACTGGTCTGGCATACTGGCTCACCAGCTGAAGGAACAAGTCACAAAGGCTCGACAGTCACCTGAGGGTATGCATGCAGAGATTTATATGTCCGCTTACATTCTAGATGTAGTTTGTGCCTGACATGAGTTCCCGAGCTTGGAGTGGGCATGGTCACTAGTGGAGACTGTTGTGAACATGTATTTCAAGTTGTTGTCCGAATGCAGCTTCAGAGGAGTGATCATACGGTTGTTCGACCATTTTTTCACCCTAGTGTATAGGTTTATATTCGAACAGGATCCACCCTGCATGTCAGTGGAAGCGATGAATTCATTGCTAAGGATTTCAGATTGGTATGCCTCACCGTTTGGCACGTTCATCCGAGTGTTCAGTGCGGAGAAGTCTCTGCATGTTCTACCAAAGTTCACCTTGGACATGCTTGTCATGCAGGAAGTAGTGTACCACATCTCGATAGGATTGAAAGCTAGACTACAGTGGAAGAAGAAGACACCTTGACCCACTCTTTCGTTGCGGATTGGGTTATATGAGATATAGAGTATCAAGAAATTGGATGTCAAAGTAGAAAAGATGAGGAAGTATCCTTTCAACCTCCGAAGCTTCAACCCGTATGACCCACATTGCATTGTGAAGGATCACTGCACGAGAGTTCAGTTCAACTGGATCCGTGGGGCATGTCATTGGGTCGAGGAGGACTCATGGAGGTACTGCTAATTCCTCCAGACCCAATGAACATGTAGGCTTCACCATAAATTGGTTATCATAGCAGCATGAAACAGCATCATGGAGAGCACCAATAGTAGCAGCAACAGTAGAGGCATCAAATCCAAGCATACATGTGAGAAACAAATGGAAGAGGAAGATTGTCGATCTCATGGAGGAGGAGAAAAGCTGCAAGTTTTGAGCATATCCACTTGTAGAACAAGAAGCTATCGCTATTCAGGAAAAGAGGCAGTGACACGACAAGCGCATCGTGCGAAGGCAGAGGGATAAGAAGAGAAGGAGTTGCATGAGCTGAGGGAGCAACTCCGGAAAGAACAAGATTTGCACCAACAGGAGAAGGAAGCACATCAGCAGTAGATACAATAGGGGGTGCATCACGTACATACAAATGAAGTAGCGCCCGTACAAGTAGTTGATTCATCTAAACATTTTGCATCAGGCAAACAGGGTGAACCATCACAGGGGAAAGACTTTGTTCATGAGATAGAACAGACGCTTGAACAGTTGGATGTAGACATGGAGTAGCAGGAGTTGAAACAGGACACCAGCCTCATGCCTCACCACAAAGAGGTTGACTCACCCACTTCAATTTATCCTGATGATGATCAAGTCTCAAATGACCAAGGAGGCACTAAGATCCTTGGTGGTCAGCCGGAAGCAGAGATGCACAACATCTGCTTTGACGAATCTCATCACAGAGTTGTGTAGTCTCAGAGAGTACCGACTCCAAAGGACCAAACATCCCATGCGCAAGTTGAAGAAGAAGTGACCGTGATTGATGTGCACAAACATCTAGCTTCTTTGGCTGATGCAACTAGAGTGTATGTCGAAGACACTAGCTCAAGTGTTCATTTCATCATAGCTGAGAATGAGTGAATGGAAAAGGAACTACAGGTGGCCAAGCAAGGAGGGGACTTAGTGACAATGTCCACCTGAGCTGAACTGAAGAAGCCAATACTAGATGAATTATTGTCCCTTGATACAATTATGTGAGCATTGTACTCCAAGTTTGGTACCAGGCACCAAGCAGTCATCCATATCCACGGATGGCAGCAGCGATGTGTGAGAAGAGCACGCGTCTTGAAGAACATACATGCTATTGTTGATAACATCCAAGCATGGACGATGAAGTACAAGGGATCCTCGCTTCACTTGCCAAATATGATGAAGGCCAATGTGGTCGAGTTGCAAGCACATATCTAAAGTCAGATCTGGAACTATGGAGACATACCGCAACTCATCACTAGCATACAGGCTTCCCATGCATGAGTATTCAAAAGCATGGATGTTATTGTGCCCACTCATGTGATCTCATCACTTGGGACTCTCACCTAGGCAAAGTCAAAGAAGCATGTCTGACAAGAGCATGACTCGTACTTCGACGAGTTGATGCACACTGCCACTAGCCTAGACTTGCCTATCAGTGCAGACATCCTGCACAAATATGTTGTTGGTCCAGCCACATTAAGGACAATGATGCACATGCTTTCAAACGAGTTGGACAGAGGAGCCCGAGTAGTGTACCTGGATGTTATGGAGGCAAGGTTTAGGTTTCAGACAGATGTCGTAGCAGAACACACGGACACTGTGAAGGACTACCAATCTTAGCATCAATATGTCACTATTAATCAGCATGAGGATGTCAAGTAGTTATAATTCTATGGTTTCCTAAGTCCGAATGATGTCTAGTTTGGCTTGTTCAAACCATTTTTCACACGGGTACATGTGAATTGTAATGTTGAGTCATGTCAAGTGTAAGTCAAGTCTCAGTGGATGTAACAATCATAGAGTAGGTGAAGAGTCATGAGGGTAGTTGAATGGTCACAAAGGGGATGTCAAGGGTCACCCCACCCTTTGCTATAAATAGTCCCTCATAAATCATTGTAGAGGCTTTTAGTTAGCCAAGCTTCTGATAAGACTATTTTGGATAAAGCTTGGACAGTATTGTAATGTGCCTTCGCTTCTCCATTGCACAGAGCTAGTTCATCTCTTTGGAGGAGCAGGCGGATGTGGCTGTAATGTTCCACTGTTGGGGCTAGCAGATTTACATGGTGTATTGTATGATTGTGACTTACACTTCTTTATATAATAAGAGCCAGCACATTTTCATGCATATGTTGTTATTGTAGTTGGATTTCTCTAGTTGCCTTAATGATATATGTTGTTTAACTTACGTACTTGTGTATGAACTGATTTGTATGCAGTTATATGAATCTTTTTGTTAATGTGTTGCATATGTTGTTAATGTTGTTACATTCCATGTCGACTGCTCTGTCAGACATCAGACAGACCTTTCACATGAGCCTTGCTATAACAACCATCGCACTTGTCACAGACTGATCCGTGAGTGTTGTACGTGTTATCTTACCTTGTATGATGTGACTGCCGCATCCGAGTGGACTACTCTGTCTGAATTTGTGCATGTCCTTTTGTGTTGTGCGTTCCTAGCCTAGAGAGGATTGATGCCTTTCAACCTGGAATTCCCCTTCACCTTCTTCTCCCTTTGAAGTGTTAGAACCTCTCATACACCTTCCTTGACTCACTGCATCAGTCACACCCTTGCTACTGACAGAGTTATCTTACTTGCGTCTGTGCGACATCATGGTCAAGGCATTACTTTACAACCCACTACTGGGGCTCCTACACCAAACGGTTTGAGGTTTAATTGGGATTTCTTACTGGTGATATCCCCTTGACATGTTGGTAGGTCCAGCACCATCAACAACATCACAGATTCTATGCCATATACCAACCTAAAAGGTGTCAGACCAGTAAGCTTTTTACAAGTAGGTCTGTAAGCCCATAACATTGTCGGTACGCACATGTTCCAATCATTCTGTTGCGCATTACAAACCTTTGTCAGTGCATTCTCCAATATCTTATTAAAATCCTCAACCGTTCCATTGGCTTGAGGATGATATGGCGTACTCCTCTGATGGTAAACCTGGAACTCTTCTATCAGCACGCTGATTGCTTCATTAAGAAAATGCATACCACGATCACTCATCAAAACCTTCGGGCAACCAAACCTGGTCAACGTGTATTCAAAAAAAAACTTGGGTTGTTGTTTCCCCTACACAGTCTTTCATAGGTTGTGCCTCCAACTGTCTAGTCAAATATTCAGTCGCAGTGATGATATACCATGCACCCGTCTTCTTGCCTGGGGGTTGAATTGGTCCTACAAAGTCAACTGCCCATTTCTCAAATGGCTGCAATGACACCTGCGAATTCATAGGTAGCTCATCCCTCCACGATGGCCTACCTATTCTTTGACATGCATCGCATGCCCTACAATATGCTTTAGAGTCTTTATGTAGCGTCGATCACTGGTGGGCTCCAGTATTGTAGCAATAATGCTACAACTCCTGGAGCTCCCTTCTTTAATTTTATCAACCCGGTAGTTCGTAACAAACTTGGAAGCGACGGTGCTGTATGCACAAGTACTAGCTCTTGTCGCAGCTGTCACTTGGTCAGCTGGCACAAGTCCGCTAGGGGCTCAAGCCAACTTCTATGAGCTCTTAGAAGAAGCTTTTGAACTGATGGGCGAAAGCTAATATCAAAAGAAGCTAATCTATTTGCAAAAAGGAACTGAAAGCCAACAAGAAACGCAAACCCTAGCAAACCCTAATTCTACCAGCTAGTCTTACTGATGCAGAGATGGGGATGCAAACTACTGAAAGCGATGCCATTACTTCTATGAAGGTGAAATGCAGGTGTTTAGACTACCTCTATCTGAAGAAAACACTTTTTGTATTTTTGTTCCAATTATTAGAATTATCATGCATGTGCTTTTAACTAGCTTTTTACTGTGCAGAGGTGGATCAAGGAGGTGGAAGGTTTGAAAAAGGTTGGGAAAGTTCAGAGAGGGTCTAAGGGGTCCCTAACACCCTTCCAGAGAGTCTCACAAAGTTTGGCTCCCAAGAAACCGTGCTTATGAGCTTCTACAGGAAGTCTGCAGGGGTTCTACAGGATGTTTCAGAACTTCTACAGAATGTTCAGTAATTCCTACAGGATGTTCTACAATCGGATTTTTGGGTGATGGGTGAGTGGAAGAGGCTGCATGGGTGGATAGGGAGGTAGGAGAGGGGTTTTTAATGACTTAGGGACAGAGAGATGAGATGAAGAGGGGGTGTGCAAAGCTAAGTTGTCTTGAAGAGGGCAAAGGGAATGGAAGGCAGAAGAAGGTAGAATAATGAGGGTAATAGAATAGTTGAGAGACAACGGGTCTAATTGGGAGATGAGTAGTTGGCCTGGGCACGACTTAGAAGGGCAAGAGAGTGAGGGAGTAGTGCTGCACAGTGTAAACGAAACAAATCATCCACGTCCTGCACATAACCGAAGTATTATTAACCTATTCTAACTGTTTAATAAAACCAATGAACAGCAACATTATTTCTAAGGAGAATCATGCATGGTACTGAAACAAAGAAACATTCCAAGAGATCTGAACGCATGGACACTTCTACAAACAAAAATATTGCATCAAAGATTGCATGAACACATAAACCAATGTTTTTGGGTGGGTAGCACTGTCTGCAATTCCAGCCCCTAGAAAGAGGTGAAAATGAGTGTGCAATCAACCCTTCTTTGGAACTTTTATTAACTCTAATCGGGTCACTCTATTCTAAACAGCTGAAGCAACTCTGTCTTATAAAACTGACCTACTGAACCACACCAAGAAATCTAACTCAGCAAACTGCGTTTCAATTGCATGTAAAGGAAAAAAACATAATGCTGAAAGAAAGATAACAATACAAAGGAAGGAGGCCTTAGGCTCTCAGGTTGGGCCCAACCCCGAGAGCTATGGCTCCTTTAAGAACTCAGAACTGAACTCAAATCTGCCTACTTTTCATTAAAAGATAATAATCATAAGTCAAATAACATGCCAATAATGGCTACAAAAGAGCAAAACAGAGCTAGCAGCTCGTAGTCCAGAATGTGCAACAAGGTTTCAAAAGTCCTTTTCGAAGGCTAAAGCCCTATCATTTATACATCTCGAGGCCCCAAGCTGGCCTCCTAAATCAGTGGGACTTGGCTGACCAAACTAGGAGTGAACTGCTGCTTCCTCAAAATCCGTTTGGCTGCCTTCTAGATCCGGTTGTGGTGGCTGTCAGAGCTCGGAGTTGGGGGTGAAAATCCCGAGGAAGGCCATTTAATGCTGTGGACAACCCTCCTACGAATCCTCAACCCCATCTTGGTTGTCTCCTAGCCCTCATCTGCGTGGTTTTTCTCCATTAAATGTCAAAAAACTTGAAATAAGCACGTGTTAGCCACCTAGGAATAGTGATTGCCCTTATTCGTACAAATGACATAAATATACTAAAAAATGATGCATAAGTTATGAAAAATGAAGGATTGAGCAAAGGTAGTTAGGCCAAATGAGCCCAAAATGTTACCAAATTTGGGGCTCATCATCACCTCCCAGCTAAAATGATTGCTCATCCTTGAGCAACTAATCCAGCTCCTCGTCCTTCATTGCTTTCACTGCCACCCTCACATCCCAGGCTTCTGAAGTGGTCTCTTCCTCACTGGCATGGAACCCAGCCTTCCTTTCCACCTCTTCCCACTGCTTTTTCTCTTCTTTTTCTGTGCTGCCTTCCATCAATCCTAACAGCAGAGGTGGGCTTAGCTTGAGGCCAATCCAGCTGGCTTGAAGGTTCTGTATGGACTTTTTGTAGAGGGGCACCCGTGCTAGAGCTTCCCTCATTCGAGTTGGAGTATGGTATTCTCTGATTTTAAGGCTGTGGGACAATGAGTTCCATCGGCGGGTGCAAGCATGAACACAGTTGTCCCCTAATAGTCGCTCCATATCCTCGAAATGTGCTATGGCCTGTGCCTGCTGATCCATGTATTTCAATAAATTTTGAGGGTTGGTGGCTAAGTGTTGGTGGGCTGATATCAACGCAGTGGGATCCCCTGGCTCTGCTCTGATCAGCAGTGGCTCATGTAATTCTCGGTCCATGACCTCCTTGACTTCTGCTGCCCTCTTTTCTTCATGGTTCAACCATGAGGCAAATTCCATCAATTGCATATCCCCTACAACTGTGTTGGGATCCCATGTAGTCACGTTAGGAAGGGCCAAATTATGGAGATAGAACTCCGAGAGTTTGGCCTTATCCTCTGATGAGCTGCTATTACATAACGTTGTGAACTGCTGCGGGTCTTGGAGTTGGGAGATACCCCTCTGCGCTAATGCGTTGATTTGAAATTGCAGCCACTGGTCTCGTAGGTACAGGCCATAGGATTTGGCCGACTGTCTGCATTGTATAGCATCCATGGCCCAACTGGCCATGCAAGCCAGTTGTGCCTCTTTTTGCTGCAACTGCTGTTTGAGAGCTTGTATCTCGATTTGTGCTTGCAGTTCCCCTTCCTGTAGATGCGAGGTTGGCTCCCCAAGACCGACTTGCAGTCCTTCTCTGCCTTGATGTTCTGCTATAGTGTCCCCTGAGGATGTGCCCTTTTCCTTCTTCAGCTCCTGTAGCTGCAGTCTAAGTTCCTCGTTTTCTTCCTGTAGGAACACCCGCTGGCAGTTTGCCACGTGTTTAGCCATAGCTAATTCCTTTCTTGCCTCCTTGAGTTGTTCCTCCAAGGGGCCTATATCAGCCACTCCTTTTGATTTAGCTCTTTTCATCCACGTGTGATTTCTCACTCTTTCTTCCTCCAACGCGAAGAAAAGTGGCACAGTGAATTTCTGTGGTATAATTTTTCCAGCTTCTAAGAAGTTATAATATGAGCTCAAACTTGACTGGGGACTAGGCTCCGGAATATGCTCTTTCTCTTCTTCTCTTGCTGGCTCTACTTCGTCTTCCCTAGGTGGTGATGAGGGTGCCTCTCCCTCCATTTTCTCTGTCTCCTTAAGCCGGGTTAAGGTTTCTTGTAGAGCGGCCTCAGCATCCTGTAGCCGGCCTTGTGAAGCCAACCTATCCATTCTCTCTTTCCAAGTAGTTGTCTTCGGGCTCCCCCGCTCATAAGTGACTGATATTTTTGAGGGGGACCTCTCCCTGGGCGAAGTAGGGGCATCCTCTATAGTAATTGGGCTGCTGGATGGAGGCTGTGGCCTACCTGTTTTGATTCTCACACTTCTCCGGGCTTTAAAATACAGAGGGATCTCCCTCTTTCGCTTTTCCTTCGTCTTAGGAGGTGTACTAAGGGTGGCCAGCACGGCTGCTGCCTCCCTTGCAAGAATTTCGGCTCTCTTTTCCTTTGGTTTTCCTTTCTCAGGGCTTCCTGTAGAAGGCCCTGTATCAGCTGATTTCTGGCTTCCTGTAGAAGCCGTTTTTGGTTTTCCTGTAGAAACAGGTGGCACCGTTTTAGCTTGTTTGACTGCGGGTGCTTTGCTTTTTGACTTGGTTGAGGCTGCTGTCGAGGTGCCTTTACTGACGTGGACTTGCTCAGTCCTGTCCACCCTACTTTGTAACCTTTTCTCCCTGGGTGTCAATGTGGATTTGTCATCCTTCTCTTCGGCAACCTTTTTCTCTTGTTTCCCTTTTTGCTCTTTCTTCGGTGCTTTGGCCGTGGGTTCTTGGCCTTTCCCTTTCTTCTCTGTCCGTACTGACTCCTTTTCCTCGCTGCTGGAGGAGGTGAGCTCCTCGGTCAACATTTTGATATCGCCATCCTTAGTCAGATTCCGGAAGGCTTCCCACGAGAGAGGGACTTTGTATGTGTGGAGTGCATCCTCCACGAGGAGCTTAATGAGCCCATGATGAGCTACCTGGTCTGGCGTGCCCTCTCGTAATTTGGTGGCACATTCAGTCATAGACTGCAGGAGGAAGTAGGGAATACTTAGTTTGCTTTCTGCAGGTAGGTCCATCTGATGCCTTAATTCTGTGAGTAGCCGGAAATGGTACCCATAGACAATGTTGAACCGTCCTTCGCATGTGATGTATTTCATAATTTGGAGGTTGACCTCACTCCAAAGTGGCTGTAAGCTAGCTCTGCGAACCCCATTCTTATCCTCTGAGAATTGCTCCTCCGGTGGGAAAAACTCCTTTTTAGCCTTTTGGCCTAATTTCCTCTCCTCCTTGTCCCACGGTACCCCCATTGGGAGCTCAGTGACTCTGCTGATGAACTGTGGGGTGAGTCTGAGACTCAAACCCCTAAAATTGACAGTGGCCAATGTTTTTGATTTTGGCTTCAGAGCTCACAAGAACTCCTCTGCCACCTCATCATCATAACCTTGAAGTTTGTAGCAGAACGACATCCATCGCGCACGAGTGAACAGTTCCACCACCTCAGGGTTCTTCCTTAGTTTCTTTGAGTCTGTCGGTTCCTTTCTGATGAATCCACCCAGCATGGTGAAAGCCTGCTATGTTAACCGAAGGTGGCGGGTGCGTATCAAAAGATGGCTTTTCAGATTTCTTTGGGACAGAGCGTAGAACTACGCCTCTGTCACGCACACAACTCGTGAAGATTATCTACAGATGAGCCTTGACAAGGGCTCAATTATAAATCACATCCTGTAGAAAACCCCACATATACTTCGACGACAATTCATGCAAAAGGAAGACAACGCTTGCAATTTTATGCTCAGACTGTAGTTTTACATTTTTGAAGACGTCGACTTCGCCACCCTTTAAACCAATTGCATGGGAGGAATAGGTTCAGGCTTACCTTTTCCAATTCGCCACCTTTGACGTGAAGGGACCAATTTTCCTCGTGGCAGTGGGCTTCCTGTAGCGTACCTTTCCTGTAGAAGTAGCGCACGGGTTCTGGAGAGCACGGTAGTGGTTCTGCACCTTCTGTGCCGCTACCAGACGTTTGAACAAGCCGAAGACTTTGAGTAATGAGCGTCAGATAAATTCAGACGCTCACTCGACTTCAAAACGGCTGATGATAAATGAGTGGAATGGCGATCTAGCCGGTGGATTTGAATCCCTGCGGAATTCGTGGCGCGGGGGTGAGCTGTCCCTACCGGACCATTGGACGACGTCACCTACTCATTTCACTACAAGTCTCCCTGACTGCCGCATCATTCCCTGCAGCTCTGCCGCCGCCATTTCTGTTAAATCGTCGCTTCTCCCCAACTGGACATTCCTCACGTGTCTATTACCCGTTTTGCTTGCCACGACCACCACTTTCCAAATCCGACTAGACCATCTGACTGGTCGTCGTGGCCAGTTGAATGGCCATTCGACTGCTCAACCCATTCATTTCCACACTTGCAAACATTTCAGAGTATTATTCATGTAATTTGACGAAAAAAGGGTGAGGCACTTACCTGTGTGGCCGCGACATGATTTTCAGGTTTCAGGACGATGGTGATTAGATTTGCTCGCTGCTGCTATTTGCACAGGCCCGGGGGTCCTTCCTTTTCGCAGACTGCTGATGGTTACGACGCTTATTACCTGGCTGTGGGTGGTGCATGTGCCCGCTCTATGTGTTGCAGGCGTCTTGATGGTGTACACTCTAGCTGGCTGAACTGCTACGGGATTCCTGTAGGATGTCCTGTAGCAGTTTTTCCTCCTCGGGTGCATGCTGAACGGTGGAGACGGTGGCATCACGGTCATGATCGCAGGGCCCTCGGATGGCTTTGATAAGTATTGCATGGTATCTCTGCATCTTTTTTCCCATTTGAGAATCGCTTCCTCTGATAATTCAGTGTTCTGATTTGACTGTGCAGGTATTTCCATTGCATGGCAACTGGGGTGGTAGAAGGAGGTGACAGCAGTGCGTGATGGAGAAAATATTAGCTTGCATGCCTCCGTGCCAGACCTCGGGCATTAGATCTCCCCACACAATTAGTTCTGGGCCGTCCAAAACTTCTACAGGAAGTTTCCTGTAGAAATACAGAACTTCCTGTAGAAAGTCCTGTAGCTTCCTGTAGAAGACTAAACTGTGATCAAATCATGCCCAAACCTTGGAGAATATGAGTGTTTTCGGAGGGTGTGCTGGTGAGGTCACCTGGTAGCATAGTAAGGACCCTTGTCTTTGAGTTGAGGGACCTCTTTTCCTTCATAGAATACCTGCAACCTGCATGCATTGCCACATTGTGAACTTGTTGTCCCTGTTTTTTTTTTTTCTTTTTTTTTCTTTTTTTTCTTTTTTGAAAGACAGCAGGGGCGCCTCCATGAGGTTTTCACCCTTACCATCTGCCTTGAGCGCCTCAAAGAGGTTTTCACTCAAGGGTCTTTTTTCAACCATTTTCAGAAAGATAGTAGGGACGCCTCAATGAGGTTTTCACCCCTACCATCTGCCTTGGGAGCCTCAGAAAGGTTTTCACCCAAGGATCCTTTTTTTTTTTTTTTTTTTTTTTTTAAGATCTTCAAGGTATGCCCAAAACAGAGGCAGAACCCTTCTCGATGACCAGCACTGATTTTTCCACAGTTTTGATGAATTCTTGCCTTAACAGAGGCTTTTTGTAGATCTTCAACCGATGCCCATTGACAAGCATAGGGATGGCCTCCTCATCAATGGTCCGAATAAGAACAGATCCATTGTCATTACATTTTTCCACTGCATATGGTCCCAGCCATCTGGTTCTCAGCTTCCCCTTGAAATCTTTATGACTGGAATCATACAACAGTGCCCAATCTCCCGGCTGAAATTGCTTGTCATTGAGGTGTTGGTCATGCCACACCTTCCTCTAAAGTTGAACCACTTCTGAGTGAAGAAGGGCCTGCATTCGGTGCTCGTCCAATCCATTCAGCTGCAATAGCCTTTCTTGTTGGGCATGGCTGAGATCTAGGTCCGGCTGAGCTGCCATCCTCAAGGTGTTGTATTCAAACTCAATTGACAGCAAAGCTTTCTTCCCATAGACCAGCTCATAAGGTGTGAAGCCGGTTGTGGTCTTCCAAGTGGTGTTGTAAGCCCATGTGGCCTCAACCAGGAAATCTGCCCAATCTTTTCTACTGCTGCTCACCACCTTAGTCAAGATCCCTTCCAATGCTCTATTGGTGACTTCCACCTGCCCATTTGCTTGAGGATGATAGGGGGTGGAAGTCCTATGCTTGATTTTGTGATGAGCTAGCAGGTCTTCAATTAAGTTGGAGGTGAACTGGCTTCCTTGATCGGTGACTAGCTCTCTTGGGTAGCCAAATTTGTAGAAGATGTTTTCTCTTAAGAACTCGGCCACCTTTTCTTCTGTCGCTGCTTTGATTGCCTTGGTTTCTTCCCACTTTGTCAGGTAGTCTGTGCACACAATGATGTAAGACCTCTGCCTCGAAGGAGGATTGATTGGACCCACAAAATCCATACCCCACTTCTCAAATGGCTCAAGAGTCACTTGAGGTTGGAGAGGCATTTCATCCCTTGGAGTCGGTTTCCCCATCCTTTGGCATCGGTCACACTGGCTGATATACCTTCTGACATCTTGATGAAGTGTGGGCCAATAGTAGCCTGCCTGCAGGATTTTGAAGGCAGTCCTCTTAGCTGCAAAATGTCCTCCACAAGGCCCGTCATGACAGGTGAGGAGGATATCAAAGACTTCCTCCTCCCTTACACAACACCTTAAGATCTGATCAGGGCCAAGCTTGAACAGGTTGCCCCCGATCCAAGTGAATGAGGCACTCTTTCTGACGATTCTGGTCTTTTCTCTTGAGGATAAGTGCAGAGGGAACTGTGCTGAAACAAGGTAGTTTGCTATATCAGCAAACCATGGAGAGAGTACTGAAATAGCAAACAGATGTTCATCGGGCATCTGGTCATCCACTGTTCCATCCTCATCTGCAGGTAAATCCAATCTAGACAAAAAGTCAGCGACAACATTTTCTTTACCTGGTTTGTCAACGATAGTCAAATCAAACTGCTGCAACAAAAGTAACCATCTAATAATACGAGCATTCACATCTGGTTTATTCATTAAATATCTAATTGCAGCATGATCAGTATGTACAAATGTTTGATATCCAGTGATATAATGTCGGAATTTGTTCAGTGCATGGACCATGGCCAAGAATTCTTTCTCAGTTACAGTGTAATTCAGTTCTGCCTTGGATAAGTTTTTGCTGACAAAGTAGATGGCATATGGAAGTTTTTGTTCAACTTGTCCTAAGGCTGCCCCTATGGCTTTGTTTGAGGCATCAGTGTGGATGTGGAAAGGTAGGGCCCAGTTTGGACCTCTCAAGATTGGGTCAGACACCAACTTGTCCTTTAATTCATTCAGAGCCTTCTGACAATCGTCAGTCCATTTAAACTTAACATCTTTTGTCAAGAGGCTAAACAATGGCGATGCTAGCTTGCTAAAGTCTTTAATGAATCTCCTATAATATCCTGCTAATCCTAAGAAAATTCGAACATCTCTTACCTTCTGAGGAGGTGGAACCTTCTTGATGAGAGCAATTTTGTTAGGATCCACCTATAACCCTTGGCAAGAAATGGTATGGCCTAGCACGGTCCCTTCAGTCATCAAGAATTCACACTTTTCAGGACTAAGGGACAGGTTCATCTCAATGCACTTGGTTAGGACTTTTCCCAGATTGGACAATGCTTCCTGGAAGTTGGACCCATAAGGAGTGAAGTCATCCATATAGATTTCCACCGAATCATGGACCAGCTCAGAAAAGATGCTCAAGACGGCTCTCTGGAAGGTGGCAGGAGCATTGCATAGTCCAAAGGGAAGAACTCGGTAAGCAAAGGTACCCCAAGGACAAGTGAAGGTGGTCTTATCTTGGTCTTCCGGGCTGATTTGGATCTGGTTATACCCGCTAAACCCATCTAGGAAAGAGAAAAACTTCTTTCCTGCCAGTCCATCCAACACTTGATCTATGAAAGGTAGAGGAAAATGGTCTTTCTTGGTGGCCTTATTCAGTTCTCGGTAGTCCACACAGATTCTCCACTTCCAGTTTTTCTTGGGAACCAACACCAAAGGGGACACCCATTCGCTATCTGAGATGGGGTAAATGAATCTGGCATCCAACAGTTTTTGTAATTCCTCCTTGACGATGTCCTTGAGGGCTGGATTCATTCTCCTTTGGGGTTGCCTAACCAGTTTACAGTCTTTTTTGATGTAGATATGATGGGTACAGACCGAAGGATGAACTCCTTCCATCTCCTTATAGTTCCAAGCAAAAGCATCTAGATGACTGGCCAACAGACTACACAGCTCCTTTTCCTGGGAAGGAGATAGGGAGGAGTTGATCTTTAACGTTCTCTCAGGACCGAACTCCACATTTTTGACTCTGGGAGTGACAGGGTCAGTCACACAAAGGTCCACTAAGGTGCTGGCTTGGGCATCCTCCACCAATTCTTCTAAGGACAATGCACTGGGAGGTGGAGTCTGGATCAAGGTCTCAATCAAATCATCCTCGGTTGGGAGGCCTCCCCTAGTGGTGTCTAGAGTGCACAAAGGTGCTGAGTACACCTCATCCTCTTCTCCTTCCTCCAACCAAAGTGGTAAGTCATGCTCTAATAAGGGTTGGGAAGGAGGGTACAGGACTAGCTGCTTGGACATAGGACCATTTTTTATGGTCATGTTTCCTGCACGGCAGCTTATGTAAGCATCTGCAGTGGCTAACCAAGGCCTTCCCAAAATGAGAGGGTATCCAGTAAGCTTTGCCTTTGGTTGCAGAACCAAGAAGTCTGCAGGGTACTCCCAAGAGTCAACCGAGACCAAGACATCCTCTACGATCCCTTCGGGAGTCACAGTGGAGCGATCTGCTAGTTGTAGGACTGTCGAGGTCTTTCTCAGGGAACCCTGAAGGTTGAGTTTGAGCATGGTATCTTTGGTCATCACATTAATGGCAGCCCCCAGATCAATCAATGTGTGAGGTATGATGGTGCCATTGATGTGGACATCCACTACAGGACTCCCAGGATCCAGATACTTTGGGCAGATGGCCTGCCCCAACATAAGATCAGACAGTTGTCCTATGACATTGATGGTTGAAGCATCTCTTTTTCGCCTGCCTGGGTGTCTGAAACACTTTTCCTTAACCATTTTGTTGTATATCGGTACATCTTTGATGGCTTGGAGAAGTGGTATTTTCACACACAACTGTTTGAGTTCCCCCAGAAGCTCATCCTCCTCTAGGTTGGGTTGTGTGGTGGCTGTTAGTCGCTCAGGAAAGGGTGGAATAGCCTTTGGTTCACTTTCCTGTTTATCTTCCTCGTCCTCTGGGGGAGGACATTGGCGATCCGGAAGAGTCTTTCCAGATCGCAGATTGATCTCCTGGATCTCCACAGCATAGGTAGGGCATGATGTTTCCCCAGTACATACCTGTTGGGCCTGTCTGTTGTTTGGGTTCGGGTTCGGTTGAGCAGGCATTTGGGGCTGCCTTGGAGGAGCAGGAGGTAATGGTTGTGGTTGAGCTGGTGGTGGAGGCAAAATGGCGGGAGGAGTATTGTACTGGGGCCTCCACCCCGGTTGAGGTGCATTCCACTGAGGCTGTGGCTGGGCATGTGAGTGAAACGAATGAGTAGTGGGCTGAGTATGGTACTGGGGTGGGTAAGACCATGGAGGAGGTATAGACCAGGAAGGATGAACAGGGGGTCCCCAGGAAGGCATAGGAGTAGATTGGTTGGGGTTGTAATAGGTTTGGGGTGTCCCTTGCATCCCCTGTTGGGAAGGTCTAGGTCCATGTGGCCTTCTTTGGTTGAGGAAATAGAGAGGTTCAGTGGGTGGTTTTGTCCCTTGATACATGGCTTTAAGCCCAGGTAAAGTTGGACATTGGTTTGTGGGGTGGTCCTCCTCACAGACAAAACATACCTCAACCGAATGTAATGGGCACTCATTCTTAGGGTGTTTCCTTGTACACCTAGGGCAGAAGATAGCCAAAGCCCTCTCAGCTTCCTCTTTCTTCTGCTGGATTCGGAATGTATCAAGTTGCATGGCGATGGTCTGTCTCACCTCACTCTTGAGATCCTCTAATTGATTTGCAAACTCATGTTTGGAGAAAGGAATACCAGCTGAGAGGGGGTTTCCTCTACCTCTTTTCCGGGCTGCCCTAGAGTGGTTTCTAAACACAGTCTTTATGTCCTCATAAGGCAGTTGGTAAATATCTCCTCCAGCTAGCATGTGAAGGGTATCTAAGAGGTCTTTCGGGACTCCTCGGAGCAGGACCAACTTAAGAGATTCAGGGTCAAGTGTGCACCTGGCCCGTTTATAGCTAAGCTGGAACCTTTCCTCGTAATCCTCTAAATACTTATCATTCCCCATGGTCATCCGAAAGATTTTTCCCTTGGTTTCCTTGGACCTACAGTAGTCCCGGTATTTGGTATTGAAGGCTTGCTGCATCTGGGCCCAAGTGGTGATACTGTTCCCAGGTAAGCCCATGAACCAGCGTAATGCTGCATCCTTAAGGGTAGAGGGGAAGAGTTTCAGCTTTTGCTCATCCTCGGTATAGTCATAGGTTCGACAAAGGACGGCAAACTCAAATAGGAAGGTATCAGGATCTTCAGTAGTCAGTCCATGGAAGTGAGGTAAAGCGGAGGGGCTGATGTTCTTCATTTTCATGTCCCCATTGGTCTCTCGGATGGGGAAGGCACCTTCAATTCTCTCATCTTCTCCCCTATTGTCAGCCATAGCTTCAGATGGAGTGGTCTCTAACTCTTCTTCTGCTATAGGATCTTCGTATATCTCAGGAGGTTCACCTATAGGTTCTTCTGGATCACTATCACCAAAGAAGAGAGAAGGGTGACTTAGTGATGTGGTGGGGGTTTTGGATAAGAATTTTCCTGTTTTATCTCGGTTTCTACGAGGCATGAAATGAAAAGACTTCTGATTGCTTTTGTTTTTTTTCTGGTACCTGCAAAACTAAAACAGATTGAACTGCAACTAACTATCTTGCTGAAATGGAAATGCGGAATTGAAATGAAAGCATGAAAGAACTAATCTATTTTGCTCAAATGAAATTGCAAGAATGAAATGCTAAGTTATGCTTTGCAGAATTGAAATGCTAGTCTACGCTTGCAGAAAGGAAATTACGGAATTGAAATGTTAATCTATGAAAGCAGGAAATTTCTATGCTACTTTTGCAGAAAGGAAATTGCAGCATGGAAATGAAATACTACTTAGCAGAAGGCGAGAGTAGGAAAGTAGAAGAAAAGCAACAATCACCAATACTCTGACGCTTCCCCGGCAACGGCGCCAAAAAGATGGTGGGCTCTAGTATTGTAGCAATAATGCTACAACTCCTGGAGCTTCCTTCTTTAATTTTATCAACCCGGTAGTTTGTAACAAACTTGGAAGCGACGGTGTTGTATGCACAAGTACTAGCTCTTGTCACAGCTGTCACTTGGTCAACTGGCACAAGTCCGCTAGGGGCTCAAGCCAACTTCTATGAGCTCTTAGAAGAAGCTTTTGAACTGATGGGCGAAAGCTAATATCAAAAGAAGCTAATCTATTTGCAAAAAGGAACTGAAAGCCAACAAGAAACGCAAACCCTAGCAAACCCTAATTCTACCAGCTAGTCTTACTGATGCAGAGATGGGGATGCAAACTACTGAAAGTGATGCCATTACTTCTATGAAGGTGAAATGCAGGTGTTTAGACTACCTCTATCTGAAGAAAACACTTTTTGTATTTTTGTTCCAATTATTAGAATTATCATGCATGTGCTTTTAACTAGCTTTTTACTGTGCAGAGGTGGATCAAGGAGGTGGAAGGTTTGAAAAAGGTTGGGAAAGTTCAGAGAGGGTCTAAGGGGTCCCTAACACCCTTCCAGAGAGTCTCACAAAGTTTGGCTCCCAAGAAATCGTGCTTATGAGCTTCTACAGGAAGTCTGCAGGGGTTCTACAGGATGTTTCAGAACTTCTACAGGATGTTCAGTAATTCCTACAGGATGTTCTACAATCGGATTTTTGGGTGATGGGTGAGTGGAAGAGGCTGCATGGGTGGATAGGGAGGTAGGAGAGGGGTTTGTAATGACTTAGGGATAGAGAGATGAGCTGAAGAGGGGGTGTGCAAAGCTAGGTTGTCTTGAAGAGGGCAGAGGGAATGGAAGGCAGAAGAAGGTAGAATAACGAGGGTAATAGAATAGTTGAGAGACAAGGGGTCTAATTGGGAGATGAGTAGTTGGCCTGGGCATGGCTTAGAAGGGAAAGAGAGTGAGGGAGTAGCGCTGCACAGTGTAAACGAAACAAATCATCCACGTCCTGCACATAACCGAAGTATTATTAACCTATTCTAACTGTTTAATAAAACCAATGAACAACAACGTTATTTCTAAGGAGAATCATGCATGGTACTGAAACAAAGAAACATTCCAAGAGATCTGAACGCATGGACACTTCTACAACCAAAAATATTGCATCAAAGATTGCATGAACACGTAAACCAATGTTTTTGGTGGGTAGCACTGTCTGCAATTCCAGCCCCTAGAAAGAGGTGAAAATGAGTGTGCAATCAACCCTTCTTTGGAACTTTTATTAACTCTAATCGGGTCACTCTATTCTAAACAACTGAAGCAACTTTGTCTTATAAAACTGACCTACTGAACCACACCAAGAAATCTAACTCAGCAAACTGCGTTTCAATTGCATGTAAAGGAAAAAGACATAATGCTGAAAGAAAGATAACAATACAAAGGAAGGAGGCCTTAGGCTCTCAGGTTGGGCCTAACCCCGAGAGCTATGGCTCCTTTAAGAACTCAGAACTGAACTCAAATCTGCCTGCTTTCCATTAAAAGATAATAATCATAAGTCAAATAACATGCCAATAATGGCTACAAAAGAGCAAAACAGAGCTAGCAGCTCGTAGTCCAGAATGTGCAACAAGGTTTCAAAAGTCCTTTTCGAAGGCTAAAGCCCTATCATTTATACATCTCGAGGCCCCAAGCTGGCCTCCTAAATCAGTGGGACTTGGCTGACCAAACTAGGAGTGAACTGCTGCTTCCTCAAAATCCGTTTGGCTGCCTTCTAGATCCGGTTGTGGTGGCTGTCAGAGCTCGGAGTTGGGGGTGAAAATCCCGAGGAAGGCCATTTAATGTTGTGGACAACCCTCCTATGAATCCTCAACCCCATCTTGGCTGTCTCCTAGCCCTCATCTGCGTGGTTTTTCTCCATTAAATGTCAAAAAACCTGAAATAATCACGTGTTAGCCACCTAGGAATAGTGACTGCCCTTATTCGTACAAATGACATAAATATACTAAAAAATGATGCATAAGTTATGAAAAATGAAGGATTTAGCAAAGGTAGTTAGGCCAAATGAGCCCAAAATGTTACCAAATTTGGGGCTCATCAACCACCACAACCCAGCGCGTAAAATATTATGCGTTTTTTATTTTCTTACATAATTCCCTCCTGCAGCTCCTCCATGAGCTTCAGCGAGGATAATATTTCACTCAAAATTAGGCACATAACGTCGAAGTATTTCAATTGATCCCATTTTATACAAATGGCCAGCAGTGACTGAAAAGTCTATTGCGCGCACCACCAATTCCTTCTTCTGTTCAAAAATTCCTGCCTCAAGCATTTTATCCAACTCTCGGTGGACCTTTTCTTTGTACTTGGGATTAAGGCAATATGGCCTCTACTTAGTCAGCTTCACATCCAACTTCAAGGTAATCTTCATTACACCCAAGTCTCATGTGATACGTCTCAGGTCTGAAAATTTTGTAGGGAAAAAATCCTGATATTCGCGGAGCAACTCAGCGACCTTATCTACTGTGGCATCATCCCAATAATCCCCAATCTTCGCAAAATTCAGCTCCACTTCTGTGACAATGTTTACTTGCCTAGTTTTCAATGGCGTGGTGATGTCTGGATTCTCTATCTACAGTCCCTCAACTTCGAGGTGGCCTTCTACCTTAAGAATTTTAATATTCCTTTCTTCATCATCTCCTTCAGCAGTCACATTATAGCATTCCAGCGCATGGCGTAGTTGGGTGCTCCAATCTAGTTGAATCAATTCTAAAGGATCCTGCAGTATTCTGAATATTTCTCCCTTAACCTCTTGCAGTGCCTCATCAATTCTTTCGAACCCATCCTCAAAGTTGAATGTCATCAAAAATTCTTCCCTTAAGACATTCAACTCTGCGGTGCCATGGCGGAGCTCTGTTTCTAGGTACCAATTCTTAGGAATGATTTCCAAAGTGTGATAGAATATATGCACCCATTCTACCTGTGGCTCCGTTCCATAAACCTTAGTCCACTTTGCTAAATGATCACGTGGATCATTTCTCCCATCATATTTCTCAGTTAGCCGAACTTTTGGGTGACCAAACCGCAATCTCATCATTCTTCAGTACTCACACCATTCTTCAAAATTGTCCTTATGCGTACCCCACCACCATGTGGGCGTAGCACGCAGCGCCAAATCCAATGCTTGGAAGTGATGTTTCTCAGGTACTTCTCTTTCAAAGGCATCCAAGAACTTATCTACATCAGTTAAACCATCATAATAAGGTAGATTTCTTACCTTTGATGACACACAACACAGTGACTTAGTCATCATATTGCAACGCAGCGTAGATACTTCGTGTAACCTATTCTTCCAATTCTTCGACACTTCATTTGAATTTGATGTACAGGAACTTTCGCGGTCCCATGCAATTCGTCCATCAACTGTTGGATTAACCCAGTCTTGATCTCGCACTGTTATTTTATAGATCTACTCCAAATCATCTTCACTTTCCTCATAATCACGGACCGTTCAATATAGCATTGTCCTTCTGAAGGGTCCAATGGTACTACAACGTGGAGTGATTTCCTTTCAAATGACATTGTCTGCTTCTTCAAATTGATTACCCTATTCATGTCGATAGCCTATCGATTCCCAGGAGCGCGGGATATGGATTGATCTCATCAATAATCTCTATCACTTCAAAATTGGCCAGCGTGCTCGCTCCTTCTATATCTACGGTCACTCCATGCAATCGCCCCATAGGGATAATCTTTTGTTGGTTTTCCGTCCTCAATTGAATCGGGGACCACTACAGCACTGGTCTCCCTGTTCTTTTCCATGTATGTTTAGGCAAAACATTTGCATCCAACCCTAGATCCAAAATAACCTAATCCATCTCATAGTCTGCTATTTGCATGATGAGCCTCATCTCGTGCCCTATTCTCATCTTGTGTTTTCCTATTTTTCTGACTGTGTGGTGTCCTTCAAGAGCACCTTCCTTACCAACACACTTATTTATCAGTTCTTGTAGCCCTTTTACATCCTTTCTATCGTGCAGCAGCTTCATACAAGTCTCCAAGAAAGTAGTAAGCATGGAGGGGTCAATCTCTTTAGATAGATTGTCCTAAATTCCTGAGGTAGAGGCCTCAGCGAAGATTTTCTTTGCTTCCATGAAAGTTTACTTCGTGCACTCCAAGTCAAACCCAACTTATTTTTCTGGAGCCTTGTGGACCAATTCACTTTCTTCAGGTTGTTTCCCTTTATCATCACCAATCATCATTCCACCTCGCAACACAATATTCACATTGGGATCCTCTTCGTGAGGCTCGACCCTCATCATTTGTAAATTTTGGGTAGGTTTCTGAGGCTATGCCTTCTTGACTATGCGTGGTCAAACTGAGTACAATACCAGCATGACAGGCGTGTCTGGCTTGTACACTCCCATGCGTAGTGTCCTGGAACTCCGCAATTATAGAAAATAACTTGTCCTCAACCTCTACCAGGTCCTCCTCCCCCTCAGCCTCATCCTTGCCCCTGATATCCTCTACACGCACCCCCAATGCCTGGATCCAGAGGCCGAGTTTTTGTTTGCATCCGATACGTGGGCATTCTTTCGATCAACAATTTATAGCTATGACAGTTACACTCATCGTGGCCCACCGATTTAAGGAAATTGCAAAATAATTATTGTGATGTCTGTACAAATTTTTGTAGCAAGTGACAATTGTCCGTTACATTTTTTCCAGCTACCTGACAGATAGCGCACCACAGTATGAGCCCTGTACTTGGTCCTGTAGCAGCCTCCTACCTTAGGGGCATTGGCCCTCCCCTTGTAATATAATTCATGAAAACAGGGTAGTGATCTTTATCATGCCCCTGGCTTTTACACTTTAGGCACCAAACTTCTTTGCGCACCTTTGGCCGAGCCACTTTTTCCTTTTTCAAGCTCTGTAATTCCAAGCAAAGATTCTGCAATTCCGCATGAATCTGCTGAACTCCCAAAGAAGCATCTTGAATAGGCATTTCATGCAATCTCATCACAATTTCTAGGGCTTCTGGCTGGGTCCCTACCTTTTGTTGCAATAAAGCAACCCTTTGGTGGGGCAGGATCGAGGCTACAAACCATTCGTGGTGCTGACTATCCATGAGATTCATATTAGCTTCATGGATCTAGCACTTCAATCTTTGATCCAATTCCCAGGGCATTTCTTCGGGCCCCATCATGATTTCCTTGAATCCAATGACTAATTGTGATTCATACTTGAGCATACCAAATTCTTTGTTCAAAGTGGTCTGAGTGTCTGCTAATGATGCCAGCGGGTTATCAATGCAGTACTTAATGTACCATGTCAACGTGTGATCTTGTAGAGAAGTAACCAATTGTGCCTTCTTTATATGATCATCTCTAATATTTTGTGTCATCCATATAGCCTTTGCAACGAACCAAAACTGATTCGGGTCCTCACTTCCAAAGCCCTTGAAAACGGGCAACTTCATGGTATTCGACATGTTGAACGGTGGCAAAGGTGGTGGTGGTGTGGGTGAAGGTGTACATTGTAGAGGTAAAGGTGGAGGTGATGTGGGCAGATGGGGTATTCATGGAAAACCCTACCTTATCAATTGTACAACGCTTCAAGGTGAGGCCTGTACCACTCCCTCGTCGTCACTCGAAGGAGGTTCTATCAATGGGTTGTATTTAGGACCTGCTCTCTCCTAATTTCTAAATATTCATCCACTTTGCGTAGATCCAAACATCAAGGAAGTGGCATAATCCACTTTTCACAAAAGAGAATTTTAATCCAAGTATTCAAATATCTCAAATACTTACCTCGTGGTCCCTTGAAAAAGCATCGCTTTGCTTCATTGTAGCTGACTAAGGTATCGACCACAAATTCTATCACAAATCCTCCTATGACTCGATCAAGCCAGTGGTCAACAGCGCACGCAATCTTATCTTTAGAAGCTTCCAACCTCTACACTAGCTTCGGGGTCCACACTATTGGACCGTCAAGCCTCCACCTTCCTTGGCTATCTGTGAATTTAGCGATTCAAACATACTGTTTGATCAGGAAGGTGCAGAAGAAAATTTTGTGTATCTCCATGTACAGATATCTGTCCAACTACTGTACTTTTGTCAGGCGCAGATTTCTGTTCTCTTGTGCTGCGAATTTAGATCTTTCTATCCAACCACTTCTCAATTTCTTTCTTTTTCGGATTGTAGTGATGCGACATCACACATCTCTTTATGCAGATTACGGTCCTAGCAACGAAACCATTTGTTGGCTTAGTGGGTCCTCACCCAGGTTCATAGTTAGTTGCACCAAACAAATCCCTACACCACTAGTCCTTTCGGCATCAATTCGCGAAGCGCAGACTGAAGTCTCACCCGAAGCCATATGGGGGGATGTTAAAACCAAGTTTCCATACCCAGAGATCAGCGTGATGTCGCTTTGTGCCCTAAATCTACCTTCACGTAGATCGATAAGCGACCACAATTTGTGGAGACTTTACGTTCCTTTACATAAAACTTGGGCATTTGCCCCAAAACTTGACCCAAGAGACCCCATCCTAGCAGGCCCCCAACACAAATATCATGACTCACTCTCGAGTCACTCCACTGGTGCGGAGTTCTTGCTACAAGGATCCCCCAGCTCCACTTGTGCAACCGCTACTTCAGCCATGCTCTGCATGGTTGCCTACTTCATCTTTTCTACAAGATGTTCTGTGGTTGATCCTGCACTATCCTGCTTAATCTTTTGTTGTGTACTATGCAAGTTCGCCACCTTTTCCTATATGTTGGTGGATACTATGTAGGCCTCATCCAACCAAGGCCCCAACCTGGCCTTAAGCACTGCCTCTTTTTTCTTCGTTTCTTCCACTTGTGTAAGCAGCTGCTTAGCCTCCTGCAGCTTGGCGTGGTGTTGTGATGTAGTAACGGTGCGCGTCCTCACCCTCACTCCATCGTATTACTGATGGAGCTCGCGAACTTCTGTATTCAATACCTGCAGGGTGGGATCTTCCTACAGGCACGTCATTACTTCCATAGCCTGCCCAAAGAGCGAGGTGTAGTCCACCACCACGGCATCCACCGTAGCAAATCCATCATTAACAGCAGCTTCACGTTGTTCCCTAACCTCTGGCGGGGTTGAAGGATGTGACTTCAGCTCCAGTTCTATTATCTTCATGTTCATCTCGAACTGAACTCTTGCCACCTCTGCCTTGGCATCACGCATGCCCGCAGCAATTTTTCTTATTCTTTCCTCCAGCGGTGCCTCCTCAGGGATATGCAGTTCTGGCACCATTCTGCATGCTTTTGCTACCACGGCCGCTAGCTAAGCACTCTTTGCCTAGATTTTATCCTTTTCCTTCAACGCCTTTGCCTTCTCAGTGAACATATGTTCATTGTTCACTCTATATTCACTGATAAGTCTAAGCGCGCGCTGCTCCCGTGCTCTGAATTTTGTTGTCACACCTGCCTACAGTGTGTGGAGATACTAATTGGGGATTGTGGTGATCTAGGTGGCTCCACAGACACAAATAGGACAAAGAGGGCTTATGGGAGCTCAAAAATCAAAGTGATTATAATTATTTCGAACTAATATCAGAGCATAGATCTTGTCGTCCTGATCGCAGCGGTGCGAATGGTTCGTCAATCCGAGCTCGTATGAGGGAGAACGAGCCAGTCAAAGTTTTGGTTGACTTTTGCTGACTAGGCAGGCTTAATGGAGACACAATTTGGAAGTTTTCTAGCGGATGGAATCCAGCCAACTCTGGCTGGATTCCGGGTGAATTTGTGACCTGTTTAATTTGTCTCCTTCAGTCATTTTTTGAATTTTGAAAAATGACTATTAATTTTTAAAATCAACAAAATATATATAAAAAAAATGGTGGCGTGCCATGACCCTTGCCACCACTGTCAAACCCCAAAACTATATTAACAAAATGTTATTAGAATTGGGCGACAGGCCATGACCCTATTGGCCCCCCAAAAAACCCACATAACCAACATATATTAAAGTGTTGTGGGCAGGCCACCTTCGGTGGACCCGGCCAACGCCCCCACCCACCGCATACCATAAACATTAAAGTGAGGCTGGCAGGGATCTAACCCGCCCGGCCCACGTGGGTTGGCCCTCATCAGGCGGCCCCATGTGTTGGCGTGAACTACCAAACCCAACAAACAACACGCCACATTAATATATTCCCCCCATTTAATATAACGACCTAATCAATGTTGTGGAGGTTATGGGGGCAGGCCACCCAATGCGGACCTAACCCCCCAAAACAAAATAAATAAAGTTAAAAAAAAAAAAATGAAAGATGGGTAAATATGGAGGGGTCGGGGTTTCACCACCCGACCTCCTCATTTAAATTCGGGATTTTTAACCACAATGTCAAACGACATTTTTGAAAAATCTGCCCATAAAATCTTATATAAACCTAACATTTGCCCAATTCACCCAGGAATGGAGGAACCAGGAGCACGCATGGAAATCGAAATAAAATATTTTTTAATTGTTTTGCAGGTGGAACCATGATCCTGTAAAAGCATAGGCGGAACCATGATTGAGCGAAATTTCCAGGAGGGTGAAATTTTTGCAGTGTCCAAATTGGACAAACTTTATGTCGATCTTACACCTCTCAGTGACACAAACCTGATGGCATAGTTAGAATTTTGATCTAAGCAGCAGATTCGCAGAGGACCCAGAGGAGGGAATCTTTGAGGAATCTAGGGGGAATCTAAAAGATTCCTTGAGCCCCAAATTTTCATTATCTCTAAATTCAAAAATTTGACAGTCGATTTTGCGTTATTCGATGCCACAAATCTGATGGTGTGTTCATATTTTCCATTTTCTCATTTCATTTTTTGGCCACTTTTCAAAGTGGAGTGCAGGTGTCAACATTCAACGTGCGAGAAGTCATTCCATGAGATTCGACACCACGAGATTGATGATACGAACAGCTTCAGCAACTTGACATCCTTTTCTTCATATGGCCCCTAGATGTGAGGTATATGCAGTGCGTTCATGTACTTCTTTTGCTATTCATTGTGTTGCACAGATCCTTGTTTGATGATTGATGTGGGATCTTGTTTCTTACTTGTTGCATGATTCCTGCTTGATGTGATGCGGAATCATTTGTGGGATGTACTTGTTGTCATGATTCGTCATGTTTTTGTTTGAGATCCCTTTGTCATTATGTTGATGGGATACTCATGTGTCGCCATGTATGTTTGCATTGATATCCCTTTTATGCCATGTTGGCGGGATGTTCATTACCATCATGCATGAGTTTGTTTCAAACTAATAGGAGTCCTTTTTTACGGAGAGTTCCTGTAGCGGAACATCTCTTAGTGCCACTCTTGCGTGATGGCATTTTCCGTGCATGATAGCGACGTCACCTCTTATGTACATCATCACTATTGACATCACTTAATGTAGTGACCTACACTGTCTTGACACCAGGCCTAGAGACATAGTCCCTCCTGGATGAACTCCATTATCAACGTCTTGTTATTTTATGTTGCTGATTCTTGTCATGTCCTTCTTATTTACAGCATGCATTTATGGTCCTTTATGCTATTGTAATTGGAATTCTAATCACATCATGAAAGTAAAAGTTCTTGGTTAAATCCAGGAGTTGAGTCAACTCAGATCAAGTTTGGTATCAGAGTGGTCTTTGCGTGGATGTGAATTGCAAGAGTGAACATGGAACATGTAGTGACAGAGGATGAAAAAGCGATGTACGAGACCATGCTCAAAATTTCCCAAAGGGTGGAAATAATTTATGAAGCTCTACAGAAGAGATAGAGGAAAAGGAGTGATTGTAGCTTCAGTTGCGAGCCACGAAAGAGGCCCAAGAAGAACTGAAACACAATAACCAGAATCTTCAAACAGAGAACGCTGAATTGAATATGCTTCTACATGAAGAGAAAGAGGAAAAATAGAGTTTGCTACAACAGCTGCAAGCTAAGGACGAGGCCTTGGAAAAGTTGCAGCATGACCCATGTGAGGTAAAAAGTAATTCTCTGAATTCATGTATGTGTCCTGATGATGAGTTCACTGTTTTTGGAAATCATACCTTAGGAATTGGCTCCAAACTGTTGAAGAGAATGGGTTATGAATGAAAAGGCTTAGGCATTAATGGCCAAGGCATTGTCAACCCCATCAAAGTAGAAGAATTACCCCATCAGGAAGGACTTGGGTATGTCAGAAAGGAAGTTGGGGAATGCGCCGAGACAACTAGTGAACCACCAACAACAGATGATGAGAAGTCCTCATCGGCTCTTTCCAAATCGATAGAGGAGGTAAAAGATGTTGATTTCCTTTCGGTTTCATCTTCACATAGCATGATTTCTGTTGGAGATTTGGCGATCCCAATTACAGGGACAAACATGAGGCTCCTTACAAGGATGAGGTACGAAGAGGAAGAAGAACTTGGTGTTAATAACCAAGGCATAACTCAACCATTGAAGGTTGTGTAGAGACCTCAATTTGCAGGCTTGGGATACACCGAAGGAGAATGCTCGAAGGTGTCATATTCTTCCGAGACATCGTCGAAATTATTGAGGAAATAGATTGATGGGAACATATCCCCATCATCTCATGGTAGTGCCCATTGCAGGGAAAGAGCTGAGGCAAGCTCTCATTTCCATACTTACACCAAAGACAACAAGGAAAGATATAACCACTCTCAATATTGGAATGTTCATTTCGATTATAATCATGTTTTTAATGATGAACATAAAACATGGCATCGAACCACATGTACGTTTTGCGGATTACATAGCCATACATTTTTGAAGTGTTGGAAAAGAATAGCAGCACTCAAAAGGAGGCATGAAATACCCTCTCAACGGCAGGTAAAGAAACATGTTAAGAAGATCTGGAGGAAGAAGACCTATTGCATTCATTGCAACAGAAGTGGCCATCAAAGAGCCACATGTTGGAGGCTCCATCCAGAGCAACACCTTAAAAACAAAGTGTCGATGCATGAACCAGGTGAAACAATTATTCGACAAGAAAAACCACCACAAGGGGATGACCCATTCACAGCGATAAGTGAAAAATGGTTTCTTGATATGTTAGCTTGTCATGGTCGCGCTTTTGTAAATCATTTGTTGCATTTTAAAATGTAAAAGTGATGATGTGTCTTCCATCACTTGTTACGCAACAATGATGTCTGGTCGTATTTTGTGTTGCATTTTACACTTTGAAAGTGATGTTGTTTTTTCATCACTTGTCAAAGCAAAAATAGTGTTTGGCCTTATCTTTCTAAATCATGTGTTGTAGTGATGATGTGTTTCCATCACTTGTTGAAGCAACAATGATATGTTGGCCTTGTTTTAGTAGTTGGGGTATTGTTTCCATTTCGATGTAAACTTGACCACCGAGTATGTGTTATAAACTCATGGCAAGTATGGAATGCTTGGGTCATTAGTTGGTCATGTAAGTCAAGCATGTAATTTGCAAAAAAATGTACTACAAGTTGCAGAAGTTGCAGGTGTTGGCTCATCGCTTAAGGCTCTGAAGAACAAAGGTGAAGGAGATGAAAGTGAGACCTTTCAGGACGCTCGTCATGCAAACAAGGTACAAAAAAGTTGCAGAGTGTTTCTCACGTTTTTGGAGGACCAAAAGCTCCTCAGTGGGGAGGATTGATCCAGGTGGCTCTAGAGACACACAGAGGACAAAGAGGGCTTATGGGAGCTCAAAAATAAAAGTGATCGGAATGCTTTTGAACTAAGACCAGAGCATAGATCTCGTCGCCCTGATCGTAGCAGTGTGAACGGTTCGTCAATCTGAGCTCGTATGAGGGAGAACGAGCCAGTCAAAGTTTTGGTTGACTTTTGCTGACTGGGCAGGCTTGATGGAGACACAATTTGGAAGTTTTCCAGTGAAAGGAATCCAGCCAACTCCAGCCGAATTCTAGGTGAATTTGTTGCCTATTTAATTTGTCTCCTTCGGTCATTTTTCGAATTTTTAAAAATGACTACTAATTTTTAAAATCAAAATATATATATATATATATATATATATAATGGTGGTGGGCCATGCCCCCCGTCACTACCGTCAAACCCCAAAACTATATGAACAAAATGTTATTAAAATTGGCCAACGGGCCATGACCCCAGTCAGCCCCCCAACCAACCCACATAACCAACATATATTAAAGGGTCGTGGCCGGGACACCTCCGATGGACCCGACCCACGCCCCCACCCACCGCATACCATAAACATTAAAGTGAGGCCAGTGGGCGTCAAACCCGCCCAGCCCATGTGGGCCGGCCCCCACCGGGGGGCCCCATGTGGTGGCATGAACTACCAAACCCAACAAACAACACACCACATTAATATATGCCCCCCACTTAATATAACGACCTAATCAATGCTGCGGAGGTTATGGGAGTGGGCCACCAAATGCGGACCCGAACCCCCAAAACAAAATAAATACATTTAAAAAAAAATGAAAGATGGGTAAATATGGAGGGGTCATGGTTTCACCACCTGACCTCCTCATTTAAATTCGGGATTTTTAACCACAATGTCAAACGACATTTTTGAAAAATCTGCCCATAAAATCTTATATAAACCTAGCATTTTCCCAATGCACCTAAGCATGGAGGAACCAGGAGCGTGCATGGAAATCGAGATAGAATATTTTTTAATTGTTTTGCAGGTGGAACCATGATCCTGAAAAAGGGCAGGCGGAACCATGATTGAAGAAATTTCCAGGAGGGTGAAATTTTTGCAGTGTCCAAATTGGACAAACTTTATGTCGATCTTACACCTCTCAGCGACACAAACCTAATGGCACAGTCAAAATTTTGATTAAGAAGTATATTTTCAAAGGACCCGGAGGAGGGAATCTTAGGGAATCTAGGGAGAATCTAAAAGATTCCTTGAGCCCCAGATTTCCATTTTCTCTGAATTCAGAAATTTGATAGTCGATTTTGCACTATTCGATGCCACAAATCTGTTGGTGCGTTCAGGTTTTCCATTTTCTCATTTCATTTTTCGGCCACTATTCAAAGTGGAATGCAGGTGTCAACATTCAACGTGTGAGCAGTCATTCCATGAGATTCGACGCCATGAGATTGATGGTACGAATAGATTCAGTAGCTTGAAATCCTTTTCTTCATATGGCCCCTAGATGTGAGGTATATGTAGTGTGTTCATGTACTTATTTTACTATGCATTGTGCTGCACAGATCCCTGTTTGATGATTGATGTAGGATCTTGTTTATTACTTGTCTCATGATTCCTGCTTGATGTGACGCGAAATCATTTGTGGGATGTACTTGTTGTCATGATTCGTCATGTTTTTGTTTGAGATCCCTTTGTCGTTATGTTGATGGGATACTCATGTGTCACCATGTATGTTTGCATTGAGATCCCTTTTATGCCATGTTGGTGGGATGTTCATTACCATCATGCATGAATTTGTGTCATACTGATAAGAGTCCTTTTTTACGGAGATTTCCTGTAGCGGAACATCTCTTGGCACCACTCCTGTGTGAGGGCATTTTCCTTTCATGATAGCAACATCACCTCTTATGTACATCATCACTATTGGCAGCACTTAATGTAGCATCCTACACCATCTTGACACCAGGCCTGGAGACGTAGTCCCTCCTAAACGAACTCCGTTATCAACGTCTTGTTATTTTATGTTGTTGATTCTTGTCATGTCCTTCTTCTTTACAGCATGCATTTATGATCCTTTATGCTATTGTAATTGCAATTCTAATCACATCACGAAAGTAAAAGATCTTGGTTAAATCTGGGAGTTGAGTCAACTCGGATCACGCGGCGAGGTTGAGGCTAATGTTCTTTAGATAACTCACAATGACCTTGTCATCGGCTGCCTCCATGCTCAATGATCATTCTAGTAGCGTGAATGCCCGAAGATCTAGTGACTTGACCATATATGCTACCTAAATGGTTCCTGGTGCCAAGCTCATTGGTGCAGCACTTACCTGCCCTACGCTGACCTAGATCCTGCTGGTCTCGATCTGCAGCTCGCTCAGATCCTTCTAAATGGTACTTAGCTCCTATTGTTGTTGTTGTTTGAACTAATGCAGTAGTTCCACTGTGGTATCGCACACCTTATCTCCAATCTCGTCAAGGTCGCCTTATGTTAGAGTGATTGGATCCAGTGATGGCTCTGATGCTTTTGATTTCTTCTGGGGCCCTTCTTTTTGCTTGTCTTTCTTGGGCTTGGGATCTTCTCTCACTGGTGTAGGTTTCAGCCGAGGTGACTTCGGTGTTTGTTCAATTTAGTGTGTCCTAAATTGCTATTTAAAATGTCAATCCGAGAGTCGTAAACTGCTGAAGTGAAGTGCACTGTATATGCAAGATAACCGATTTCTTAGTTCTTTGTCATTTTTGAGTTTTTGGTTTGTTTTTGGGTTTATCTTCTCTGGATTCCCTAATCTGAGATGGCAGAATTGAAGGTCAAGTATGGATGGCAATGGTGATTTCTAGAATGATTTTCCGAACTTTAAAGTTCTCAAAAAGAAGGTTTCAAACTAGCTGTGATGAAATCAATTCTCAAAAGAAAACAAAAATGTACCAAAACAGTGAACTAGTGACAATGAAGCCCAGCATCCTTACTGCTGTATAAAAAGAAAATAAAAACTGAACTCAAAGCAATTCAAAGACTGAAAGCAAAGCAAACTAAATCACACTACTTCAACCCATATTCTGACCCTTCACCTTTCGACTCGCTCTGGCTATAGGAAGTAATCATAAACAAGTTGAGTAATATGATATCTAAATTGCAAGAAATGAAATTGCATAAAATGAAACTAAGATGTAACTACTCATTCATATTTCAATTCCTGAAAATAAAATAAGTAATTTAATCACTAACTTGGAGGAAAGTAAACTAAATCATACTACATCAAGTAATATTCTGATTCCTCACTATTTGAGTCGCTTGGCTATAGGAAGGAAATCATAAACAAATGAGTAATATGATATCTAAGTTGCAGAAAAGTAAATAAGAAAAGCAAAACTGAAAGAAATGACAATGCTAGAATTAAAACTCAGTAAATGAATCAGAAGAAAGGACAATATGATCTCATGTCATTAGTCATTAAAACTATGTAATTTGCCCGGGATGCCTACAAGAACCTGAAAGAAAAATATTGATCAGCTAGCAATCATGAGAAAGCATAAAATAAAAGATGAACAGTGGTTAGTATAAATATCAGGACAGTGTAATATATACAAGAAAATGATTATAAAAGCAGTAACATAATGAAAGCAAGTAAGAAACTATACAGTAAATACAGAGCCTTGGTGTATAGGGGCCCTCTGCAACCTCGGCCAATCAATACTCAGTCACAAATTGAACTTAAGAATGATGTCTTCTCATATATTAAAGTGCAGTCAAAACATAGAAATAGAGCACGGCACAGTGGGCTCGTAAACACAGTCAAGATTACATGTAAAAGCTAACTATCAAGCGTATGATAATGCGTTATTTATAACTGAAGGTGCTATAACTGATTCCTAAATTCTACGCTACCAAACAGACACGTAAATCTCCACGTCCTGAGATCTAGCAGTATGGTAATCATGACAAATAAATCTATGGAGTGGTGGCTGTTCGATTTGGCCCACGGATTGATCCACAGGTGTTAGCACACCTCCGGAGATTGAGGATCTTGCCACGCAAAACTTCACGTGGGCAAAACAGAGCCGTGCCACCGAAAAACTCTTGGTTTGACCACTCCTTTGACCGTCTTTGACCATGGCTGTTTACGAGTGATTCGGCTAAACCAAGGGGACACGCTCCATGTACATGTCATTTTCAGCTTGCTCATGTGGCCGGATTCTCCATTGGACACATGTAACATAGTCTTCAACAAAATGGCTGCGGAAACTTGAGCTGGCTGTAGAAAGTGACAAGTTTCCGCAACTGATTGAACAAAAATCTAAATCAAACAGCAGTCACAAACATAGTTAGGAAACCATTTCATAAGCTCTTTTTAAACTAATATGCAATGATTTGACAGCTTGGTGGGTCAAGTAAATGGAAAAGAAGGCTGAAAAGGTATATAGGAAAGATGCAAGTTTGGGACTCAACACTCGGCGCCGTAGGCACAGCAGCCAAAGCCTATTCTCACAACCTTTGGAGCAGCTCCCTTAGAGGCAGCAGTTCCTTCGGTGCTTGTAGTTTTGCCTGGTCCAGACATGGTGCTGAGAATGAATTTCTCGGTATCTTTAGGTAACTTTTCAAACACGGAGTTCGTGACTAAATCTGCGAAAACCTAAGGATTGATAAACAATGGACAACACAGCGCAAAAATTCTAAGGATGAAAAGTTTTTTTCGTTGGACGGCCACACGTAATTTATAGGAAAATACAAATTCAAATTCAATCATTCCCCCCAAAATCCGTCCATAAATTTTGATTTGGTGGTAGATCTCCAAGGATTTCACTCTTAAATTCAATCTTAAATGTTGCCCCCTTGCTCCTCTTAACTGTCTCCTCACTGTCAAATCATGAAAATTGACTGTAACGGTCACTTTCTAGTTGTGTTGTGTGGTACCTCCCTCTGTAGCGTAGCTCCCTTCGCGCCTCTTCTGGTATTGTGACACAACCCTTTTTCGTGCAGCCCCCCTATCGTGAAGCTCTACAACCCAAGCAGTGTAGTTTATAGTATCATGCTCCCTTGCAGTTGCCTATAGCGCTAAGACTGTGCTATCGTCATGTAGTCATTGGGTTGGATCCCCCATGTTTGCCTTCAATCAGTTTCCATTTACCCTTCCCAGAAATGGATCTCCATTCAGCTTCGCAAGCTGAACTGCTCCACCATCTGTAATTTCTTTGATGACATATGGTCCCAGCCAGTGCATCTGAAACTTCCTTGGAAACTTAGCAAACTTACTGTCGCATAATGAAACCAAATCATTTACCTTGAAGGTGCGTAGTTTTATGTGCCAATTGTGCCAAGATTTTTCATGTTCCTTTTGAACCTGTTGATGGAATCCAACCAGAAATATATCTTCCTCGAGCTCCATTAGTTGCACGAGATGTTCTTCTAAGGCTCTGTGGTCTGCCATTCCTATGAAAGTCGTTATGCGTAGACTAGGCACAATGTACTCCGTGGGCATCTATTGTAGCAGCTATAACCACCCTCCAAAATTTTCCCTTAGCCTGTTTTGGAGCCTTCCTACCAACCTTACACAACACTTTGTCTTGATTCATCAAGTACTCAAGCTTCAAGTGTTTTCCTCGCATAAAGGCAGCCTGTCGATAATAGTTGATCCATTCCCCTCACAAGTTGCTCACCCGGACTTGGTCCAATTGCAGGTTCAGCAGCTTCCCCTTGGAAATTGTGCATTTATGGAGGGAAACCAGCCTTCCCTCCAGGAATTTCACAATCCTCTCTGACAGCCTGCTAGGCTCCAGGATTGCGCAATCTTGCCAGCCCACCCTCCTAGCAGGATTTGCGCAGATTTTCACAACAACAGGTTGTTCATCCCAGTATTTTCACAAATCTAGGTAGCAGTCAGCTACTCTACCCAAGAATTGTGCAAACCCCCTAGGAAATCAGCCTAGCTCTTAGCCAGGAATGCGCATTTTTCCCATGCAGTTGAGAACTTGCATGCATGGATAGTCTAGTTGACCATTTCCACCTAGGACTGAGGAAACTTGACTTGCATGCATGAATTACTCGATCTTCGCGGAATAGCAAGAGACATAATGCAAAAGGCATGCCATGGGTAGATCTTCAAAAATCCGACTCAACTTACATAAAGAAGGGTAAAACCATTTTTTTACTCTTTAACTATCTACGTGCTCTGCAACCACAATTTGTGGAGACTTTAAATTCCTTTGCATAAAACTTGGGTTTTTGCCCCAAAACTTGACCCAAAGGACCCCATCCCAACAATGGTGATCAGACCTAATTTATATAACCATTCAACACCTAGGACAATGTCCCAACCACATATTTCATTATCAAACATGTGGCTTTTCAAAAAATAATCATCCCTTTAAAGCCATACATATCCACAACCAATAGATTTCATAGAACCACCATTACCAATCATGATTTGGAATTTTTTCATAGCATGGATGTGTAAGTGTATTTCTTTGGATACATGTTGATGAGCAAATTTATGGTTGTTATCACTATCAACTAGGAAAATTCGTTCACAATTTTTGATATAGGCAATCAATTTGAGGGTTTTCCAAGTAGAAATACCAATTAAGGCATTTAGGGAGATCTAGTTCAACAACCTGCAAATCAAGCGGGAAATGCCTTCAACAGATTGATGAAATACCTCTAGGGTACAGCTTCAACTTCATCATCCTAAATTTCCTTCGAAAAGGTTGTAAATATCTTTTTCTCGTTACATTTATGCATGCTCCTACTTGTAGTAGATACCTTCAAGTTGGAATTCCATAATTTTAGCTCTAGTTAACTTGTGGATCATGAGAAGTGAAGAGAAAGGTAATGTATTGGTGTGGATGGAAATAGTGGAAGGTGGAAAGGAATATGTTGGCTTAGGGGGTCCTGAACTAGGTTCAGAGTTGGTTGCGCCAACCAACAAAACCCTACTGATGAGCACTACTATTGCAGCAAGAATGTTGCAGCTCCTAGAGCTACCAACTTTACTTTATCAACCCGTGGTTCATACAAACTTGGAGGCGATAGTGCTATATACACAAGTAGATGCAATGGGTCCACTCTTTTTCACTGTTAAGCTGATGATATACCACTAGGGTTTCTCAAAGTAACCTTCTATTGATTTAGAAGAAGTTTGACTACCGATGGAGAAAGGGGAATTTTACCCTAATTGAGAGAATTGAAATATTGTCTATCGCATTAATGAAATACTGAAGTAAATGCTTTAAACACACCACTCATCTAACTATTTTTGAAGAGATATTGCTTTAGAATAATTTATAAGCTAACATATGTGTAATCCTAACTATCCTAGGCATGCAATCTGAGATAATCAAAAACTTTATTGTTGTGCATATGAATGAACACAATAACCTTTTTCCTTTTTGTCCTTTTTATGAAAACATGAGTGCTAAATCTTCTTAGTGGTATGGCAGGTGGGTTATGTGTGGAGAGATGGTTGTGAAGGGTCAAATGGCTTGGGAGGCAAGTAGGGATCTTCTCCTAACTTTATGGATGCATTTTCCACAAATCGGCCTCAAAACAGGTCACTACAGGTCGTCCTTGTTATGAAACCAGCTCAAGAAAAGATAGAAAAGATAGATCGACGCCTTAGAATTCAGCCTCTTTGAGGGGGTAACCTCCTTTAAATTACATAAATGAACAGTTCTTGGATGATACAAATGAAAAGACCTCCTTTCTATATATAGGAGTCTAAGGGATCATAACATAATCAGAGCCGACATAACAATAATAATGTAAGGGCACAATAATAACAATAGTGGGCTTCTATTGGGCACAATAGTAACAATATGGGCACTACATGGGTCCATCAATATAATAAGTGGGTTGTACTAATAACAATAAGGGGTTACACTAGTAGTATAGCGGCCTAACATGCCCCTCTCCTTCAAAAAGCATTGTCCTCAATGCTTGAGTAGTTTTTGATGCTTCTGTATAAAATTCTTGTCCTCCCATGTGGAATCTTCAGCGGGTAAGTTCTTCCACTTGATGAGATACTCTGAAATTGATCGATTTCGTAGCTGTCGGGTTCTTGTTTCTGTGACTGCTCCAGGTTCCAATATGATTTTTCCTTCGTCTTCAATTTCTGGCAATATTGTTTGAATAGGTATCTTTTGCAACTTTTGAATAAGTGGCCATACTTCTCCATCCTTCTTCCATTCATCCCTTGCTTCGTTTATCCAATCTAGTTGGATAATAGAAATAGTACAAAACAATGCTTCCACATCCTCATCCTTGAAGAGTCTTCCCATTCAGTAAGGTCGCCATTTTTTAAGTGCATGTAGTATTGCCAACATTTCCTTCTCATAAATAACTTGCTTGAGATGTAGCAATAAAAATACCCAATCACCTACCTCAAAACATTTTTCACTATGATGTTGATCTACCTGTTGTTTCGTTTGATTTTTCACCGAAGTGGCGTTATCCTTTAAAATTTGGAGAACTTTTTGTTGATGCTCGATGTGATCTTTCACTGCTTGAACCTTTTTCTTCTTGATATGTCCTTCTATCTCTAGAGTTTTAGAAGTGGTAATTTCTTCCAATCCTTTACAAGATATGTCTGGATTCATTTCTTGATGCTTGATGTGATCTTTCACTTCTTGAAAAATTTTCTTCTTGATATGTCCTTCTATCTTGATAGTTTGAGGAGTGGTAATTTCAACCAATGAATTACATGATATGGTTGGATTTATTTCTTCTTTCTCGATGCGATCTTTCACTTCTTGCACCTTTTTCTTCTTGATATGTCCTTCTATCTTGAGAGTTTGAGGAGTGGTAATTCTTGCCAATGCTTTACAAGATATGGTCTGATTCATTTCTTCTTTCTCTGGGGTGGGGTCCTGGCGTATATCCTCTTATTTTGATGTTTCTTGATCCTTTTCTTCCTCCTCTTCATATTCTATGTAAAATAATTTCTTCTTAGCACACTTATGACCTTTAGTGCATTTGCTATCACAATTGTAACAAAGCCCTTTTTCTCTTTTTTCTTCCAATTGTTGTGGTGTAACCCTTGTAGGTTGTGGAAGGCTAGGAGAAACAACACTTCCATCTTTATATTTGTGAGGGGTATGCTTCCTAGTTTCCATATTTTTTTTTTCCACTATGTCACAAACCCCTTTTACCATTTCCAATTGTTGTGGTGTTGCTCTAAAGAAGGTGTTGCTCTTTGTATCCTCACAATGTGCTACCATTTCCTCTGTGAAAATTGACCACGTAACAAGTTTTTACGAGAACAAAGCCCTTCATACCATAAAAATTGATCTAGTTCTAAATATGAAGATGCAATACATACCTTTTGTAACAGTGGTACACCATGTAGATCAAAATATTGCTCCATCTGAAGTATCCAATTTACCGGATCCTTGCCATCAAACTTCCTCATCTTGCTTTTTCTTGATTTTAGGAGCTCGATCTTGAAACGACTGTAACTCTATACTTTCGGATCTTTAAGTTTTGAAATTGTGACCTGTAGTATCCCTCTGCGTCCTCTTTCCAATGCCACCAGTATTATCCAAATTGGATTCTCCAATAAAGGGTTATGCACAATCTCCCAAGATGACCTGATTATAGACCTTTCCAAAAGAGCAAAATTGTATGAAGTGCTACGTGTCACTGTTTCGACCTTTGGCACTGAAAATATATACAAGAAAGTACAGTCCTTCCTATTTCTGTAACTTCTTACAAAATTTCAATCCGATGCTCAGAGAGGAAGTTATGACAATTTTCCCCAGGTCACTTGTTTGGAATGTAATTCAGGAGTCTGCAGAAGGACCAACTTCCTCAGATCATATCTCCGCAAATATAGCGCGAAAAGCTATAAAATTTGGATCCGAGGTTCAGTGCGATTTCTTCTCAAGTGGGTTTTTTTTTTAACTTCTGAAACATCGTAGAAAAAAATTTGTAGTGAAAATGCCACGATCACCTATTTGGAGCAGCGAAACCCTAGAATCCAAAGCTCTGATACCAAATGTTATGAAACCAACTCAAGAAAAGATAGAAAAGATAGATCAATGCCTTAGAATTCAACCTCTTCGAGGGGGAAACCTCCTTAACATTACATAAATTAACAGTTCTTGGATGATACAAATGAAAAGACCTCCTTTCTATATATAGGAGTCTAAGGGGTCATAACATAATCAAAGCCGACATAACAATAATAATGTAAGGGCACAATAATAACAATAGTGGGCTTCTATGGGGCACAATAGTAACAATGTGGGCACTACATTGGTACATCAATATAATAAGTGGGTTGTACTAATAACAATAAGGGGTTACACTAGTAGTATAGGGGCCTAACAGTCCTGTTGGGTAGTGGAGGTCCCGCATAACGGGTTTTGGGGAAGAAAGCCCAAAAAGTAGGATTAAAATATTGTAAAAAACTCTGAAGTATTCGGATCGCAAATTATAGTAGGATTGAGTCAAAGGGTAGTCTGCCCAAAAATAATGTAAAGAAATATAAATAGAATCGGCCCGCGCAGGGATCAAGGGCCAAGGAAGGGTATAAATAGAGCGCAGCTCTATGAGGGAAAGGCAGTTCTTTTGGGGATATGAAATGTAATGGGTGCTTGAAAAGGATAATTGGAAAGCGTCTGTAAGTCCAAGTCGAGGGATTGGGGTAGTAGGTAGAGGCTCTACAGCTGTGTGCGGAGAGGCCTAGAAAGTCCTCAGTTGTGTGCGCGAACCCCTGCAGTTGAGTGCGCAGGGCGGATCTAGATGTCTTAAGGAAAAAGTGGAATTAAAGATAAGTTTCTTCTGGAATTTTGTGTTTCTTCTAAACTGTCATAATATATGTTTAATATTATCTGCTTATGGTTGGTTTGAGTATAAATCTAGGTTTATTTTAATACGTGAATCAATTGTGTTGGTTAAATCTTTGCTTAAAGACCTTGGTAATTGACAACCACATCATCTAATATAATAGTGCACTAATGATAAAGATATACTCAAGCTGGATCTGTGTGAATACTGAGTAGCGCGGAGCTGTAAACCAGTGCGTGAAACCTCCAGACCACACCAAGACATCCCTAGGGTGCGGAAACCTAGTTCCAGCACCCTCCCCTGCTACCTCGGGTGAGACCTCAGTCTGCGCTCCACGGGCTATTGCCGAAAGGGCCGGTAGCTGCGGGATTTGTTTGGCTAAATAACTCTTCCAAAGCTGGGTAAGGCCCATATAAGCCAACAAATGGTTCCATTGTCGAGACTGAGATCTGCATAAGGGGTGTCTGGTGTGAAGCGCGGGGACTCGATAGAAAAGAACGTTGAAAAATCAAGAGAATCAGGGACGGGAGTAGAACAAGGGTAACTATGGCAAACACGATTCAGTTACCAGTGTTCAAAGGAGTAGGAGGCGAAGACCCAGAACAATTTTTGTTTGTACTAACATCAACATGGAACATGCAGCAGGTCGCAGATGATAATATCAAGAAAGCCATCTCAGTCAACACACTGCAAGATCGAGTGTTAACATGGTACATGAAGTATTCAATCATCAACCCAACGGCGGGGATAGTGGACATCCATACTGAATTAATGAAGGAGTTTAGCCAGCCTAAGTCAGAAGCACAGTCGGTTGTTGGATTCAAAGAGATCACGATGATGCCTGGTGAGACTCTGTGGGATTTGGATCAGAGGTTGAAAAGCACCATTTGTGAGGCCAACATGACCCTGACGAATGCACAGCACCACGCTTGGTTCATCGCATCACTAACGCCATATCTGAAGTCAGTATTTTCACAACAGAAGATCTCAACCCAAGCAAAAGCATTGGAGGTAGCAATGCGGCTGCACGAAACCCTGGTACAGGACCCATGGTTGGCAGTTCAACAAATCCAAGCGTAGGTCCAAAATTTGTGTTTGTAAATACAGAATTTAAAACAAGAACATGCACCGTGCCCAGAAGTCCAGGAGGAAGTATGGTGTATAAAGTGCAGGAGCCAGGGACACGATAAAGATCACTGTCTGGTCTTGGTGAATTTTGTGGTAACAGGGGGACCGACACCATTGCAACCAGAGGTACAGGTAGGGCTGAGCGCGATTTCCCCGCTCTGGTGTGCAATCTGTTAGGTAGGAGGGAAGCACAACACTGACAATTGTCATCTATTGCCCAAATACAACCAGACCCCCTAGCAACTCTTTTGCAACTTTTGTAGATCGGTGGGTCACGAAGAAAGAGATTGTCGTAGCTATCGAATGTTGATGGACCAGGCACCTGCCTACAGAATGCAGACTGAGGTGCGAGGTCAGGATCCAGCCGCGGCGTTTGCGTGCGGTGGGTTCCCAAGACGTGGTCGAGGACGAGGTGGAATGGGACCAGGAGGGGTCGCGGACATCTAATCTATTACGACTGTGGAGGACCAAGACATTATGCATGGGATTGTACCAATCCAACCCGAGTATCATGTCCTTATTGTGAGCAATTCGATCATGAGCTGCTATATTGCCCCATGTTGATAGCAAATAAAGGCAGTGCCTCCTACAACAACGCAAAATGTGTAGATGATGAGATCCGAACCACGTGACGACGAACCCATGGGAAACATGGTAGTGTGAAGTGGAGTAGCCACATGAAAGGTCAATGGGAAAACAAATATGGAAGCTAGGGAAAGCTTCACGGACATCTCTATCCGAGGTAGTAGGGATCGGCCTGAGCCAGATAGGGATCCCTTGATGTTGACTACCTTCTTAGAGACATGCATAAAACTACTTCACGACAACAGGACAGTTAGGGGGTTATAGGAAGTGATGAATAGGTGCACAGGGTGGGGTGAACCTCGCGCAGTCTAGAAAGTAGGAAGATACGCATCGCGGACAGGTCAGGAAATGTGGTTAACATCGTAGATTGGCAACTATGAGATGGATCAGGTCATTCTGGACCTAGGTTCGGATGCAAACATATTACTTAAACAGAATTGGGAGCGCATGGGTAATCCTACACTACAATGGTCTCCTATCCAATTGCGAATGGCCAATCAGCAGAAGATCTTGACCATGGGAAGGCTGCAAGGAATCACAGTATATATTGATGGTGCAAGTACCCGGACGGACTTCGAAGTTATTGAAATCGTGGATGAAAATAGCCCATACCCTGCGTTGCTAGGGGTCGACTGGGCTATTGACATGAATGGGGTTATTGACCTCAAACAGAGGAAGATGATATTTGAGAAGGAGTCGCTCCAAGTAGTCATTCCGCTAGATCCAACAGAAGGACCACACTACACAGAACCTGTGCGCAATGACAAAAGGGACGATGCATTGGATTGTATCTACAAGATTGCTGCACATGGGCCAAAGGAAGAGAGGAGACCCTCGTGGGGCTACGCAAGCTCATGCACCAGCGATTTAGATGAAGAAGACGAGCGAAGGTGAAACAAGGTGAACAAGGTAACCACGCTACATTGTAATATGATGACAAAATCCTTGTATTGCGTTAAAGCTCAGACCCATGAGCTGCCAATGTATGATGGACTGACAGAAGTGGATGAATTCTTGGTTAAATTTGAAATCACGATACTAGAGTACCAATGGTTTGATGTGCTAAAATGGGCATTACGTATGACACCAGCGCGATGGTGGGATACCCATGAAGGAACCTTCGAAGATTGGCAAAGCCGCAGGTGCATGATGCAGATAAGATTTGGGAAGCCAGCGCTATGAATAACGGAGAAATATGATGGATGAGAGAATCTGCACATACGCCTGAGCAAATGGACCAAAGCTTATGGTACAGAGCCTCAACCAGAATGGGTACACTTATTTTATCATACCCTGGATGTCATTCCAAGGAACTAGTATACAGAAACATAGCTCCGACATGGCATCAGCGAGTGGGATATCCTGCGCGAAGGGTTTCTGTTGAAATTTCTCTCTGAAGATCAATGGATGGATACCGTGGATGACACATTACAATTAGTAAAAACCACCATCTTCAGAACACCGTCGCAACCAGAAGAAGTCGTGTTGTCAGACTAGCCCCGACAGTTGAGCCAGGCCTTAGCACGTTACAATGTACAAGTAAAAGATGATGAGGATGACATGCGTAACATCGATATACCAAAATCTGAAGGTATTCATGAGGTGCGCAGCCCCAAGATAGAAGATCCAGACAGCATGGCACCATTGAAAACAAAGCAGGTAAATATCAGAACAGAGGAAGAGCTGAAGCATGCTACGCTTGGGGACTATTGGGACAACGCCACAGTGGAAAAGGTCGTCGAGTTGCTCCGCAAATACCAAGATTTATTCCCTACAAAATTTACGGATCTGAAAGGGATTCTAGGAGACTTAGGGATGATGAAAATAACTTTGAATCCAGCTGCAAAGCCAGTGAAACAGTGACCCTACCGATTGAATCCAAAATACAAAGCAAAGGTCCGCGAAGAATTGGACAAAATGCTGGCAGCAAGAATTATTGAACCAGTCAAGGATTCTGATTAGGTAAGTCCTATGGTCATGCAGGAGAAGAAACAGAAGGGTGAGATCCACATCTGCGTACATCTGTGAAAACTCAATGATGCTTGTGTTAACGATCCATCTCCAACACCCTTTACAGATGAGGTACTAGAAAATGTGGGTGGACAGGAAGCCTACTCATTCACGGATGGATTCTCTGGGTACCATCAAATCAAGATCATGCCAGAGGATCAAAGCAAGACATTTTTTGCTACCAAATGGGGTTGTTTTCAGTATACGGTAATGCCTTTTGGGCTGAAGAATGCGCTGGCGATATTTTCTCGTATTGTGGTAGCTACATTCAAAGAATTTATCCACAAGTTCTTAGAAGTCTATCGAGATGACTGGACCGTATTTGGCTTGGTTAAGAAACATGTCGCGAGTTTACGATTGATGCTAGATACCTGCCGCCAGCACCAGATTGTGCTCAATCTAAAGAAGTGTACTTTCCTCGTCCCTTTCGGGAACTTGCTAGGCCATGTGGTTTGTAAGCAAGGATTGATGGTGGATCCAGAAAAAATCGTTGTCATACTAAATTTGGAAGCACCGCGAAGTGTAAAGCAGTTATGCACTACATTGGAACACACGAGCTACTACCGGAAGTTTATAAAAAACTACGCCCAGATCACGGCTCCAATGGAACAGTTACTGAAGAAGGATGCTACATATTGCTGGAATGAGGAATGTAACAAAAACCTGGAAATGCTTAAGGAAAAAATGGCATCTGCTCCTATCTTGGTCTTTCCAAAGTCGGACGTTGAATATCATGTACATGTCCACAAGTCGTGTATCGCGTTGGGTGCGGTACTCACTCAAGAAGGCGCGGAAGGAATTAATCACCCGATTGCGTTCGCAAGTCACAGGTTGTCCAAAGCAGAAAATAATTACTCTACTACTGAGTGAGAGGGGTTGGCGATGGTATACGCGCTGCAAAAGTTCCGTCACTATCTGCTCAGCAGACATTTTAAGATGTATATTGATCACTCTGCGCTCAAATACCTAGTGAATAACCTATGTTGGGGGGGTGCATCTGTCGATAGTTGCTACTGTTTCAAGAATATGACTTTGAGGTTGTTGTAAATTTGGAACGTCTGAATGCGGGTCTAGATCACCTGTCTCGAATTGAGACTGGCGACGAACCAACAAATCTAGAGGAGGGACTCCCAGACGCCCATTTATACGTTTTGCGTGTTGTAGATGGCCACTTTGAAGATATTATCCACTTTTTAACTATGGGCACTACGCCGCAAGGGTATTCTATCCAGCAAAAGAAGGAATTAGTGATATGCACAGTAGATTTTACCGTAATTGCAGGCCACCTCTACAAGATGAGCAACGACGAAATATTGCGTCGATATGTACCGGAATTCGAGCATGGATAGATCCTGGTCGAGGCACATGGAGGGGTTGCTGGCGGACATTATGCAACCCACGCCACAGCACAGAAGATTCTTCACGCTGGATTATGGTGGCCTACTCTACATCAAGATTCAAAAGCATACTGTCGAGCCTGCGATGTATGTCAATGGATAGGCAAACCATCGCGAAGGGATGAAATTCCACTTCAGCCACAAATAATGCTACAGCCATTTGAGAAATGGGCGATCGACTTCGTCAGGCCTATTAAACCGTGAGTAAAGACGGGTGTGCATTATATCATCATTGCAACCGAATACTTGACCTGATGGGCCGAGGCACAACCAGTCAAGGATTGCACAGTTGCGACAACAGTGAAATTTTTGTTCGAGAACGTCCTGACCAGGTTTGGCTGCCCAAAAATTCTCATGAGTGATAGGGGAATGCATTTTCTGAATGAAACAATCAGCGCACTCACGGAGGAATTTCATATATATCACCAACAAATTATGCCCTACCATCTGCAAGAAAATGGGACCGTCGAGGCCTTCAACAAAATTTTGGATATCGCGTTGACTAAGGTCTGTAATGCACGACATAATGATTGGGACTTGCGCATCCCTGTTGTGTTATGGGAATATTGAACGACGTGCAAGAAGCTAATAGGCCAGACACTGTTTCGCTTAGTCTATGGCAAGGAGGCTGTTATGCCTATGGAATATATTATGCCTAGTCTGCGGATCGTGGAAATCACAGGTATGGCAGATCGCGAGGCCTTGGAAGAGAGGCTCGCACCGCTAGAAGAATTGGAGGAGGAACGATTTTTGGCTAGATTCCATCAGCAAGTACAGAAATAGCACGAGAAAGCGTGGCACGAGAATGATATAGTATTGCTTTATGATAGTAAGTTTGAAAATTTCCCAGGAAACCTTCGCGTGCACTGGTTGGGACCCTATGTCATCAAAGAAGTCACCGATGGGGGCGCGGTTCAGTTGGCTAAACTCAATGGAGACCCCTTCTCGGGAGGAGTGAATGGCAGTCACCTCAAGCTCTGCACGGGCGGGCCAACTACCTGACTATCTGATCAAAAGATAGTCTCACCGCTCCACCCAGTTGCAAGAGAGTGGGGGACGATAAAGCAGCCTAGGGGACAGATGCACGAGTACTACAGTGCGCGTACATTTGACCAAACACAAGGGTCGTGGTCGCATTAAAAGGCTCACGCAGACGTGCTGATAAAAGGTATGATGACCGTTTATATCACTATTCATGACAAGATGTCTGCATCATGGCAAAAGAGAGTGGGCGGCAGGCAATTAAGAGAAACTATACGAACTAGATATGGAACGAGATACCATAGGTTTTACACAAAAAGTTTACACGAACTGGAACAGAAGGCAATCAATGCATTCAAAATTCTTATGGCTTATAAATCACCGAGGCGAATCCACTAGGTGGCCTACACTTCGAAAACACAGATGGAGTTGTTCATTATCTCTGCACAAGGCATGCACCTAAAGGTATTAATTTGACCAATGGAGCAGTAGGACTTTCTAAGGAGTATGGGGGTAACAGCTGCGGGAATCCCGCAAGCTACAGCATCACTAGTAGTGGATGTATCGGAAAAGAGGGAATACGAAGTAGAATTGGTCCGGATGTCGTCGCCTCACCCAGAGGCAGGACGGCGCACTACAACAGAACAACAAAAGGAGAGACAGACGGTGACCATGGGTAGATATGCAGTTAATAAGTTGTCTCTGATGTCCCTCGAAGATTAGGATCTTGCGGACAGCAACCAGGGTCTTGCAAAATTGCAACACAAGCTGTGGCAGACAGCGCGAAGAGAAGATATGACGGTCGGAAGTGGCTACGGTGGTACCAGAAGGTCCTGTATGCGGCTCCCCCGCTCGTGTTAAAATACAATGAGGGGGTGTTCTATGTTAACCGAGTATAGAAGAATGAGAATCATCTATTGCGAGACGTGGTAGAAACACCGAAGCAGGAGCCAGACAAAGCGTTGCAGGAAACAATGAAGGAGCAGCAGGACGACGAGCGCCACTCACAGGGAGGCGAACCGCGAAGCCAAGGCAAAGCGTCTAGCCACGCCAGCGAGTGACTCCAAATGAGTCACGATGATTGTGTTGGGGGACTGTTGGGTAGTGGAGGTCCCGCGTAACGGGTTTGGGGGAAGAAAGCCCAAAAAGTAGGATTAAATTATTGTAAAAACTCCAAAGTATGCGAAGCGCGAATTATAGTAGGATTGAGTCAAAGGGTAGTCCGCCCGAAAATAATGTAAAGAAATATAAATAGAGTCGGCCCGCGTAGGGATCATGGGCCAAGGAAGGGTATAAATAGAGTGCGGCTCTATGAGGGAAAGGCAGTTCTTTTGGGGATATGAAATGTAATGGGTTCTTGAAAAGGATAATTGGAAAGTGTTTGTAAGTCCGAGTCGAGGGATTGGGGTAGTAGGTAGAGGCTCTGCAGCTATGTGCGCAGAGGCCTGGAAATTCCGTAGTTGTGTGCACAGACCCTTGCAGCTGAGTATGGAGGGCGAATCTGGATGTATTAAGGACAAAGTGGAAATAAAGATAAGTTTCTTCTGGAATTCTGTGTTTCTTCTGAACTGTCATAATATTTGTTTAATCTTATCTGCTTATGGTTGGAATGAGTATAAATCTGGGTTTATTTTAATATGTGAATCAATTGTGTTGGTTAAATGTTTGCTTAAAGACCTTGGTAATTGACAACCACATCATCTAATAGAATAGCGCACTAATAAGAAAGATATACTCAAGCTAGATCTGTGTGAATACCGAGTAGTGCGGAGCTGTAAACAGGTGCGCGAAACCTCCAGACCACACCAAGACATCCCTAGGGTGCGGAAACCTGGTTCCAGCACCCTCCCTTGCTACCTCGGGTGAGACCTCAGTCCGCGCTCCGCATGCTGTTGCGGAAAGGGCCAGTAGCTGTGGGATTTGTTTGGCTAAATAACTCTTCCAAACCTGGGTCAAGCCCATATAAGCCAACACGTCCTACAGGATGTCCTAATGCTCCTACAAGATCCCCTGTATTCCTACAGGATCTGACCAAAAGCATAAGGAGTGGTTTGGAAGGTGGTATAGGGCTTAGGGAAGGTGAATGATGGAAGAAATAAGGCAAGGGAGTGGCTAGGACTTCCTCAGAACTCAAACCAAAGTTTGTAAGATGGTTGGATTTGCTCAAAAATCATGGAAAGTTGTTCTTATGGAATGATAAATTGGTTTATGGACTTAGTGGCTTTTGGTGATCATGGTTGGATGAGGTTAGGTTGGGGTTGCTGACATGAGATATTCCTGCACTATTGAAACTCCTGCAATACACACATCAATGGCATTTACCCATGAATCATGTCAAACAAGAAAGATTTCCACTCAATCTAAGAAAACATAATTCCATTATTTAGTTGCCCAGTTCATACATGGAAATACTTGTAGAATATGTGAAATACCATGAGATCTAATGCAAAGCTGGAGATATCAAAAATAACAACTGAAACCTATTCTTGGAAACTGAAAAGATGCTGGCCTAATTAGCATAATTTTGTCTTTTTTTGGCTGAATAGGAGTTTTTCCTCAAACCGTGGTCCCTGAAGGGAGGAGTGAGGCAAGATCCACCTTCTATCAGCCTTTTTGGTATTCCTTTATCTCTCTAAAGCTATTGCTAAAGCTATGCACAAATGGAAGCAAACTAATAAAATTCACCACTACTTGCAATGAAACAATGCCAAAATCAATTCAACAATTAATCTATGAAATAAACTAAGCATACAAGTACAATAAGAGAAACCTCTACTTCTACGGTTGGGCCCTAACCCAAGAACTTCAGCCCTTTGAGTCAACTCAGTTTTGGATCAAGGAAATGCGCATTCTCATTATCATATCAAAAAAGTACATAACAGTGTTTTGCTACAATCCTTCAACTCGAAAATGCTTAGTGCTCTTACATAAAAAAATATGAATCCTAATGAGGCTCTAGGCCTTCTTATTTATACAAATGAAGTCTCCAACAAATTCCTTAAATCTAGGTAGGTTTGGCTCCCAAACTCAAGATGAACTGGTTCTTAACTATCACTGGCTCGGCTGCCAATGGTCTCCATGACTCGGTTGCTTGCAACTCCAAGCTAGTGTGATTTGATTGAGGGATATTCAAATTAGTGAGGATTTAATGAGGAATATCCATCTCCTATAATCTCTCCTTGTCTCATTCGAGTTCTTGCACCTTAATTAGCCAAAATTTCTATGATTTTCTCCCAAAAACCTGCAGTCAATGCACATTAGACCACTAGACATAACATCTTACTTTTACTCATCTCATTAAGCAAAATACAATTAAAACATGTAAGTACTTATGAGAAGATTTGAATTGAGTAAGCTTGGAGGTGTATTAAGGTCCATATAGTTCCCCAATGATGGGGCTCATCATCACCCCCTACTGAAAGTGTTGCTCATCCTCTGAGCAGCTTAATCTATGTCCATGTCCTTCCTTGCTCTAGTGGCCTCCCTGACATCCCATGCTTCTACTATAGTTTCTTCTTCCTATGAATAGAATCTTGCCTTCCTCTCTATCTCTTCCCACTAGTTTCTTTCTTCTTCTTCTTTCCTTCCTTCCAACATTCCTAAAAGCAGTGGTGGACTGAGTCTCAATCCAATCCAATTGACTTTGAGTCTTTGTAAAGCCTGCTTAGACATGGGTGTCCTATTTAGTGACTCTCTCATTCTGTGAGGAGAATGGTATTCTCTAATTTTTAGACTGTAAGGCAAGGTGTTCCACCGCATTTGGAAAGCTTGCATGTTGTCATCTCCTAACAATCTAAACATGTCTTCAAAGTGGGTGACTACCTGTTCTTGTGCAGTAAGGTACCTAGGTGAAAGCTTAGGTGAATCTTCAATGACAATTGGAATTTTTATGGGGGTTTGAGGTCTTCCTTGCCTAATCCTTGTGCTCTTTCTTGTCTTGAAGTATAGTGGGGTTTATCTTTGCCTCTTCCCTTTTGACTTGATATGTGTACTTAGGGAAGTAAGAGCAGCTGCTGCCTCTTTCTCAGTGGGTTCTGGAGATACCCTTGGTGATTCTTCCCCTTCTTTGCCTTGAACTATAGACCTCTGTTCTTCCTTATGTTCTATTTCCTCTTTTCCATTCTCCTTCTCATTCTTGTCCTCCTATTCCTCTTCTTCCTCTATTTCCTCACTATGCTCATATGTCTCTTCTTTTGTTCCTTCTTTTGTCTCTTCTTCATTCTCCTCCTCCTTTTTTTCCTCTTTTTCCTCCTCTATTTCCTCTTCATTTTCTTCTTCTGTTTCTTCTTCCCTCTCACTAGCAGTGGGGATTTTGTCATATTCAAGAGCTTGAATTTCTCCTCCTGCCTGCATGTCTCTGAAGGTTTTCCATGTAATAGGGAATCTTAGGTTTTGTTGAGCATCTTCTAGGATGATCTTGATCAACCCATGATGGGCTAGTTTTCTATGTTTTCCCTCCTACACTTTGATTCTCATGTCTATCATTGATTGAAGAAGAAATTATGGTATGCTTAATCTGTTTTGAGGAGGGATGTCTTCTCCAAATCTCATTTCTTGGAGGAGTCTGAAATGGTATCCATACACCACACTGTATCTCCCTTCAAATCATATGTATTTAATGAGGTGGTAACTAACTTCATTCCAAGGGTATGGAATGCTTTCCCTTCTAACCCCATATTTTTCCTCCATTGGCTCCTCCCCTTCCAAAAAGAATTTCTTCTTTGCAAGGGTGTTGTTACCCTTATCTTCTTTTCCCCATGGTAACCCTAAAGGGAGTGTAGTGATTCTGCTTATTACTTCAGGGGTAATTACTATTGATAAGCCTTTCACCATAGTAGTGGCATGGGTCCTAGAGAGGGATATGAGTGAGAGAGAAAAGTATATGGCCACCTCATCATTGTATCCTCTCATCCTCTCAAAGAATCCCATCCATTGATGCCTTGTGAAAAATTCTACTACAGGAGGATGATCGTGGATCTTTACTATGTTTGTGGGTTCTCTCTTGTTAAAACTTCCTGTCAACTTTCCCTGGTAATTGTGGAGGCTTGTATGGATAAAATTCAAGAATTCTAGTAGGTGAGAGAGGTTTGAATGTTAGATTTTCAATATAATTCTCTTATAATGCAATTTTCCTTAATCAAATTCAGGATTTTTCTTCTTTTAACTGGGAAACATGGAAGGTATAGCTCCTACCTCACTTTTTACATTCTGGTGAGGACAACCTTTGATTTCTCCACCCTTAGTGCCCACTAATAATCCTGTAGGTTGAATCCTCTATATCTTGTAGGTTTTCCTGTAGGATCCTGTAGGTTTTCCTATGGGATCCTGTAGATCTCCTGCGTTGTATATGCTAACTGTCTCTTATAGGTGCTGCTTCAAGAAGGCTGAGAGAAACCTCTTTTCGATGAATTATCAATATTGTTAATGCTCTCGTTGTATGGGAATCGATGTTTTATTTCCATATATGGATGAAAATAGGGGATGGTGCGCTGGCTGTCTAAGTACAAGCACCTCCTTTTGGACCATTGGTCCCACTATTAGTCCATCATTCCACCTTACCTCATAGTCATCTCCCACTTTGTTCCTCTGCAACTTAACCATTTTTGGCCTTATCCCCTTTTTCTTTTGATTTGAATATTGCCACGTGTGGAGTGGTCTAACTGTTTTCTCCTCGTCGTATGGCCGAAGGTGGCCAAGTTAATTGGCCACCTTTACTTATAAAACCAACTCTCACATAATCCTACAGTTTTGATCATATCATACTAACGAGAGAGCATTAGTAATATGACATACCTGTGGGTAAGAAGATTTGATAATGATGCATGCTGGAGAGTGATGTCTTTGTGTTGTGTTTTTGCTGCATATTCTTCTATGTATTGGACTCTTTTGATGCTTGTTTTTTTTTTTTATGTGTAGGTGTCGGTGATCTTGTTTCTGATGTTGAGCTATGGAGGAGATTCCTCAAACTTGGAATCCTTGCGCTGAAGATGGCTGCAAACTTTTGAAGTTACCTTTGTGGGATAGGATGCTACAGGATTTCCTACAGGAAACCTATAGGATGTCCTGTAGTTGCCTCTCCCCTAAACTTTCATACTTTCCTCACTTCTGGAGCATGAGGGTTGTTGACATGAGTAGAGAAGGGTTGTAGGGAATGGTAGGTGAGATTTTTGGTCTTCGGGTATTATCCCTCGTTCCTTCATTTCTCCCTCTTCTATTTGTCATTTTTTTTCTTTTGTAAACTGTAAGTTTTTGAATTGTCTTATTGGATGGATGCAAGGGTGACATGATAATGAAAGGCATGGTGATGATGTAGTGGGGTGAATGGGTTTTTTCTCAAACATATCCTTGTCATCCCCTTGCTTTAGGACCATTTTTTCTTGGGATTTTCAAGGCCACTGTAATTCCTAGAGGAAACTCCTGTAGGTTTACAGGGAATCCTATAGGATTACAAGGAATCATGTAGAAAATACATAGCCTGTGTAAATTGAGCTAGAGGGGTTAATAAATGGAAGAATGGATGAAATAATGAAAAATATGAGATGGAGGGATTGAAATATGGACCTTGTAGGTCCTTCTGTTCCTCTCAAGTTGTGCTTATCCTTCTCTTGCTACCTGCAAAACAAAATTTCCAAACATTTTTTCCTTTTCTCTTTTTTTTTCTTTTCCTCTTTTTCTAGAAAAACAACTAGTCTGCCTCAAACAAGGTTTTCATCCTAGTTTCTTGCCTTGGCTACCTAAAAATAGGTTTTCACCCAAATATTTTTTTATTTTCTTCTCTTTTTTCAACACCATTGGGCCGCCTCAAGATATTTTCAACCCATCAGTGGGACTCAGGTGCCTCATGGAGGTTTTCACTTGAGTCTCTTTATTTTTTCTCTTTTTTTCTTTTTCTTTTCTTTTTTTTTTCTTTTTTTTTCAGGGACTTGGTGGGGTGCAAGCTGAGACTTGCTCCACCACCATCATTGTCTTGTTGATGCCATTGATGAATTCTTTCTTGACAAGGGCTTCTTTTAGACCTTCAATCTATACCCATTGACAAGTAAAGGGATAGCCTCTGCATCAATGGTTCTTATATGTATAGCACCATTATCATAATATTTTTCTATCAAATAAGGCCCTAACCATCTAGTCCTTAACTTACCTTTAAAATCCTTATACATGGAATCATACAACAAATCCCAATCACCTTCTTGAAACTATTTGTCCTTTATATTCTTTTCATGCCAAATTTTGCTTTGAACTTGAGTCACCTCTGTGTGCAGGAGGGTCTGGATCCTAAATTCATCTAACACATTCAGCTGGAGAAATCTTTCTTGTTGTGCCCTAGTGAGATCTATATCCAGTTTTGCTACCATTCTTAAGGTGTTGTATTCAAAGTTAATGGACAGCAGGGATTTCTTCCCATAGACCAGCTCATAAGAAGTGAACACAATGGTGGTATTCCATGTGGTATTGTAGGCCCAAATGGCCTCAGCTAATCTATATTCCCAATCCTTTCTGCTATTGCTAATCACTTTGGTCAGAATTCCTTCCAGCGCTTTGTTGGTTACCTCCACTTTCCCATTAGCCTGTGGGTGGTAAGGAGTGGATGTTCTATGCTTGATCTTGTGTTGGCTTAACAAATTCATGTGAGATGTAAATTGACTGCCTTGATCAGTGACCAATTCTCTAGGGTACCCAAACTTATAAAATATATGTTCCCTTAAGAATTCAACCACTTCTTCTTGTGTTGCTTCTTTGATGGACTTGGATTCAGCCCACTTGGTTAAATAGTTAGTGCACACAATGATGTACTGCTTTTGCTTGGATGGAGGGTAAATGGGTCCAAGTATATCCATTCCCCACTTGTCAAATGGCTCGAAAGTCACTTGAGGTTGTAGAGGAATTTCATCCCTTGGGGTAGGTTCCCCCGTCCTTTGGCACTGATCACACTGACTAGTATATCTCCTCACATCTTGGTGAAGAGTGGGCCAGTAATAACCAGCTTGTAGTACCTTCAATGTTTTTCTTTTGGCTGCAAACTGACCTCCACAAGGCCCATCATGACAGGTCAGAAGGATGTCAAATACTTCCTCTTCCCTGACACATCTCCTCAAAATTTGATACGGGCCTAGTTTGAAGAGGTTGCCCCCAATCCAAGTGAATGGGGAACTCTTCCTTACGATCTTCCTCTTTCCCTTGGAGGAAAAATTTGGTGGCAATTGTGCAGACACCAAGTAATTTTCTATGTCAGTAAACCATGGAGAGAGAACTAAAATGGTGAATAAGTGTTCATATGGTAATTGATCATCAACCATTCCTTCCTCCCCTGCGGGAAAAGTCAATCTAGATAAAAAATATGCAACAACATTCTCCTTTCCAGGCTTATGGATGATAGTTAAATCAAATTGTTGCAATAAAAGTAACCATCTACTAATCTGTGCATTTACATCAGGGTTATTCATCAAGTATTTAATTGCAGCATGTTCAGTATGTACAAATGTTTGGTAACCAGTAATGTAATGCCTAAATTTTTCAATGAAAGCACAAAAGCTAGGAGCTCTTTTTCAGTCATTGTGTAGTTCAGCTCGGCTTTTGACAGATTCTTACAGATGAAATAAATGGCATAAGGTAGATTGGCATCTATCAGGCCTAAAGCTTCTCCTATGGCTTTGTGAGAGGCATCGGCATATATATGGAAAGGAAGAGCCCAATTTGGGCCTCAGAGAATAGGTGCAGTAGTAAACTTGTCCTTTAGGGTTTCCAAGGCTTCTTGACAACTTTCTGACCATAAAAATTCAAAGTCTTTTCCCAATAACCCAAATAAAGGAGAAGCTAACTTGCTGAAGTCTTTTATAAATCTCCTATAGTATCTGTCTAAACCTAGAAAATTTCTGACATGCCTCTGTTATTGCAGAGTTGGGACCCTTTGAATGATGGCTATCTTATTTGGGTCGACTTGAAGTCCTTTCTGGGATATTGAGTGACCTAGAACATTCCCTGCAGTCATCAAGAACTCACATTTTTTGGTACTAAGGGATAAGTTCATTTCAATGCATTTGTTCAGCACCTTACCCAAGTTGGAGAGAGCCTCCTGGAAATCACATCCATAGGGTGTAAAGTCATCCATATAAATTTCCACTGCATCATGGACTAGCTCGGAAAAGATACTCAGGACTACCCTCTGGAAAGTGGAAGGGGCATTGCATAGGACAAAAGAAAGGACCCTATTAGTAAAATTACCCCAAGGATAGGTGAAGGTGGTTTTATCCTGGTCCTCTAGGCTAATCTGGATTTGATTGTACCTGTTGAACCCATCTAATAAAGAGAAAAACTTTTTCCCTGCAGGCCATCTAACGCTTGGTCAATGAAAGGTAGAGGAAAATGCTCCTTCTTTGTTGCTTTGTTTAACTCTCTGTAATAAATAAATAAATAATAATAATAATAATAAAATATTAAAAAAAAATCCTCCACTTCCCATTTTTCTTTGGAACCAACACCAAAGGAGACACCCACTCACTATCCGAGATAGGGTAAATGAATCATGCATCCAGCAGCTTTTGTAGTTCTTCTTTGACTATATCCTTGAGAGCTGGATTCATTCTCCTTTGGGGTTGTTGGACTAGTTTGCAACCTTCTTTGATATAAATGTGGTGAGTACACACTGAGGGGTGCACTCCCTTCATTTCTTTGTAACTCCAAGCAAAGGCATCCAAATGTTCCCTTCGAATGTTACATAACTCTTCTTCTTGGTGTACAGAAAGAGGGGTTGATTTTCAAAGTTCTTTCAGGGCCGAATTCTATTATCTTGACACAAGTAGGGTTTGAGTAAGATAAGCATAGATCAAACCGATTTTTTATCTTGGTTTCCTTCACTACTTCTTTAAGGACAAGGTGTTGGGAGTTGGATTTTGGAGGATGTGTTCAATCAAATCATCTTCATCAGGTTGCCCTCCTCCCATGGAAGTTTCTAAGGTATAGAGTTGAGTTGAGTAGAGTTCATCTTCTTCCTCCGCTTATAGCCGTAAATGTAAATCATGTTCTAAAGATGGATGAGCATGAGGGTACAAGACCAACTGGTTGGATAGATGCCCATTTTTTATAGTCATGTTTCCAGCCCTGCAGCTGATTTAGGCATCGGTAGTGGCTAACCAAGGCCTCCCAAGTATCATAGGATAACCATTAAGCTTGGCCTTAGGCTGGAGAACTAGGAATTCTAAAGGGTACTCCCAGGAGTCAGTGGAGACCATCACATCCTCAACAATCCCCTCAAGGGCTATTATGGATTGGTCTGCAAGCTGCAAGACTGTCGTGGTCTTTCTTAATGAACCCTGGAGATTCAACTTGAGCATGGTGTCCTTATTAATTACATTAATGGCAGCCCCAAGATCAATCAAGGTGTGTGGGACAATGATGCCATTAATGTGCACATCTACTACAGGGCTTCTAGGGTCTAAATACTTTGGGCAAATTACCTACCCCAGCATTAAGTCGGACAGTTGTCCAATGACATTAATGGTAGGGGTGTCTATTTTTCGCATACATGGATGTTTGAAACACTTATCTTTAATCAGTTTGTTGTAAATAGGTACATCCTTAATGGCTTGGAGCAGTGGAATTTTGACACATAGATTTTTCAATTCACCTAGAAGTTCATTCTCTTCTAGGCTAGGCTGGACTGGGTGAGTTAATATTTTAGGAAAGAGTGGTGGATTCACTTTAGGAATACTTTCCTCTCTTTCCTCCTCACTCTCCCTCGATGGAGATGGAGGTTGGTTTTCCAGGATTACTCTCCTAGACCTCAAGTTGATTCCTGAATTTCCACAACATAAGCAGGGTAGGATGTCTCTCCATTGTAGACCTATTGTGTCTGTCTATTTTTCAGGTTCAGATTTGGTTGGGCAAGCATCTGAGGTTGTTTAGGTGGAGCGGGGTGTAAAATTTTTGTTTGAGTAGGAGGTGAAGGCAATAAAGCTAGAGCATTGTTGTATGGGGGCCTCCACCCCTGGGGTGGTGCATTCCACTAATGTTGTTGAGGAGTATATGGATGAAATGGCTGGTTGGTTGGCTAGGAATAGTACTGAGGTGAAAAATACCAGGGAGGTGTATACCAAGAGGGATGAGTAGGGGGGCCCCAAGAGGGAATGGATGTGTTTTGGTCAGGGTTGTAATATGCATAGGATGACCGTTGCATGCCCTGCTAGTATGCTCGAGGCCCGTGAGGCATTCTTTGATTTATGTAGCAGAGTTGTCCAATCACCCCTTCAATTCCCTGATTCACAGCTTTTAGTCTAGGTAGAGAATGGAACTTATCTGTGAAGTGGTTTTCTTCACAGACCGAGCAGATTTCTATAATGTTTAATTGACATTCATTCCTAGGGTGCCTCCTTGTGCATCTAGGGCATAAGATGGCTAATTCTCTCTCTGCCTCCTGCTTCCTCTTGATGTGCATAGTGTCCATCTGTAGGGGAAGGGTTTGCAACATTTCACTCTTAAAATCTTCCAACATGTTTCCAATTTCACCTTTTATAGATGTGTTGGAAGAGGATGAGCTGACCACTAGTTTACTACCCCTACCCTTTTTCCTAGCTGCCCTAGAATGGTTCTTAAATACGGTCTTGATATCCTCATACGGTAGCTAGTAGATGTCCCCTCCTGATAGTAGGTTTAGAGTATCTAGAAGATCTTCCCTGACCCCCCTGAGTAGGACTAGCTTCAGTGACTCGGGATCAAGTGTGCACCTGGCCCTTTTGTGGCTAACCTGTAATATTTCCTCATAATATTCTAAGGACTCATCCCGTCCTAAGGTCATTCTAAAAATTTCCTCTTTAGTGTCTTTGGAGCTACAGTAGTCCCGATACTTTTTGTTGAAGGCTTGCTGCATCTGAGCCTAGGTGGTGATGATATCCCCAGGTAAACCCATGAACCATCGCAGATCTTCATCCGTGAGAGTGGATGGGAATAATTTCAACTACTGATTATCAGTGGTGTAATCATAAGTTCTACATATAACAGCAAACTCAAACAAGAAAGTATTTGGATCTTCTGACGTCAGGCCATGGAAGTGAAGAAGAGCAGAGGGGCTTATGTTTTTCATCTTGGCATCCCCATTGGTTTCTCTTATGGTAAAATCACCCTCGATTATTTCTCTATCTCCTCTGTCATTACTATTTTCAGCCATTAGGTCAATTGGAATGGATTCTGCTTCTCCTTCCCCTATAGGCTCTTCGAAAATCTCTAGTGGTTCGCCTAATGGGTCCTCTCATTCACAGCCACCGAAGAAGAGGGAAGGTTAGTTGTTTGAAGTGGTGTGGCTATTTGGTATAAATTTTCCTAAGTTATTCCTATTCCTACGAGGCATGCAAGAAGTGTTTTTGTTTCGTTTTGTTTTTCAAGCTTTAAGAATAATTACATAATTGAAATAACAAACTGAATGGAAACTAACTGTTGAATGAAAGCTCACTTGCAAAATGGAAAGGAAAGAAAGCCAACTTACAATTACTTTTACAAAAAAAATGAAGCTAATATCATAATGGAAGAGATAACACACCTCCCCAGCAATGGCGCCAAAAAGTGATGAGCACCAGTATTGCAGCAAGAATGTTGCAACTCCTGGAGCTACCAACTTTACTTTATAAACCTGGGGTTCATACAAACTTGGAGGTGACATTGTTGTACACACAAGTAGATGCAATGGGTCCACTCTTTGTCACTACTGAGCTGATGATAGACCACTAGGGTTTCTCAAACCAGCCTTCTATTGATTTAGAAGAAGTTTGATTACCAATGGAGAAAGGGTAATTTTACCCTAATTGAGAGAATTGAAATATTGTCTACTCCAATAATGAAATATTGAAGTAAATGCTTTAAACACACCACTCATCTAATTATTTGTGAAGATATCTTGCTTCAGAAGAATTCTAATCTAACATATGTGTAATCCTAACTATCCTAGGCATGCAATCTGAGATAATCAAACACTTTACTGTTGTGCATATGAATGAACACAATAACCTTTTTCCTTTTTGTCCTTTTTATGAAAATATGAATGCTAAATCTTCTTGGTGGTATGGTAGGTGGGTTAGGTGTGGAGAGAGATGGTTGTGAAGGGTTAGATGGCTTGGGAGGCAAGCAGGGGTCTTCTTCTAACTTTTTGGATGCATTTTCCACAAATCAACCTCAAAACAGGCCACTACAGGATGTCCTAATGCACCTACTAGATGACCTAATGCTCCTATAGGATCCCCTGTATTCCTACAAGATCCAGCTGAAAGCATAAGGAGTGGTTTGGAAGGTGGTATAGGGCTTAGGGAAGGTGAGAGATGGAATAAATAAGGCAAGGGAGTGGCTAGGACTTCCTCATAACTCAAAACCAAAGTTTGTAAGATGGTTGGATTTGCTCAACAAACATGGAAATATGTTCTTATGGAATGATAAATTGGTTTATGGACTTAGTGGATTTTGGTGATCATGGTTGAATGAGGTTAGGTTGGTTCTGCTGACATGAGCTCTTGTTGCACTATTTAAACTCCTGCAATACACACATCACTGGCATTTACCCATGAATCATGTCAAACAAGAAATATTTCCACTCAATATAAGAAAAAAAAATTCAATTATTTAGTTGCCTAGTTCATGCATGGAAATACTTGCAAAATATTGGGAAATACCATGAGATCTAACGCAAAGCTGGAGATATCAGAAATAACAACTGAAACCTACTCTTGGAAATTGAAAATATGTTGGCCTAATTAGTATAAAACTCTAAATTCCATAAGAAATCTGAATTCTGTATTTTTGGGGCTGAATAGGAGTTTTTCCTCAAACCATGGTCCCTGAAGTGAGGATTGAGGCAATATCCACCTGCTATCAGCCTTTTTGGTATTCATTTATCTCTCTAAAGCTACTACTAAAGCTATGCACAAATGGAAGCAAACTAATCAAATTCACCACTACTTGGAATGAAACAATGCCAAAATCAATTCAACAATTAATCTATGAAATAACCTAAGCATACAAGTACAATAAGAGGAACCTCTGCTGCTAGGGTTGGGCCCTAACCCAAGAGCTTCATCTCTCTGAGTCAACTCAGTGTTGGATCAAGTAAATTCTCATTCTCATTATCATATCAAAAAGGTACATAACAATGTTTTGCTACAATCCTTCATCTCGAAAATGCTTAGTGCTCTTACATAAAAAAATTTGAATCCTAATGAGGCTCTAGGCCTCCTTATTTATAAAACTGAAGTCTCCAACAACTTCCTTAAATCTAGGGAGGCTTGGCTCCCAAACTCAAGATGAACTGGTTCTTAACTATCACTGGCTCGGCTACCAATGGTCTCCATGACTCAGCTACTTGCAACTCCGATATAGTGTGATTTGATTGAGGGATATTCGACTGAGTGAGGATTTAATGAGGAAGATCCATCTCCTATAATCTCTCCTTATTGTCTCATTCAAGTTCCTGCACCTTAATTAGCCAAAATTGCCATGATTTTCTCCCAAAAACCTGCAATCAATGCACATTAGACCACTAGACATAACATCTTACTTTTACTCATCTCATTAAGCAAAATATAATTAAAACATGTAAGGAATTATGAGAAGAGTTGATTTCAGTAAGCTTGGAGGTGTATTAAGGTCCATATAGTTACCCAATGATGAGGCTCATCACCTACACTATTGGCCCTTTCAGCAACAACCTCCGTAGCATAGGCTGCAGTCTCACTCGAAGCAATATGGGGGGAATGCAAGAACCAAGTTTTTGCATCCAGAGACTAGTGTGATGTCTTTCAGTGCCTTATATCTACCTTCACACAAATCGATAAACTCTTGGGGCATGTTGTTGCAACTTTGTTAAAACAACCTTCAGACCTTCGTGAAGGCATGCAATCAATCCTTGCAGACCTTTAATAGTAAATTTGCCTACTTATGCGCATCAGAGAGCAGTCCTAAATTAGTGTTCACACAGGTTTACTTAAGTCATTAGTAAACATAAGAGAAATCACAAGATCTTCGTGAAAGTATTTGAACATACATTTCATACATTATTAAGACTTCTTCAAGAAGATCATGTAACATTCAATCAATATCTCATAAAATAAGTCATTCTTCAGCAGCTTATAACATTAACAGATATAAACAAAAATTCTCAGGAATTCTTCGGAAAACTATCTTTATTGATCTTCAATTCAAGATTACAAACTCAAACTTCCCTGCACACTTAACTACAGGGGTCCATGCACTCATCTGTGAACTCTACCTAGGCCTCCACGCACTCAGCTGCAGAGCCTTTCTTTCCCTATATAAGCGCAAGAAGCAGAGCCTTCTTTCCCTAGCTATTGTCCTAGACTCTTTAATCAACCCAATTTTCTATCTTTCCTCCGTCTAGTTCTTCTCTACTAATGCCTTAGACTTTCTAATACACACCTATTTATAGACTTTTCATACAATTCCATGGTTTTCAGACCATGGGTGAATCTCATAACCGACTCAAAACTTTTACATAAAACAAGCAGCTAAGCCCCTTGACTCTTATTCATCTATGTGCTCCACATCCACAAATCGTGGAGACTTTACATTATTTACAAAATTGTACCAAAATTTGGGTTATCTTAACCCCAAACTAACCCAGGGGACCCCATCCCAACAGGCCCCCAACACAAAGATCGTGATTCGCCCTCAAGTCACTTTGTTGGCGTCGCAATCTTCCTGCGATGATGCCCTAGCTCCACCTAGTTTACTACAACTTCAGCAGTGCTCTGTGCCACTGCCTGTTGAACTTCCTCGATCAATTTTTCAGTGGTTGGGCCTTGTACTACTAGCCTCATCATTTGTTGTGTCTTCTGCAATCTCTTAAGCTTATCTCGAATGGGAGTCGTGACCTAATAAGCCTCCTCCAACCAAGGTTGCAATCAAGCCTTTAACAAGGCCTCCTTCTTTTGTGCTTCCTCTACCTGTGCCAATAGCTGTTTTCCTTTCTGTAACTTGGCAAGGTGTTGTGTTGGTGCTAAGGTATGTGTAGTCACCCTGACCTCATCATATTGGTGTTTCAGCTCCCTTACGTCAGTGTTCAATGTCTTCAAGTTCAAATCCTCCTGTAGATTGGTCACTAGTTCCATAGCCTACTTGAACAGTGTCGCATAGTCAGTGACTATGGCATCCAAGGTAGCCATGACTTCCTTTATTTTGCTTCTACGCTACTCCCAGACCTCAGGCGGAGTCGTGGGTTGCAACTTCAACTGCGGCTCTGCAATATTCACGTTGAACTCGGAAGTTACTCGTCTAAATTCTTCTCTAGCCTCACACACACTAGTGGCTAACTTTTTGATTTTGGCTTCTACTTGTGTAGCCTCTATGATGTGAAGTTCAGGCACTATCTTGAATGCCTCTGCTACTGCTAACTCCAGACATCAACTATCTGCCTGAAGTGCCTCCTTTTCCTTCAGATCCTACATCTTTTCAACGAAAATTCATTCATTATTGAATTTGTACTCACTTATGAGGTTGAGGGCATGTTTCTCCCTCGTTCTCAATTCATCTGCCACCCCCTTATGCAGCGCGTGGAGGGTTTTGTTGGAGAGTGCCTCTATATTCATTCCTATGTCCGTGATTTTACTAAGTATAATATGATCCTCGGCAGACTCTGTGTGAATTGACCCGTCTAGAAACGGTATAGTTCTGAGATCCAGGGTCCTTACTAGCTTTGTTGTCCTAGGTGCCAAGCTCACTTTCTTGCGCTCATTTATCCAATGCCCACCTGTATTCTACTTGTTTGGATCTGTAGCTTGCACAGATCATTTTGGATGCTCCCTAGTGTCTGTGTGTATTGATGCTCAAACTGCTGCAACACTTCTGTCGTTGTATCCATGACTTTATCACCGATCTCATTAAGATCGCTTTCTATCAACACCATGGGATTAACTTGTGTTTTATCATATTTCTTCTTTTTTTCATGTTGCACTATTCTACTATTTTCCATGTCTTTTCAAAATAAATGGGGTGCTCTACCCCTCATCACCTCCACTGCCTTATCCTTAAAGCTCTTCTTCCTTTGTCTCTGGCGAAGGTGACGTATCACCTTTTCGTGACTCGCGTTGTTCTTTTCAGTTTACTCCTCAGCAACGCGTTCTTGCTCTATGCGAGCATTTTCTATAGCTTCCTTATTCCATTGTTCTACGAGGATGTGTGCATCTTGCTTAGCTACCTCCTTTCTTTTCTCCGTAGCAGAACTTCTCGCACCCATGCTTGTTCCAACATCTACTTATGATGGGGCGTGCCACTGTATAGGCCATGACACTACAATCTCCTACACATCCGTCTCTGACACAAAATAGGGCAAGTGGTGCCATTTATGCTATGGATCCTTCCGCAATTGGATATAGACTCTATATTCATTCCTATGTCCGTGATTTTACTAAGTATAATATGATCCTCGGCAGACTCTGTGTGAATTGACCCTTCTAGAAACGGTATAGTTCTGAGATCCAGGGTCCTTACTAGCTTTGTTGTCCCGGGTGCCAAGCTCACTTGCTCCGCGCTCGTTTATCCAATGCCCACCTGTATTCTACTTGTTTGGATCTGTAGCTTGCACAGATCATTTTGGATGCTCCCTAGTGTCTGTGTGTATTGATGCTCAAACTGCTGCAACACTTCTGTCGTTGTATCCATGACTTTATCACCGATCTCATTAAGATCGCTTTCTATCAACACCATGGGATTAACTTGTGTTTTATCATATTTCTTCTTTTTTTCATGTTGCACTATTCTACTCTTTTCCATGTCTTTTCAAAATAAATGGGGTGCTCTGCCCCTCATCACCTCCACTGCCTTATCCTTAAAGCTCTTTTTCCTCTGTCTCTGGTGAAGGTGACTTATCACCTTTTCGTGACTCGCGTTGTTCTTTTCAGTTTACTCCTCAGCAACGCGTTCTTGCTCTATGCGAGCATTTTCTATAGCTTCCTTATTCCATTGCTCTGTGAGGATGCGTGCATCTTGCTTAGCTACCTCCTTTCTTTTCTCCGTAGCAGAACTTCTCGCACCCATGCTTGTTCCAACATCTACTTATGATGGGGCGTGCCACTGTATAGGCCATGACACTACAATCTCCTACACATCCGTCTCTGACACCAAATAGGGCAAGTGGTGCCATTTATGCTCTGGATCCTTCCGCAATTGGATATAGACTCTATGGAAGTTAGCCTTGAATGCCGCGTAGGCTGACAGCTGCATGAGCAAGGTTGGGGACAACCTCGGACGCTGATTGAATACCATACAAAGATCCATTTCCACAAGGATCCAAAATATATTTGTCTTTGCAATTCGCACAGCGTCCTTTGTGGACAATAAGGAAGCAAATTGCGTTGCCTCCAATAATCCTTCCTCGAGCGGAGGAAATTGGCTATCCTCCAACAATCTCCATGCAACAAGAAGAATTGACAGCAACAGCCAAGTGTAGTGGAACTACTTGGTTTCTTCATGGGCTTCTCAGCAGTTCGCTAGGAACTCCTAACAAAGGTACCTTAACCAATTGAATTATACACCTTTCACGCACTGTGAAGTAAGGGAAACCACTGGCGTCGGAACTTCATCCGCGCGACATTTTCTCATAACCTTCCTTGCTAAAATATGGGTAGAGAATTGAACTATCTAGTCTGTTATGGAAAGAATGGAATACCCTCGCGACTTCTTGAGGAGGCCGTAATGCTTCTTCACCTTCTCTGTAATATCTTTCTCCCCAGTCTTCCCTCCAAACTCCTTAGCCGGGTTCACACCTTTGTAAGGCAGTGGTGTGATTCTGTGAATTAGCATGTCCGTGATGGGGATAGGTTGTCCTAGCCATAAAAATTGATTGTGCACCATTGTGAGGAGCTGACACACACATATCGTATTAATGTGGGTGCAGTGATAATGTGGCACCCACAGCAGATTGAGAAACCCCGATTTCTCGACACCATGGGCCCATTCCCTTGTCTCCAATGTTGTAACACTTGTTTCTTCCTAGACCTTCCGCGTATATTTGTCCATTTCCAAATGTGGAAACTTATTGTGGTCTGTGAGGTCCCAATCCTCCATTTTTAACAATGGGATCCTCGCAAGCTGAGGGCCTTCAAAAGGGACCTGCTCAGGTAGCATGGGTGTGGATACTATAAACTTCTTGGTATCTGGGTCCTTTGTGACCTTTTCTTTTCCCTTCCGTGGAGGGATATACTTAGGTAGTTGTGTCATGGGTTCCACTCCTTCAGCATCAATATCCTTTGTTCCCTGGAATTCTTCCGCCTCCAGGTCCACTACTCTCTCTGGCTACTTATCCTTCTACTACTTTGCTGATGTGTTGGTATGCTTCGTTGGGGATGCGTGCGCCGGCATTAGCTTCTTCTACTTTTCCTTCGTGGATTGCTTTGAATTGACTATTTTGGTTTCTCTAGTAGGGGTATGCTTTGGCCTAGGCGACCTCGACTCCATAGGCACAATAGCAAGAGCTTCCACACTTACAACTTCCAGCACAGCTGTGTTGGAGAAAACATCGCCAGTACTAACAGTTTCAGCAGGACTTGGTGCAAAAATTTTCTCATGAATAAGATTCTGCTTTAGCTCAGGCAATTCGGCAAACACAGGGCTCGCAACTAAATCTTCCCAAAATTCTCGACTCATACGCAATAGATAGAGAAATTCACCAACAATTATTAGAGAGAAAAGTGTTTTCTGTTGGACTGGCATGCGTTATTTATAGGGGGTTTTGAATTCAAATCTGACCATTCCCCCCAAATTCTAATAATAAATGTTGTTTTGGCGGCAGATCTTCAAAGATTTTTTCCTTAATTTTTGCCACCCCGCTTCACTTAACCGTCGTCTGGCCATCAAGTCATGAATAGTAACTCCAACGGTCATTTTCTTGTTGTGTTGTGTGGTACTTTCCCCCATGGCGCAGCTTCCTGGGTTGCATCTTGATCATTCTCCACGCAGTCTTCTCGCTGCATTGTCCTCCAAGCTAGGCAATGTAGTTTATAGTCATGCGCTCCCTTGCAACTGCCTGGAGCACTAAGACTATCCTGCTACCATATAGTCATTGTGCAGGATCCCCTGTATACAACTTCAACCTGCTCCCATTCACTCTTCCTGGGAAGGGTTCCCCATTCAGCTTCACGAGCTGAATTGCGCCTCCATCTGTAATTTCTTTGACAATATATGGCCCTAACCAATGCATCTAGAATTTACCCGGAAATTTAGTGAATTTACTATCATATAACAAGACAAGATTATTTACCTTGAATGTGTGAAGCTTGATGTGGCGATCATGCCATGCTTTTTCGCGTTCCTTCTATACTTGTTGATGGAATCCTGCCAAAAATCGATCTTCTTCAAGCTCCATCAGTTGCACGAGCCATTCCTCCAAGGCCTCGCGATCCGCCATATCCGTCAGAGCTACTATGCGCAAACTAGGAATAATGTACTCCATCGACATTACGGCTTCGACCCCATATACTAATCTGAACAGCGTTTGCCCTATCAGCTTCTTAAAAGTAGTCCTCTAAGCCCATAGTACTACAGGTACGTACACATCCCATTCATTCTGTTGCGTATTACAAATGTTTGTCAATGCATTCTCCAAGATATTGTTAAAGGCTTCAACAGTTCCATTTGCATGTGGATGGTATGGTGTACTCTTCTGATGGTAGACTTGGAATTCTTCAGTCAACGCACTGATGGTTTCATTTAGAAAGTGCGTACGCCTGTCACTCATCAATACTTTAGAGCAGCCAAATCTAGTTAAGACATACTCAAACACGAATTTTGTTGTCGTAGCCCCTATACAATCCTTAACTAGTTGTGCTTCTGCCCATCTGGTTAGATATTCCGTCATAGTGATAATATAGCGTGCACCTATTTTCTTTCTAGGGGGCTGAATTGGCCCAACAAATGGTTGCAAAGATACTTGAGGATGTAGTGGTAACTCATCTCTTCACGATGTTCTACTAGTTCTTTGACATGCATCGCACGCCTTACAATACGCCTTGGAATCCTTGTGCAATGTTGGCCACCAAATACCTGCACGCAAAATCTTCTACACAATTTCCTTTCCTGCATAATGGCCTCCCACAGCTCCCCCGTGAGCTTTAGCGAGAATGCTTTCCCGCTCAAATTCTGGCACATATCTTTGCAATATTTCATCTGCACCCATCTTATATAAATGTCCTACAATGACTGAAAAATCAGTCGCGCGCACTACTAATTCCTTCTTCTACTGACTTGTATATCCTTCTGGTGCCATCCCCGTAGTCAAGAATTGAATAATGTCTATAAAATGGTCATCTACTACACACATCGCAAAGCGCTGCACACCTTGAAACCCTTCCTCCAGATTATTAGGCTCCTCTCATGTTTCGATCCGTGACAGATGGTCAAGACTCAAGTCCCGCATTTAACCTACCTGGCTTCACAATGACTTCAAAGTCATACTCCTGAAATAATAGCAACCATCTGTAGGTCTTCCCCCCCAACAATATAGGCTTGTTGACCAAGTATTTCAAGGCAGGATGCTCTATGTACATTTTGAAATGCCCTGATTCGCATACACCATGGCCAATCCTTCGCACCCAGTCGTTGAATAATTCCTCTTGACCTTCGATAACTTCCTACTCGAGAAGGCTATAGGATGGTCCATCTCCCCTTCACCGACCTGCATTAGCATTGCACCCAACGCAATGCAAGAGGCATCCACATGTACATGAAACTCCTTTTTCCAATCAGGGAATATCAAGATCGACGCAGTGACCATCTTTTCTTTCAACGCATCTAAGTTGCGCTAGCAATCTTCATCCCAACAGAATGTAGCGTCCTTTAGCAGTTTCTCCATGGGTGCAGTAATTTTAGCATAATATTTGATAAATTTTCTATAGTATCCCATATGTCCCAGTGTCACGCGTAGCTGCTTGACGTTCCTAGGGGCCTCCAAATTCACAATTACCGCAATCTTTGCAGGGTCCACCATCAATCTTTGCTTGCACACAACATGACCTAGCAAGATCCCAAAAGGAACACAGAATATGCATTTTTCAAATTTAGCACAATCTGGTATCTGCGACATGTATCCAACATCAGGTGCAAACTTGCTACATGGCGCTTCACTAATCCAAACATCGTCCAATCATCAAAGTATACTTCCAGAAACTTATGAATGAACTCTTTGAACGTTGTTATGACTACGCGGGAAAATATCGCAGGCACATTCTTGAGTCCAAATGGAATCACAGTGTATTGAAAACAACCCCACTCCATCGTGAAGGTCGTTTTTCTCCTATCCTCAGGCTTGATCTTAATCTGATGATACCGAAAAACCCGTCAGTGAAGGAACAGGCCTCCTGCCCTCCAACATTGTCTAACACTTTTTTTGTAAACAATGTTGGGAATTGGTTGTGAACACACACATCATTAAGCTTCCGTTGATCTACATAAATCCTTATTTCCCCTTTTGTTTCTTCTCCTGAACTACCATCCGGCTCAACCAATCAGATTCCTCAACAGGTTCTAGCATCTTATCCAGCTCTTGGCGAACCTTTTCCTTGTATTTAGGATTAAGGTGATACGGTCTCTATTTAATAGGCTTCGCATCCAGCTTCATAGTGATCTTCATAACTCCCAAATTGCCAAATATACCCTTCAAATCCAAAAACTTAGTGGGGAAGAGATCCTGGTATTCACGGAGCAACTCAGCAACTTTATCCACTGTAGTGTCATCCCAATAATCCCCAATTTTCATGAACTTCGGTTCTTCTACAGCGCCAATGTTTACTTGCTTTGTCTTCAAAGGTGCGAAGATGTCCGAGTTTTCTATTTGTGGGACTTCGACTTCACAATGCCCTTCTGCCTCTGGAGTATTAATGTTTCTTGGATCTTCATCTTCCTCTTTAGCGATTATATTATAGAATTCCAACGCATGGCACAGTTGGGTGCTCCAGTCTGGTTGGATCCATTCCATAGGTTCGTTCGGCATTCTGAAGATAACTGCCTTAATCTCTTGTAGCGCTTCATTGATGCTTATGAAGTCGTCTTTAAAGTTGAAGGTCAATAAGAACCCTTCCTTCAATACATCCCATTCTACAACGCCATGGCGGAGCTCTGTTTCCAGATACCAGTTCATGGGAATTGTATCCAAAGTATGGAAAAATATGTGTACCCACTCTGGCTGCGGTTATGTTCCCCATGCTTTAGTCCCTTTCACTAGGTGATCGTGTGGATCATCCCTTCCACTATATTTCTCAATCATTCTGGTGTTAGCACACCCAGACCATAACCTCATCATTCTTCGGTAATCACACCATCCAGCAAAACTATCCTTATGTGTATCCCACCATCGTGCATGTGTAGCATGCAGTGCCAACTCTAATGCTTGGAAGCAGTGATCCTCAGGGACTTCATGCTCAAATGCATCCAAAAATAGATCTACGTTAGTTAAACCATCATAATAGTGTAATTTCCTTACCTCCGATGAAACACAGTGTAGCGACTTTGTCATCATGTTGCATCGCAATGTATACACTTCATGCCAGTGATTCTACCAATGCTTTAACTCCTCATCGGAATCAGAGGTGCAGGAACTCTCCCAGTCCCAGGAAATTTGTCCATTTGTCGTTGGATAGATCCAGTCCTGATCCCGCGTTGTTATCTTATAAATATGATCCAATTCATCATCACTTTCATCATAATCGTGGACTGGTTTAGTATAGTGCACCCCTTCTGTAGGATCCAGTAGCACTATAACCCGTAGTGACTTTGTTTCAAAGGACATCATCCTTTCCTTGAAATTAATGACCCCATTCATTTCAATAGGCCAGTCAATTCCCAAGGTTGCAGGGTAGGGGTTATTGTTGTCAACGATTTCTATAACCTCAAAGTCAGCGATCGCGCTCGCACCTTGTATATCAACTATCACTTTGTATAACCATCCCATGGTGATGAATTTCTGTTGGTTCGTTGTCCTAAGTTGAATCGGAGACCACTACAGTGCATGTCTCCCCATCCTTTCCCATGTTTGTTTCGGTAATATGTTCGTATTGGACCCCAATTCCAAAATGACCTGGTCCATCTCATAATCACCTATCTTCGCGGTGAGCCTCATCTCACACCATGTTTGTGCCTTATGTTTGCCAATTTTTCTAACCAGGTGTCCATCGGGGTCTTTCTCTTTGATGGCGCATTTATTTATTAATTCTTGTAGGCCTTCCATAGCTTTGCTATCGTGTAGCAGTTTTATGCAAGTCTCCAAAAACATAGTGAGTATAGAGGGATAAACCTTTGTAGGCACGCTAATTTCTTATGTCTTTTCTTGGCTCCTTGAGGTGGAGGCCTCAGTGAATCTCTTCTTGGCTTCCATAAACGATTCCTTAGCATGATTCAGATCAAATTCGGCTTCTTTCTCTGGCGCTTTGCGGACCCATCCTTCTTCTTCAAACTATTTACCCTTATCAGTGCCAGTCTTCATTCCACTTCTTAGCACAATGTTAACGCTTTGATCTTCTTCGTGGGATCTAGCCCTCATCATCTGTAGATTATGTGTAGGCTGTTGAGGCTGTGTTTTATTTTCTTGCATTTTAGCTATTAGCACAGAGAATTATTCTATAGTATGGTCAAACTATCTGTAGTATTGACATGATGGGCTTGTAGGATTCTGGCACTCTCGCGTGTAGTGCCCAATTTGTCCATAGTTGTAGTAGATAATCTAACCGCGGCCTCTCCCAGGTCCTCCTCCTCCTCGGCCCCGTCCTCGACCCTGATAACCTCTGCGTGCTCATCTGGCGCTCTGATCTGGAGGCTAATTTTTTGCTGCATCTGGTATGTAGGTGTTCTTTCCATCATCATCTCATAGCTTCAACCATGGCGCTCATCATGGCCGACAGATTTGTAGAAATTACAGAACAACTATTGGGGTTTCTGGATGAACTTTTGAAGTAACTAGCAATTATCCATGGCATGTTGTCTAGTAACTTGCCAAATAGCACACCATAGCGTAGCCCCCATGCTCGACCCTACTAGAGCTTCTGGCTTTAGGGGAATTGTCCCCCCTCCTGTAATATAATTCACTTACACTGGATAGTGGTATTTATCGTGCCCATGTCCCTTGCACTTCAAACACTAGACTTTTGCCCGCACTTTTGGTTTAGTCTCCTTGTCTTTCTTCAAACTCTGTAACTCTAAGTGTAAGCTATCTAATTGTAAGTGGATCTATTGTACTCCCAAGTTCGTATACTGAATAGGTGATGCATGCAGCCTCATCGTGATTTACAAGTCTTCTACCTGTGTTTCTATCTTTTGCTATGACAGAGAAATTCTCAAGTGGGGCAAGAGCGATGCTATAAACCATTCATAATGCTTTATATATGTGATCTGCATGTTAGCTTCTCTACTCTGACACTTCAACCTTTGATCAAATTCCCAGGGCATCTCATCGACCCTCATCATGATTTATTTCAATCCAATTATTAACTGTGAGTCAAACATGGGCTTACTAAACTCTTTGTTTAAAGCCGCCTTAGTCTCTACTAGCATTGCAAGAGGATTATTATAACAATACTTAACGTACCAGGTTAGCACGCGATCCTGTAAAGAGGTAACCAACTGTGCCTTTTTATATTATCATTAGTAATATTTTGCGATGTCCATACAGCATTCGCAACAAACTAGAATTTCTTTGCATATTCACTTACTATGCCTTTGAAGATAGGCATCTTCATTGCGTTTGCCATGTTGAATAGTGGTGGTGGAGGTGGACGTGTGGGCAAAGGTGTATGCGGTGGAGGTGGGGGTGGAGGTGGAGTGGAAGGATGATTTTCTCGAGGAATCCCTTGAGTGATTAGCTAAAAAGCGCTTCGCAACGAAGTCTACCCCGCCCCTTCGTCATCACTTGGAGGATTTCCAATCAATGGACTATACTCTGGTCCTGATCCTTCACAATTTCTAAAGAACCATCCACTTCGCGTAGCTCCGAACATCAAGGTAATGGCATCAACCATTTTTCACATAGCAGAATTTTAATCCAAGTATTCAATGATCTTAAATACTTACCTCGTGGTCCTTTGAAAAACCATTGCTTCGCTTCGATATAGCTGACTGAGGTATCAACTGCAAATTCTATAACAAATCCTCCCAGAATCTGATTGAGCCAATGATCAACAGCCTGCACGATCTTGTTTTCAGAAGCTTCTAGTTGTCGCACTAATTCTGGAGTCCACAGTATAGGACTATCAAGCTTCCACCTTCCTTGACTGTCTATCAATTTAGCTAACCACTCATATAGTTCAATGGGGAAAGTGCAGAAGAAGATATTGTGTCTATGTATACAGATACATGTTCAACCTCTCTTCCTTCAACAAGCGTGGATTCCTGTTTTCTTGCACCGTGAACTCGTGAATATTCTGATCCAACCACTTTTAAATTTATTTCTTGGTCGGATTCCAATGATGTGACATCACACATCTCTTTCAAGCAGATCCCGGTCCCGGCAACAGAACCATTTGTTGGCTTAGGGGGTCCTGACCCAGGTTCAGAGTTAGTTGTGCCAACCAACAAAACCATACACTACTGGCCCTTTTGGAAACAACCCGTGTAGCACAGGCTGCAGTCTCACCCGAAGCAATATGGGGGGATGCAAGAACCAAGTTTCAGCATCCAGAGACTAGTGTGATGTCTTTCAGCACCTTAGATCTTCCTTTGCGCAGATCGATAAACTCTTGGGGCATGTTACTCTAACTTTGTTAAAGCAGCCTCTAGACCTTCGCGAAGGTCTACAATTAGTCCTTGCGGACCTTTAAAAGTCAATTTGCCTACTTACGCGCACCAGAGAGTAGTCCTAAATTAGGGTTTGTGAAGATTTACTTAACTCATTATTAAACATAAGAGAAATCACTAGGGTCTTCGCCAAAGTATTTAAACATACATTGCATGCGTTATTAAGACGTATTCAAGACAATCGTGTAACATTCAATCAATATCTCATAAAACAAGTCATTCATCAGCAACTTATAACATTAACAGAGATAAACAAAAATACTCAGTAATTCTTCAAAAAACTATCTTTATTGATCTTCAATTCAAGATTACAGACTGAAAATTCCCTGCACACACAGCTGCAAGGGTCCACGCACTCAGTTGTGGACTCTTCCTAGGCCTTCGCGCACTCAACTATGGAGCCTTTCTTTCCCTATCTAAGCACAGGACACAGAGCCTTCCTGCCCTAACTCCTGTCCTAGACTCTTTAATCAACCCAATTCTCTATCTTCTCTCCGTCCAGTTCTTCTCTACTACTGCCTTAGACTTTCTAAGACACACCTATTTATAGAATTTTCATAGTATGCCATGGTCTACAGACCATGGGTGAAACTCAGAACCGACTCAAAACTTTTACATAAAACAACGGTCTAAGCAACTTTGACTCCTATTCATTTATGCACTCCACATCCACAAATCACAAATACTTTACATTATTTACAAAATTTTACCAAAAATTGGGTTATCTTAACCCCAAACTAACCTAGGGGACCCCATAACAATAGAATAAATATGGCTTTTTTTAGTTGATCACTCACCACCTTTGGGGCTTCCCGAGACCTTTAAGATGCTTTGAACCTAGTATGATGAGTCATTAATCCCTATGCATATATCTCTTCTTTCAAACCACTATTAAAGCATCCTTTGAAAAAGGTATCAAGCATGCTCTCAATGTCAACGGCTATCTACTCAACAACAAATATGAAATATTACACTATGCCAGATTCTTTATGATTGGTTAACTGTCCTAAATAATGAGTATTTGTTTCAAAGTGTGCATAGAGGACTAAAATAATTTGTGTCCAAGCAATATAAACCCCATGGGATTTTTTATGTGATTTCCATCGTTGGAAACATTTGGAATCTAAGTATAAAACATCAACATGAAATTTGATCAAGTCATTTGTGATGCCACACAAGGAAAAATAGTGTTCCATCTCACTGACTCGTCATATGGGAATGAACCTTTTATCGATCTGATTAGTAGTACTGCTAAATTCCTAGCAACTTTATGCATGGGCACACACATGACAAGGTCCCATGATCACCTCAGCCATAGCCCTTGCTATTTAGGCCCAAAAACCTCCTAAATGACCAAGGGAGGAGTTTGAAATATAACCCCAAATAATATTAGTGCCTTATATGAAATCACTTGGAGCGAAGGTGTTTGCTTCTTAAACTATGTAACTATCAAACATATGATTGTTGCAGCGAAAAACTAAACATCAAATTTAGTAGAACCAAAACATCAAAGATATATTGTGAGACCTCGAGATTTTAGTCTATAGGAAAAATCCTAACCAGATATATGATTATTTTACAATTTCGGTGGTTCGTCATAAAGTTATATGTCAAAATAGTTTGATGTCATGTGCACCATACTATTAAATCTACAAAAAATGCAAGGACACTAGTCTAACTTGTCTATAACAGCCACCCTACAAGTACCTCAGTACTTCCAGATTGTTAATATAAGGGTGTAAATGGTAGGAGGATTAATATTAAGGATTTTAGGGCCTTCCCTCAACCCAAATTCACAACAAACCTGTATTTCTAGCAAGTTGGAAATCACTTTTCAAATTTCTAGGTGAAACCCTCATGGGACATTCACTTAAAAAAATTTAGATTTAAATTAAATATTTTTGTTCTTTTTTGCTAGTTTATTTGAGTCCTTAGATCACTCACATGAATAACCTGTGGCTTGAGTAGCCATGACCCAGGGGCATCTAAAACAGCAAAATTACTTGGGGACTTCACCCATCTTGGGCCACACCAACCCTTATCATGGTTTGACTTTTGTCCACGAAGTTTCAAACCGATGACCTTTACACCACATAATTCCTTAATAGAACACCCTGTCATTGTTTGCTCAACACCTTGTGGGATTAAATTAAAACTTTAGAAAAGGCTGGAAATTACAAAAAATACTCTAAATATAAGAAAATATAGATTTTGTGTATTATAGAGTAATAGAGGTTTGATGAAGGGTTTACTTACTTGAATGGTTGAAAAACTATCTGAAATTGCAAATCCCACTTGGTACATCAATCTAATCTTCAAAATTGCAAGGCCAAAATGCTAGATACAAGTGTAAAATAACCTTGAAATGGAATGTGTACCTATCCTTGGTTAGATTTAACAATATGCTTAAGTTCCCCTAATGAATTTCTTGCAAGAATGACAAACAATGAAAAATCGGCAAGCTATATAACCTAAACTAATTACAAAAAATTAAAATTTTTTAATTTTTTAATATAATATGGTTGAAGGATATCACTTTACCACTTAAATGCCTCGCCCTTTCCATAGTGAAAATTTGACACCCTCTTAAGACAATATATTTAGTTGAACTCAAGGGAGTGTGTTTGGTATTAGATAAAAATCACCCCCACTATTCATTAACTTTCTAGGTGACATTTGAACTCGCTTAGGAGTGATCTCTCTCAAAGTGGCATCTCCAACCTCCAACTCATGTGTGTGACAAATACGAGGTCCTAAACAAAAAAAAATGTCCCCTCTAGAAATAGTTTATTTTCTCATATTGATTCACCTCCAAAACAAAAGAAATCAAGTGGGATCGGCCCCTATTTGGCCCTTTGCACTTGACTAGATAACCCCTCAATAGCAAGAATTGTTAGCTTTAGTGTAATTTTATTTATCTCCAAGAATAGTTATAATAAAAAATTGTAATATATATCAAGAAAAAGAATGAAAATGATTTTCACTGCAATGAAAATGATATTCACTCCACACAATGCATAAACAAATTTTACACAAAGGTTTGAAACAATTGAACTCTTTGTTATGATAGCACTTATCTCAATCGATAACAACAACTATTACAAAGAGGAGAGGCTATTCCTTAGAGATAAAATTGCAATGGCTAAATAAAAACAAGCTAACAAATAGTTTGAATCTTCCTCAATAAAATATTTATAATTCATCACATGTTGGAGACTTAGTAAACTAATTCATGAAATATTACAATTCTAATTTTTATTCACCCACTAGAGGGTCAACTTGGACAATTTTTCACGAGTTGACTTACGAAATCCTTTTGCTTGTGGTCCACAATGTTTGATAGTCAAAATAGTAACATTAGGTGTTTCAACATCCCGTTAGAATGGTCCATGACAAAATCAACTTGGCTTAACTTGGTCCCTTAAAGAGCTCGACTTGGTTGGATATATTGAATTGGTCATTTGGTGGAGAAATTCATGTTGTAATGGCTACTTTCTTGGTCTAATCTCTGACTTCCATATACATATTTCTTCTAGCATCTATTTGACTCATCCCAACGACTAGTTTGACCTCCAACAACTAGTTAAACTTGACTTTTCTCCTTGACTAATTTGACTAAGCCACCCTTTTGCTACAACTTTAATGCCCTTTCTTGGTAATTCCAATACCTGGGTTTGGCTCTGTGGGTCCTAATATGTATTAGAAATTTTCATATTTTCCATATCATCTAGGATGTTTCCACACCATCACCTCCTTGTTTTGGTTCTATAACGCCTCGAGACTGATTTTTGGGATCTGACACAAGGGTTTTTTTTTCTTATTGTGCTAATAAATTTTGATGTAATTCATGTATTATTTTGACCAACATTGTGCCTATTTTTCCCCTGGAAAATTTCTCTAACATGTTGACCAAGATGTAACTAGCCACTAGAAGCTCAATTTTGAAAAAATCCACATGGCATGGAAGTTTCTCATCAAACTGCATAATCTGAGACTAAGTTGACTTTTTAGTACTGGGACTACTTTTCATTTGGAACCATGAATTGCCTCGAGAAACATGAAATGTTGTCAACCAAGATTGTTATGTTTGGAGAACTATCATGAGGAATATTGCACCAAAGCCAAGATCACCTATATACTCTATATACCCTAACCATGTGGAATGACATAGGTGCACCTTAATGTGGGATGCACCATCCCATACACTAGTATTCACACCTACAAATGCAAGCTCCCATAATCATGATTTCACAAGAGAATTCACCCAAGGTCCTCCAATCATGTACAAGATGAGAGTAACCTGAAGTGAAACTTCAAGGGACCAACCATGGTCCAACCAAGACAACAAAATATAGACTCAATGATAAAGACACATGTCTAAGATACCTAATACAGGGCCTCACATGGCTTTTACATTGCTTTTGCATTGTGACCTTCGGCTTACAATGGTGATGAAAAATATTGTGTTGATATGTATGTACCCTTGCTAACATGCAAGGTAACAGCTCACTCTAACTACGAGACACATTCTCTACTCGAGAGGATGTGAGAACCTCAAAATATTTCTCCTATCACTGGGAATCTTGAAAATACAACATCAAATATAGGGAGAGAGTGAGACCAAAGTCATATCCCTTCCAAAAATGGAAATGAGAATAAAATTGAAATGACCACTAATATAGGAAATGAAATATCATCTAAATAAAAAAATAGATAGCCGCAATGGAAATATGACAAGTCAAAGTATGTAACTATTATAAAGCATGAAAATAACAAAAAATCAATGAAAGAAAATCACAAAAGGAAAACAAATTAAATTTAGAAATGTGCCTCTCATAGCGCCAAGTTATACCTTTGTATTAGATTTTAAGGGCTTTCTCACTAACAAACAATGGAATTCTCTAACTATCTATATGGACAATGCGAAAGGAATTGTCACCTGCAAATATCAATAATAATGTGAGGTCCCAATCACATACTATCAAAATTACCCTAGTTACATAGTTTTCCCCCTTTTTCTTTTGGAGGAGGACCAAATAACTGATTTGAAATCTTGTCTACAATCCCCTCTATCAAATGTCTTCTTTGTAACCTCTTGGATTTTGATGAAATGGTTATAAGTTTTTCTTCTATTTTCGTCCAGTTCAATCAGTGATGATATTCTTTCTCGCAAGGCATCAGTGTCAATAGAAACATGTTGCAATATGAGATATATGATAAGCTTCAAATGAATGGGAAAGGTAACCTTCATCCCGTATACAAGCTAGAATGGGATTTTACTAGACAAATCATTATTTGTAATTTTATCCACCCACAAAGCATATTTTAATTGACTATCACATTTTCTCTTGTTTTCATTCACAATATTTTTAAGGATGTTCATTATTTTTTATTACTTGATTCAACAAGAACATTTCCATATGGATAGTACTTGGATGAACGCAGCAAAATAATTTCATAATCAAATAAAAATGATGAGAACTTTGTAGACTAAATTATTTAATATTATTATTTGAAATCTTCAAAGGGACATTGAAACAAGTTACAATTCTATCTTCAAGGAATCCAATGAATACCTCATCAATTTCCTTCTTTGTAGGTATAGCCTTTACCCATCTATTCAAATAATAGGTAGTGATTTAAATCCACTTATAACCATTAGTTGAGTTTTATTTAAAATCTTGGATGAAATCGACACCCAATTGTTGGAATGATGCCTCTACCAACACCTATTGTAAAGGAAGTGCAGCCAATGTTTCCTTCTCCTTGAAGAATTGACATGGCAGACACGCTATCCGGAATTTTTGAACATCCAAAAACATAGATGACCTATAGTAACCACCCCTAAGGATTTTATGCGTGGTAATTCTTGCCACATGGTGGCCACCACATAATTATCGACGAAACTCTTTGATCAAGGTCTAGGATTCTTCAAGGTTAACATGTCATAAAATCAACTTGTCTAGACTTGTCTATCCTAATCCATGATCTAAAAAATAATAATTGGAGGCCTTCAACCTTAGAGATCTGTTTTTTTTTCTCTAGAAGGTGCATAGGACTACTCAAGTGTTGGATATAGTAGATAATATCCTTGTACCAAAAAAAAAACTATAACTCTCGAGTAATTGCATTAAACATGCAACAAATTTCATCATCATGTCCTAGGGCCTCCTAACTGCCTTTTGTCATGAGTTTTGGAAGTCCTTGACACTAGATCACTTTAGTAAATTTAATTTCCGATTCATATTCTTGTATATTTGACACCCACTTTCCTCATTTTCTCAAGCAATCTTGTTGATATAATATTTACTTAACCATGAAAACCATGAAATGGGGAACAAACACCACTATCTTAGAATAGCCCACGTGGGTACAGAATTTTTTTAATGATTGGACCAAGGCATAAGATTTATTTTCCATAATTGTGTATCTAATCTATGCATCCCTAAGCATATTTCTCATGAATCTGATGAGTTCATGGCCTTCTACATTCTTTTAGAGAAGCACCCCAACAACGGTGTCATCAAAAGCAAACGATAAAATAATGAACTCCTTGTTATAGTCTAGGTTCACCAAGACTAGGACATGGGTGATGGAATCCTTAACTTGTTGAAATGCTATATTTCTTGCCTCATCCCACTTGAGTGTGGCATCCTTTCTTCAACAACTTATTTATGGTTTAGTGATTTCAACGACATTCAGGATAAATCTCCTAATAAAGTTGACCTTGCCAAAGAATGATTGAAGCTATTTCACATTCCTTGGAGGTTGGATTTTTTGGATTGATCTGGCTCTTTTTGGGTCCACCCTAAATCCTTCCTTTGATACAATGTAGCCTAGAATATTCCTTTTGTCACACCTAATACAATCTTATTGGGATTCAATGAGATCTCATATCTTCGACATATTTCAAAGACTTGTTTTAAATTATTAACATCATCTCTTCTATCCTTCGAGAAAACCATGAGGTAGTCTTGATAGACCTCGGTAATTTTCTTAATTATATCACGAAATATGTATTCCATTCCCTCTGAAAATTAGTTCCCGCATTTCGCAACCCAAAAATAATTATTATATATTCAAACATACCCCATGGAGTCATGAATTTCATCTTAGACCTATCATCTTTCTTTACTAGAACTTGATTATAAATTGAAAACCTATCAAAAAAGGATACTATCTCAAACAATGTGATCCATTGCAATAACATTTCCATGTTGGTCAATGGATAGTTTTTCTTGATGAAGGATGCATTTAGGTTCCTAAAATCCACACACATGCAGATTTGTCCCAAATTATACTTGGTGACCATTGGATTAGACACCCAAGTGGTATGTTTGGTAGGGGAAATCATACCCACATTAAGAATATTTTCTAATTCATGCTTTACAAGTGGTCTCAACTTCAAATTGAGCCAATTTTATGAAAGGATTGTTGCCTTCAACTAACAATATAATTTATTTCATTACATCGTCTTTTTATGCCTTCAATTCATCATACAACCAGGTGAACACATCCCTAAAATCCATCATCAACTTCTTGATTTTTCTCCTCTTCGGTGGTGATATGACTTCCAACTTTAATTACTTTAGGATTAGCCTCGATTTTGGTATTGATATCCTCATACTCATCTATCTTGATCAAATTGGTTTTCCCCTTGAAAGAATTATTTTAATTGAAATACGCCTCCAACATAATCAAACCAAAGGGAATCTTATTTGAGGGAAATCTAAACTCCTTTGTGTCATTAAGAAACCATACTATTTGATCATCATTTTCAAAGACTTTCTAGTTCTCAACATTATCTAGAATACAGAGTTGGTAAAGAACTTTGATACAACCACCCTTCTCCAATTACAGGAAAGGTTGCATGATCGATATGAACACCACCAATGAATCATCTACAACATTCATAAAATTGGCACCACCTTTATACCCAAGGAATAAAATGCATCTATTTCTCACATAATTGCTTGTAGTTATCTCTTAAGTTGTTCATTTTTGTAGGCATGCAGGGATTTTACTTGAAAAACCACTATAATTTAAGCGTAAAATCCACATCCATAACAACAAATAACCCTAATAATAATGCTTCATATTCAACCACATTGTTTCCCCAAGCAATTACTTGTTAGAATGATAAATAATGAAAAATCAACAAGCTAGATAGCCTAAACTAATTACAAAAAAAGTAAAAGTTTTGGATTTTTGAATAGAATATGGTTTTTGGATACATTTTTACCTCTAAAATACCTCACGCTTTCCAAAGTGCAAAGTTGACACCCTCTTAAGTCAATATATTTAGTTGAACTCAAGGGAGTGTGTTTGGTATTGGACAAAATCGCCCCCACTATTGACTTAACTCCCATGGTGACTTTTGAACTTGATTAAGAGTGATCTCTCTCAAAGTATCATCTCCAACCTACAACGCTTGTGTGTGAAGACTACAAGACCTACACAAATCAAATATCCCCTCTCGAAATGGTCTAGTTTCTTGGATTGATTGACCTGAAAAAAAAAATAACTCAAGTGGGGTCAGCCCCTGGTTGGTCCTTTGCACATGGATGGATATCCTCTCAATAGCAATAATTGTGAACTTTAGTGTAATTTTATTTATCACCAAGAATAGTTAGAATCAAAAAAATATGTAACATATATCGAGCAATCAAATGAAAATGATATTCACTCCACACAATGCATAAATAAAATTTACGCGAAGGTTTACAAAAATTGAGTTGTTTATTGTGATAGCGCTTATCTTAGTTAAAAAATATATATATTATAAAGAGGAGAGGCTATTCTTTATAGATAAAATTGTAAAGGCTAGATAATAGAAAGCTAATGGTTAGTTGACTCTTCTTCAATAAAATATTTACTAGTCATCTACATGTTGGAGACTTAGTAAATTAATCAATGAAATATTACAATAATAATTTTTATTCACCCACTTGAGGGTCAACTTGGACAATTTTTCACGATTTGGCTTAAGAAATCCTTTTTCTTGAGGTCGACAATGGTCGATAACTAAAATAGTAACATTATATGTTTCAACGTCCCACTAGAATGGTCCATGAAAAACTCAACTTGGCTCAACTTGGTCTAGGCTTGAAGAGCTTGACTTGGTTGGAGATCTTGACTTGGTCATTTGATGGAGAAACTCATGTTGTAATGGCTACTTCCTTGGTCCAATCTTCAAGTTCCCTATCCATATTTCTTCTAATGGCTAATTGGATCATCCCAATGGCTAGCTTGACATCCAACAGCTAGTTCAACTTGACTTTTTTCCTTGACTAAGTCGACTAAGCCACCCTTTTGCTAGAACTTCAATGCCCTTGTTGACTTGGCAATTCTAATACCTAGGTTTTTCTCTGCTAGTCCTAATAAATACTAGGTAGCTTTTATATTTTACATATCATCTAGGGCGTTGCCAGATCATCACCATGTATGCCACATCATCACCTCCAAGTTTTGTTTTTATAATGCTTTGACTAATTCTGGAATCTGACACATGGGTTTTTCTTGTTTCCTCATGCTAATCACTTTTGACATAATTCATGTATGATTTTTCCCAATCCTCTACTTATTTTTCACATGGAAACTTTCTCTGACCTATGGACCAAGTTTGACCAAGCTGTAACTATCCATTGGAAGCCTTAACTGATTTATGGAATATGAAACATGGGTTCATCTTGTCTCCTCATTCTAATCACTTTTGACATAATTCATGTCTGCTTTTTCCCAATCCTCTGCCTATTTTTCCCATGGAAATTTTCTCTAACCTGTGGACCAAGTTTGACCATGTTGTAACTAGCCATTGGAAGCTCAAATTTGAAAAATTATGCATGGCATGGAAGCTTCTCATCAAACTGCATAATCTAAGACTAAGTTGGCTTTTTGACTATCGGGACTACTTCACACTGCTTTGCATTTGAAACCATGCAATTCCTCTGGAAACATAAAATATTGTCAACCAATATTCCTAGTCTCTAAGAACTATCATGAAGAATATTGCACCAAAGACGAGGTAACCTATAGACTCTATAGACCCTAACCATGTGGAATGACATAAGTTCATCTTGAAAAAAGTTGCATCGGCCTATACACCATAACCCTACAAATGTAGGCTCCCATAAAACCATGAGTTCATAAGAGAGTTCGCCCAAGGCCCTCCAATCATGTACAAGATGAGAATAATCTAAAGTGAAGCTTCAAGCGACCATCCATGCTTCAGCCAAGAAAACAAAATATAGGCTCAATGACAAAGACACGGGTCTAAGATACCTAATACAGTACCTCACAGGTTTTTATATTTCTTTTGACTTGTGACCTTGGGCTTACAATGGTGATGAAAAATGTTGTGCTCATATGTATGTGTTATGAAACCATCTCACAAAAAGATAGAAAGGATAGATCAACAACTTCAAAATCATCCTCTATGAGCGGGAAACCTCCTTTACATTACACAAATGAACAATTCTTGGATGATTCAAATGACAATAATAATGGCTATAATGACAATAATAATGGGGAAGTACACTAGTATTATAGGGACCTAATAGTATGTACCCTTGCTGACATGCAAGGTAATAGCTCACTCCAAGTACGAGACACATGCTCTACGCAAGAGGATGTGAGAACCTCAAAATATTCCACCTATCACTTGGAAGCTCGACAATAAAACATAAAATAGAGGGAGAGAGTCAGACTGGAGTCATATCCCTTCCAAACATGGAAATAAGAATCAAATTGAATGAAAACTTTTCTAGTAAATGAAATAGCATCTAACTAACAAAATAGATAGAAGCAATGGAAATATGAGAAGGAAAAGTATGTAACTATTCTAAAGCATGAAAATAATAATACATTAATGAAAGAAAATTACACAAGAAAAAACAAACTAAATTTATAAATATGCCCTTGATAGCACTAATTTACCTTTGTAGTACATTTTAAGGGTTTTCCCATTAACAAGCAATGGAATTCTCTCATCGTCTAGATGGCTAATGTGGAAGCAATTGTCACTTGCAATCCCAATAATAATGTAAGCTCCCAATCACAAACTATCACAATTAACCTAGTTACCTGCTTTTTTCCCCTTTTTGTTTCGAAGAAGGACCAAATCACTAATTTGAAATCTCATATACAAGCCCTTTTGTCAAATTTCTTCTTTGTAACCTCTTGGCTTTTGAATAAATGGTTGTAATATTGCTTGTATTTCAATCAAGTGTGATATTCTTTCCCGCAAGGCATCAAATTCAATAGAAACATGTTACAATATATAATATATATGAAGTTTCAAATTGATGGGTAAGGTAACCTCCATCTCGTATATAAGCTCGAATGGGATTTTACTAGTCAAATCATTCTTTCTAAATTCTATCTGCCCCACAAAGCAAATTTTATTAGACTATCCCATTTTCTCTTATTTTGATTGACGATATTTTTAATGATGTTCATTAATTTTTTATTACTTGATTCAGCAAGGCCATTTCCATTGGGATAGTAGTTGTATGAATGCGACAAATAATTCCATAATCAAAGCAAAAAGATGAGAACCTTGTAGAACTAAATGCTTTAATATTATCAATTGTAATCTTCAAAGGTACATCGAAACAAGTTATAATTATATCTTCAAGGAAGCTAATAACTACCTCATCGATTTCCTTCTTTGTAGGTATAGCCTCTACCCACCTATTCAAATAATAAGGAGAAATTAAAATCCACTTATAATCGTTACTCGAGTTTTCTTTAAACTCTCTGATGAAGTTGAGACCCCATTTCTAAAATGGTGCCTCTATCACCACCTGTTGGAAAGGAAGTGCAACCAATTCATGCTTCCCCTTGAAGAATTGACACAACTGACACTCTATAACGAATTTGTGAACATCTGAAAACATAGAAGACCAATAGTAACCACACTTAAGGATTTTATGTGTGATAGTTTTTGCCATGTAATGGCCACCACATAATCCTTGAGGAAATTCTTTGATCAAGGTCTGGGATTCTTCAAGGTTTACACATTGTAAAATAAATTTTTTGGCCTATCCTAACCCTTGATCTACAAAACAATACTTGGAAGCTTTTAGCCTTAGATATTTGTGTCTTGCTTTAGAAAGTTCCTACAACTGGTGTTAGAGGTAGTAGATAATATCCTTGTAGCAATCAGTGTTTTCTGACTCTTGAGTAATTGTGCTAACCATGGCACAAATGTCATCATCAAGTCCCACGACCTTCTCTTTGCCTTCTGCCATGAGTTTCACAATTCCTTGACACTTTATCCCTTTAGAAGTTTTAATTTCCAAATCATATTCTTGTATACTTGACACCCACTTTCCTCTCATTCCAAAGCAATCCAATTGATTATTTCTTTAATTGCAAAATGGGGAAAAAACACCACTATATTGTAATAGCCCATGCAAGTATGGAAATATTGTAATGATTGGACCAAGATATAAGCTTGATTTTCCATAATTGTTTATTTAAGCTTTGCATCCCTGAGCATGTTTATCATTAATGTGATGGGTTGTTCATGACCTTCTTCATTCTTTTGAATAAACACCCCAATGATGGTATCATCATAAATGAATGAGAAAATAATGAACTCCTTGGCATATTTTGGGCTAACCAAGACTAGGACATGGGTGATGGAATCCTTAACTTGTTGAAATGTTATCCTATTTGCCTCATCCCACTTGAAGGTGGCATCCTTATTCAACAACTTATTTAGGGCTTTAGTGATTTCAGCGATATTCGGGATAAACCTCCTAATAAATTTGACCTTTCCAAAGAATGATTGAATCTATTTCACATTCCTTTGAGGTTGGATTTTTGGATGGCTCTAACTCTTTCTAGGTCCACCCTAACTCGAACTTCCTTTGATACAATGTGGCCCAAAATATTTCTTTTTTTTTACATCTAACACAATCTTCTTGGGATTTAATGAGATCCCATATCTTCAATATATTTCAAAGGCTTGTTTTAAATGATTAACATGATCTCTTATATTCTTCAAGAAAACCATGAGGTTTCCTTGATAGACATCAATTATTTTCTTAATGATATCACGAAATGCATAGTCCATTTCCATCTGAAAAATGGATCCTATATTTTCATCCCAAAAGGAATTCTTATATATTCAAGCATACCCCATGGATTCATGAATGTCGTCTTTGACCTCTCATCCTTCTTGACTAGAACTTGATTATACATTAAAACTTGTCAACAAATGACACTATCTCGAACCATGTGATCCATTACAACAACAATTCCATGATGGGAAATGAATAGTTTCCCTTGATGAAGGATGCATTTAAGTTCCTAAAATCCACATGCATGTGTATTTATCCCAAATTATTCTTGGTGATCATTGGATTAGACACCTAAGTGGTGTGTCTAACAGGGGAAATGATACCAACATTAATAATCTTTTCTAATTCATTCTTTACAAGAGGTGTCAGCTTTTAGTTGATACCTTCAACGAATAGTATATTGTGTTGGATTACATCGTATTTTTATGCCTTCAAGTCGTCATATGACCAGGTGAACACATCCCTAAATTCCATCACCCACTTCTTGATTTTCCTTTGCTCTTCAATGGTTATATGACTTCCTACTTTAATCACTTTAGGATTAGCCTTGGTTCTGATGTTAATTTCCTCATACTCATTTGGGATGATAAAATTGGTTTTCCCCTTGAAAGCATCATCTCAAGTGAATATGGTTCCAACATAATTAAACCAAAGTAAATCTTATTTGAGGGAAATTCAAACTCCTATATGTCCTTGAGAAACTAAACTATTCGATCATCATTTTCACTGGACTTGCTAGTTCTAAACATTATCTAAAACAGAGAGTCGGTAAAGAACTTCAATACAACCACCCTTCTCCAATTCTAGGAAGGGTTGCATGATCAATGTAGACACCATCGATGAATCAACTACAACATTCATAGGTCTCAGCACAAGCTTTATACTCAACGCATCAAATGCATCTATTGCTCCCATAAATTCTTTCTTTTATCCCTTACGTTGTTCATTTTTGTAGGCATGTGGGGATTTTACTTGAAAAAACACTAGATCCAAATCTCCTATGACCTTTAATCATAAAGTCCCCATATCCATAACAACAACTAACTCTAATAATAATGCTCTGTATTCAACCACATCGTTCATTGCCTCAAATTTTAAATGGTAAGAGAAATGAATTATTTCTTGATAAATAGATGTGAACAATATTCAAGATTTGTTTCCATATTTCGAGGATGCACCATCAAAATTTCATCTTCCAAAATCCATTAACCTCTTTTCTTTATGGGATATCAGTAGCCTTAACCATATAAGATCCTATACTTTCTTCTACAATCTTGATTTTATTGTTCGAGTTTCTAGGATCTTTACATAGTTCGTGCTATGTTTATCCTTATACAATTGGACAAACTCGCCCTCAGGAGTAGGTAATGGGATGTATGACAATTCCATATAGATTTAACCACCTACATCCACCATCCATTTAAGAGAAAAAATCATACCCCAAGTCGCAAGGACATCCAACACCATGATATTCATACTTAATAAAACATCTAGATGTGATGCAAGGTGGACTTGCAAATATTTGATAAATCCTATGGATGGGATCACTCGAGAATCAAAATCACATATTTTTCTTGACGGATGTGAACTTATAAGTCCCATCTCATTATCTACCTCTAATCTCATGACATTAACTGTGGCATTGAAACCCATCATGCAATTTTCAAGGATTTAATCTATCACAATGAATGATACTACGAAAGGCTCATTTAAGAGATTCTTACTACATTTATTGAACATAGTGGATGAATTTTTTTTTATATAGATGTGAAGTTATAACTCCATCCCATTAGCCACCTCTAAGCTCATAACGTTAAATGCAGCAATAAAATTCATCATGCAATCTTGAATGATCCAATTGATCACAATTAATGATACTAGAAAATGCTCATTTAAGGGGTTCTTACTGGGTTTATTGAACATAGTGGATGTAAGGAATATAGGAAGATCTTCAACTTGATCTACATTTGGTTGTTTGTCTCTTACTACCTTTGGACCATGGTCTCTTCAAAACATAGGACCTTTCCAATCTAACTCTTAATGGTAGGAAACTTAACCACTTTTGTCAGAGAAATAAGCAATTTTACATTGTTAGCCCACCCAGAGATGTCTAAATCTAGCTCCTTGGAGTTTGAATACTTAGGTTTATCACTTGTTTTCTTGAAGAGGATGTTTGACCATGGTTTTGGTTTGGAAGGGATGTGCCTTTATATATTGTTTGAAAATTATTCCCCTTAAACCTTCTGACATGCATTCATGAATTTCTTTTAGGGGAGGCATCCTCTAAAACAACTAAGTAGCTTTATCAACCTCGAGCTCACTCTCCCTTGGTTCTAATTACCCAAATAATCCTCCAAACTCCGAGAAACAAGATAAAATACATGTCTCTGGGATACCAAATCTATTACGGTTATGTGTCTTCCATGCTTCTACAAAGGCTACATAAGTTAACTCAAGAGTGAAACTCATCACAAACTCTACAAAAATAAGGGCTAAATTGATCTACAACATTGTTAAATTCAAAAAGGTTTTATTGTTTGGAAGACTAGAAAACCATCTAGATGCATCCCACTAAGTGAAAGTACAAATCATTTCATCGATGCATCTTTGTGTTCTACTTTCAGTGTAGGCATGTTTTTAGTAAACAATTTGCAGAAATATTGTGCGATTTATAAGTGATCTCCCTTAAAAATAAGTAACTTATCTAGGGAATCAAGGAGAGCATGAGGCTGACCAGCTATTTTGTGAATATCAAGGGATTTGAAAATATCAATCAACCATGGCAAATCCATTGTGTTTTTATTTGATGTGTTTTGAATCAAGGATTCTTTATGCTCAAAGAATTCTCTAAGTGATAATAATGCAAATAAAGATGCACGTAAATTGTGTTCCCTAATTTTAGCTTTAGCTTTCCTACATCAATAAAATAACTCGGGTTTGGGAATAAAGACTAACTCACCTTGGTACTAAGACCTTGTATTGTACATTTTGTTTTGATCAAGTTTTGATGAAGTTCCCTCAAATGGAGTTGCTAGATGATCCTCTACAAGTTAGTCCTGAAGCAAATAATCTCATGGCGGTACAAAACAATAATTTAAAGCTTACCGAACAAGTTGAATGACCTTCTCCCTAGAAATGTCACCAAAAAAAATTATAGATCTTATTAGCAGTGTTACTAAGGTCCTAGCAACTCACTGGATGGGCACACACAGGGAACAACCCATTGTTACCTCGACCATAGCCCCCACTATTTTGAACCAACCACCTCCTAAATGATGAAAGGAGGAGACCTAAATATAACCTCAGTTAACCTCAAATAAGATCAGTTCCTTATATGAAGTCACTTGGAGTGGAGGTGTTCACTTCTCAGGCTATCTAATTGTATAATATATGATGGTTATAGCATAAAACTAAACAGTAAATTTAGAAGCACAAAAGCGTTATTGTGTGACATATGGATTTTGGTCTATAAGAAAATTCCTAACCATATATTGGATAATTTTATGACTTGGGTTGATGGTTGGAAAGTTACATGTCAAAATAGTTTGTTGTCTTATGTAAAATACTATAAAATCTGCAAAAAAAAATGCAGGGACAACGGTCTAATTTTCCTATTACAACCACCCTACAAGTGTCGTAGCACTTCCAGATTGTTAATATAGAGGTGAAAATGGTATGAGGGTTGATATTGAGACTTTTGAGGCCTCCCCTCAACTCAAATTGATTGAAAAAGTGAATTTCCGAAAAGTTGGAAATCACTTTTCATATTTATTGATTAAACCCTCTTGGAAATTCACCCAGAAATTTCTAGATTTAAATCAAAGCTTTAAAAGTGAATGGAAATTATGAAAAAATTAATATAAATACAAGAAAATATAGATTGTATGCACTACAAAGTAATGGAAAGAGGCTTGATGAAATAATTACTTCCCTGAATGGCTGAAACCCTCTCTAAAATTGTAGATCCCCCTTGGTACAGAAATGTAATCTTCAGATGTGCAAGGGAAAAAAACTAGATACATGTGTAAATAAACTTGAAATGGAACTTGTATTTATTCTTGGTTAGATTTAATAATATGCTCAAGTTTCCTCAAGGAATTGCTTGTTAGAATGATAAACAATGAAAAATCAGCAAGTCAAAACAACCTAAACTAATTACAAAAAAATAAAAGGTTTGGATTTTTAATAGAAGATGGTTGTTGGATATACATGTGCCCTTTAAATACCTCACCCTTGCAAAAATGTGAAGTTGATATCCTCCTAAATCACCATAGTTGGTTGAACTTAGGGAGTGGTTTTAGTAACTTTCGAACTTACTTAGGAGGGCCTCTCTCAGAGTAGCATCTCCAACCTCCAACTCTTATGTTTAATGAATATGAGACCTTGCACAAATCACATCTCCCTTGAAAAGATGGTCCAATTGTTTGGATCGACTCACCTGCGAAACAAAATAACTCAAGTATGATTTCCCCCTAGTTGGCCCTTTCCATGTGACTAGATAGCCTTTCAATGGAAATAATTGTTAGCTTTAGCATAATTTTATTTATTACCAAGAATAGTTCGAATAAAAAATCCCTATAACATATATATCAAGAAAAAGAATGAAAACTAATATCACTCTACACAATGCATAAACAAAATTTACACAAACATTTGTAAAAAGTGAGCTCTTTATGATGATAACACTTATCTCAATTGACGGTAACAACTATTACAATAAACAGAGGCTAGTCTTTAAAGATAAAATCATAATAGCTAGCTAATGGCTAGTTTGACTCTTTCTTAATAAAATATTTACTAGTCATCCACATGTTGGAGATTTAGTAAACAAATGCATGAAATATTACAATAATATTTTTTATTCGCCCACTAGGCGGCCAACTTGGACAAATTTCCACGAGTTGGCTCAAAAAATCCCTTTTCTTTTGGTCCACAATGGTCAATAGTCAAAATAGTAATGTTAGATGTTTCATTGTCCCATAATAATAGTCCATGACAAACTCAACTTGGGTCTACTTGGTCCCTTGAAGAGCTCGACTTGGTTGGATATTTCGACTTGGTCACTTGGTGGAGAAATTTATGTTGCAACAATTACTTTCTTGGTCCAATATTCAACTTCTTGATCCATGTTTCTTCTAATGGCTAGTAGACTCATTCCAACAGTGAATTTAACCTCCACTGGCTAGTTCAACATGACTTCTCTCTTTGACTAATTTGACTTAGCCACCCTTTTGTTGGAACTTTAATGCCCTTGCTTACTTGGAAATTATGGAATCTAGATTTTGCTTTGTTGGTCCTAATCTATATTGGGTATCTTTAATATTTTCCATATCTATGGTGTTGCCACATCATCACCCTCTATGCTACATCATCACCTCCCTGTGTTGGTTCTATAACACCTTGACTAATCTCTGGAACCAGATACATGGGTTTTGTTTGTCTCTTCGTGCTAATCACTTTTGACATAATGCATGTCTAATTCTGCCCAACACTCTACCTATTTTCCCCTCCAGAAACTTTCTCTCACCTGTTGACCGAGTTTGACCAAGCTGTAACTAGCCATTGGATGCTCAGATCTAAAAAATTCCATATGGCAGGGAATCTTCTCATCAAAATGCATATTCTGAGACTAAGTTGACTTTTTGACAACCAAGACCACTTTGCATTGGGAACTGTGAAATACATCGAGAAAAGTGAAATGTTGTCAACCAAGACTATTATGCTTTAAGATTTTTCAGGAGAAATAATGCATCAAATCCAAGGTCACCTACAGACTCTATAGACCTTGACCATTTGGAATGACATAAGTGCACCTTGGCATGGGTTGCACTAGCCCTTACACCGATGATCACCCCTACAAATGTAGACTCCCATAAAACCATAAGTCCACAAAAGAGTCCACCCAATACTCTCAAATCCTATATAGAACAAGAGTAACCTGAAGTGAAACTTCAAGGCACTAGTCATGTTTCAACCAAGACAACAAAATACAGACTCAATAACAAAGACGCAAGTCTAGAATACTTGATACAAGACCTCACATGGTTTTTACATCAGTTTTGACTTAACCCTCGGCTTACAATGGTGATGAAAAATTTTGCACTGATATGTATGTACCCTTGTTGACATCTAGGGTAACAAAACCCATCAAATTTGTTGGATCAACTTTAGGAATTCGGTGCCACATGTTTGTCACCTAATCATAGATAGGCAGGGTGGAGTGATGACCACTATAATTGGATGAGTCAACCCTTATTTTTGGGGATTCTACTCTTGTCATTTCTAACCCAAAATTGTAACTTGGGGATTTGATTCCACATCACCATTAGTTTGTAAATCTAGTTGTGTTGCGACTCCAAGTTGGCTAGCTTGTCAAAAATGTCACCAAAATTCTCTAGGCATAGTAGTGGTTGCAGTTTATCTTGTGTTGCAACTCATCATATAGAGTTTCAAAGTGAAAATTTATTGGAGAGATCTACTCCTCCAGTGGTAGCCATGGATAGTGATGCTTGGTCCTGGGTCTTTTGAGATTGATGTCTAGTAATGGCATGGGTGGGTCCACCAAAAAAGCCTTACTAGAATGGTACCACGGCAATCGCCTTGACATAAGCATTTTATTGAGATAAGTCTCAAATAAGGGTGTGAGAAAGACCTAGATTTTAGTTTTTTCCACTACTAGCAAAGTTTTTTCCACTACTGGCAGAGTTGTTCTCCCACCTAAATTACGTTTACAAGATTACGAATTTGTAATATCATAATTTATGTAAGAATTTCCTAAATTAACAATAGAGAACAAGGTTTTCAAGGTCTTGAGGACAACTGAGTGATAGGTGGTGTAACTCTCTAATATACATGTAGAACCCAAAAGTAGTATTTGACACACTCTTTCAAGGAATCAAGGATATTTGACCATAACCGTAATTGTACTAGTCAAAAGTGATATTATCAATGCACCAAGGCAACAAGATAATCAATCAACGCATCAAAAGTTGGTTTCAAATAACGTAGGGGGATTTCGATATACCCAAGCATATATGGAAATGAAATTTCATATGCATGTGTTATCTAATGTAATATTGCTCAAAGGAGTGCCAACATAGAATATAATGGTGTCAACCAAATGAAATCGTTTGTATTCCATGTGAATATTCTTCCCCTAATGTAGCATTACCTATTGAACAATATATCACATTGTTATTTACAAACTTTGGAATACACCTTTAATGTAAAAACAAAAGAAAACAAAAATCTCTAACATATATTGGCTCAATCAAGTGCTCTAACACCACTTGTCATGCTCCTTATTAGAAAAATAGAATGTTCAATGTGCAAATAATAAAATATAGCATGATTTGGAGCAAAAACCGCAAATTATAACAACAATAAATTGTACAAGAACCAAAATATCACAAAGAACAATACCTTTAATGATGAAAGCAACGTTCACTTATCTCTTCAATAGAATACCCTCCAACTAAGCAAAGCTCCAACTACAAGATGCTTGACAATTAAGTCTTTATATAGTTTCTATCTAACCTCCTAGAAACTTCTAATAAGTGGAACCGTCTAATAAGTGTGAAAAATCCACGATTGCAATAAACCATAAACTATGCTTCTAACTAATGCAGTTTATTTGTCTTTTGTTATTTAATTAACAGAAAATAATGAATAGCTCACTACTACAATATTCACCAATAAAATATATTGAGTAAATAAAAACAGGAACTGAGAAATAGATGGACACACAAATATTAACATAGTTATTTTGGACTGATGTCCCCAGAAAAACCCCGAAGGGAAAACTGGTGCGGCATATGAGGGTTTATTTTATTATGCAGCAAAAATATAGTAAATTACAAATGTGAGTCTTCTTGGCTTCACTCCAGCAATCTATATCAACTGGAAAATAATCTGGGAAATACTTTTCCCTCACAACAACTAGATCTAGCCCTCTCTAGCAAACTTTCACTTCTCAACTAATTTGCACAACTGGATTGGAAATGCACACTATCTGCTCAGAATAATTCAATCTACCTCTGGATCACTTCCATATGAGTCATCCTTCCCTTCTCTACTCTTGGATCCAACTCACTCTACCTTCGGGATGTAGATCCGAGTTCTTTCACTTTTCTCTAGATCTTGCACTCGCACTTTCTAGGCAATTGGGCAACTTGCAATGCCAATTTTTGGGCTCCTTGTTGGATAATTCAGCCTCCCTTTCATGGATCTAGAAATTGGAAAACCCCTTGATAATTTCTTCATAAGTTTTCCCTGTTGCAAACCCCTACTACTCTCTTTCCTTGGCTCGAACTGCACCCTCACTAGATTTGTGAACTGGGCAGCTCTATCTGCCTTGATCACATTGATCTCTTTGATGCAACTAATGTCTTCTCCAAGCCCTTTCGACCAACTCTTATAATCTCTCATTGAGTCTTCAATGGCCACGATTTAATCTCTATTGATGGCTAAGATCAATTAGACTTCATCAATAGAAGTCGCTAGAGCTATCTCAAACATCTTTAATTAATTCACTTATTTACTTTTCCTCAGTTAGAATTAGGAAATATTTACAATATGGAAAATTAATTTAATTAGGGTGTTTCGAAAGCTTATCTCATGAAACCTTTTCTGGGTTTTGGAGATCTCATGTTCCTTAGCCTCTTAGCATCATCTGTGACTAGAACACATGTCTAATGCTACTCCAAACCATGAATTACTAATAGTAAGACCTTTTACAATTATTGTTTTCACAATAGTTTCTATTTCACCTCCTAGGAACTTTCTAGTGGTTGGAACCTTTTAGTAAGCCTTCTTACCATTATTACCATTGTTTATTTCATACTACATGGACCTTATTTAATAAATATGGCCTCAATACATAGCAATATATATATCTACTTAAGAGGATTAGGATAGGACCCTAGCAATGATTAATAGATATTTTGAATCTATAATTTCAAAAACATGATTCAAATCATTTATGCCTTCAATATCATCCAACCATCTGCCTAAATCTTTCTAGAAACACCTGGTAGTGCTAATCTACAAAATAAACTAACAATTTGTATTTATTTTTAGAGAAAGTATGTGAATTGGAAGTGCTTTGGTGAATGTAGGCCAATGCACAATGGCATCAAACTCTATAACATAGAATGCACTCTATATTTTATCATATTAAGGGAAAACATATGATAAATAACCTAATGAGTGAAGTTGTCATTGATGTCAAAACTCTAGCCCTAGGAATAAAGCCCTAGCTCTAGGAATTATGGAAAGGAGCTTGGAATAATGTCAAAGCCCTAGAAGGAATGTCAAAGCATGTGATAACAGTTCAGCAGAAGCCCTAAGAGCCCTAAGAATCCAGCAAGAGGTGTCGCAAAAGGGTTTAAGCCCTCAAAGACAAAGATGAAAGCTAGAAATAAACGCTTCAAGAAAATCAAGAAATAAGTGGTCAAATTCAAGGCAAATGCAAAGGAAATCTAAATCATCATGTAGCCCTCGACAAGGCCTTTCCAACAGTAAGTGTCGCGCATCTTAACTCCTCATAGTTTAGGAGAAATGAATTTTTGAACTTATATTAATTATTTTATCTTTGCCCACAAATCGTCCCAACCATTAACAAGTCGCCCCCCTTCTATTTTTAAGTGTCATGTCGGCCCCAAGTACCCCCCCCCCCCCCCCCCCATGTCCACTATAAAATTGGCATTCATGTGGCTCATTGGGACACATATAACTCACTTACTAGTGCAAGAGTAAGGTATGTGATAAACCACAAAACTAAATTGAGGTAGAGTAGGGTTGAGTTTTTAAGGGCAGGAGAAAGAGTTTTATTAGGTTTCTCTCTGATAGGTTTGTGGTGAATCTGAGTTGGAATTTGTGGATTTTCTCTGTGGGTACATTCTGTGTACCTCTCTATGGGGCTGAGTTTTGTTTTTGGTTAGAGGAGTAGTAGAAGGGTTTTGTGACAAACCACAGGGTCAAGCCTAGTTGAAACAGGGCCAAGCTAAGGAGTTGTATCTGACTAAGGAAGACTGTGTTGTGACGGGAAGGATTGCAGAGTTTGTCGGAGGGTCTTTTTACATTGTTTTGGGATGAGTTCCTGACTGGTTTTGAGAGGGAAAAAAAACAGGCCAAAACCAGGCCAAGTTAAACTTAGGCCCTTATTTTGCAAGCTGAAAACACCTTGTCGCAGACCTGAATTACACTTGGTTGCAAGCCCAAATTACCCTTTGTTGTAGGCCTAAATTTTCTCGGTTACAGGTACAAATAACCCTAGTTGCAAGTCGTAGACAGGGTAGTGTGTTGGTTCTAAGAGAGGCCGAGAAAGTTAAGCACTATATGTTGTTTTGAAGGAGTCTATGCAGCAGGTCAAAAAAATTTGCCCTAATTCATCTAGGTCACAAGACAAGTTATGTGTTTTACCCTTAATGTTTTGAAGGAAGCAAAGGTATGGATAAGGAGGATTGTGCACACTAAACATTTGTGGAGGCCAAGTTCTAGTTTGTCCAAGTTGCAGGCCCATATGTCTGTTAAAAGAGGAATGACGACACTGGAAATAGTTGGACAAAGTTGAAAGATAAAGAGAAACTGAAGTCAACAAAGGGAAGAGGCTAAATAGTAGACAACAAGCTACATAAATATCAAACTTGGGTGTGACATCCAGCAAGAAGATGGTGGCTATCAAAACAGAAAAAATCAACCCAAGGAGAGCAAGTTAAGAATAACAAGGAAAGTTGAGGAAAAGATTGACGACAGAGCCAAGGACCAGGAAAAGATAGAGGAGCGGGACAAGTGGCTATTACCAAGATTGATGGTGCAAATCTAAGAGTGGAATGGTTGGGTGACAACTCCATTGAGAAAAAGCAATTTGTGTAAACCATGAGAAGTTATGAAGTATCTAACAAAAGTCGATTGGTGCCTACAAATTGTTGAGTTGGTACTCAATGGAGGAGATTAGAGTCCCCTGTAGGTTGGTTCCTAAGAAGTTGTTGAGTTGGTGCTCAGATATGGGACTGAAATCTCCTATAGGTTGGTGCTTACAAATGTTGTAAGTTGGTGCTTACTTTGTACAAGGAAGCTTACAAAATATTTACAAAGGAAAATTATATAAGTGTTTCTTATGAAAATCTGTGTTTCATGATTTATGTGTATCAAATATTTTAAAAGATAAAAATAGTTAAAAATAATGAAATATTGATTGACACCCCCCGGCCCCCTCAGTGTTTCCAACATAACCAAAATTCATCATGTGTAAGAAAAAGTGATTTTGTATAATCACATTGGGATATGCTCACTAAAGAAGGTCATATCCCAAAGGCATTGTCACCCTATTCGGAGGTGAGTGTGTAGGCCTATGAATCAAAATGCTCACTAAGGAAGGCCATATCCCAAAGGCATTGTCACTCTATTTGAAGGTGAGTGTGTAAGCCTATGAATCAAAAGTTGAATAGTTGTTGTGCTTGTATAAAACATCGCTTGCTTAATACATGTTGCAGGCTTCTCATAGTTGTCTCTATTGAAACAAACCTAGTGGACAAAAATTGGAGAAGCAGCTTTCTCAATAGAGTAAGGTGTGAATTAGCTTACATGTATATGGCTCATTTCTATCAATAATATGAAACCTTATGATTTTTGTTGAAGATTTGTAAACCAATGTCGGGTGCTAATTAAACCTTTTAGGAAAAAGGGTTTACCTCTAATTCATTTCCATTGTTTTTTCACATGATTATGAACAATGACCAAAAGTTTATTAATGCTCCAAATAGTCTAGACAAAACTTCAATGGCAACTTGCTCATTGGAGTAAGAGGTGAATTGGGCTGCATGAATTGCTCATCATCTTACAACAGTATTAAATCTTATAAACTGGTGATTTGTAGAGCAATATTGGTTACTTGCAACATTTTTATCCACGTTATAGAAAACTTTCTAGGAAGAAAGTAAACCTTTGCATACATTTTGATTGTTTATTCACATGGTTGTTTTATTGTTTATTCACGTGGTTGTGGACAATAACCAAAAGTTTATTCATTTTCAAAAGTGACCTTAAAACACCCAAAATCTTAGTGGAGCATATGCTTCAGAGAGACCACACCAATGAAAAACAGTTCAACTAGTCTCTTCCTTTAGCAAAATTTCTTTCTTATCATTCCAAAAAATAAAAAGGTATGATTGCATAAAATCCAACTTTCTCCTATCCTATGCGTTATTACCTACATTTAAGAATTGCAATTTAGATGTCCAAAACAAAATAGAATGTGCAATAGGTTAGAAATAAGTGGTTGTGATCTGATTATTTTGTAGAACATATTGAAATTAATCAACCTCAAATTCATGTCTCCTATTATGTTCACACAGAGGTTTCTAGCTCATATAAACCTCTTTGTAATCTAAATAAAAGCATCCAGAATTTTAAGCGCATGCTGCTAATTATTATCAATTTAAAAAAAACATTTGCATACATTTCTCAACAATGGGTCTATAGTCGATTCCAGTCTGGAATATAAGGCCAATTTTTCTTTCGAATTTAAGCCAAGAGGAACTAGAGGCACCTTTAGGCGCTAAATAGCCCAAAATTTTGAATCTTAACCCATCACAACCTCAAACTCTTCAATAGTGTAGTACGAATAGGGGAAACAATCATTCAGTTATAAAATTGACCAAGAAAAACACTTAACTAACTGGAAACTGAAACCAAACACACAAATAAATACTCAGGATTTACGTGGCAAAACCTCGATAGGGTGTCAAAGAAACATCCACGGGGCAAGGGGTTGGAATTTATTAATTCAACAATGGTTCTCCACACTTACATTTCTCGAGAATTCACTAGTTTTATACCATCGACCTCCGTTACATAACTAACATTTCGGTATAGAACTGACTAGTTACATTTTACCCAAAATTACATAATTGGTTGTCAAACTAACAAACTCCACCTTGACAACAATTTTCCTAATCCCTTGCCCATGCCCATTCATCATCTTTTCTACAAGCCAAGAGAAGCTAAACACCACCGCAGCTTCTCTACTGTAACTGGCTTTGTGAATATGTCTGCACAATTCTCTCGTGTATGGACCTTTTGAAGAGCTACTTTTCCACCATCGATCACATGTCTCAGAAAATGATACCTTACATCAATGTGCTTAGTTCCGCTGTGATAAGCAGGATTTGTAGCCAAGTGAATAGCACTTTGACTGTCACAAAGTACATTCACTTTCTTCTGTGTCCTTCCAATCTCATCGAGCAAACCCTTTAACGAGATTGCTTCTTTACTGGCATCTGAACCAGCTATATATTCAGCTTCGGTAGTGGACAACGCAACTAATTCTTGAAGCTTTGACATCCAACTAATTGCTCCACCTACAAGAGTAAAGACATAACCTGTAGTAGATATTCTTTTGTCCAAATCACCTGCATAGTCAGCATCTACATATCCGCAGACTGATCCTTCACTACCATTAAAGATGATGCAATGGTCACTTGTGCCTCTTAGATATCGAAGCACCCATTTCACTGCTTGCCAATGTTCTTTACCTGGATTTGCCATGAACCTGCTGACAACTCCAACTGCATGTGAAATGTCAGGTCTTGTAGATACCATCGCATACATTAAGTTGCCCACAGCATTTGCATATGGTACATGAGACATATATTGCTTTTCTTCATCAGCTCTAGGACTCAAAACTGAAGAAAGCTTAAAATGGGAAGCTAGTGGAACATTAACAAGTTTCACATTGTTCATAGAGAACTTTTCAAGTACTTTCTCCACATACTTCTGCTGTGATAACCAAAGCTTACCATTTTTCCTGTCTCTATGTATCTCCATGCCCAAGATATGTTTTGCTGCTCCAAGATCCTTCATATCAAACGTCCTAGAGAGTTGAGCCTTTAACCTGTTGATCTCTTCCGTGCTTTTGCTTGCAATAAGCATATCGTCAACATACAAAGCTAATATAATGAATATGCCATTGAAACTTTTGAAGTATACACAATGATCATACTCACTTCTTATAAAGTTCTGGCTCACCATGAAGGAATCAAACTTCTTGTACCATTGTCTGGGAGACTGCCTCAGACCATACAATGATTTCCTAAGCTTGCAAACTAATCTTCTGCTACGACCTCGTACAAAAACTTCTGTTTGTTCCATATATATCTCTTCGTTCAAATCACCATGTAGAAAAGCTGTTTTAACATCTAACTGTTCTAACTCAAGATTAAGCAACACAGTTAGTGCCAACACAGTACGAATAGAAACAAGTTTTACAACTGGAGAAAAAATCTCATGAAAATCTATACCTTCAACCTGAGAATACCCTTTTGCTACCAGTCTCGCCTTATACCTTTCGATACTTCCATCAACTTTCCGTTTCAGCTTGAAGACCCATTTGCATCCAACAACACTTCTCCCTTCAGGAAGCTCTACAAGATCCCAGGGATTGTTCTTGGCTAAGGAGTCCATTTCTTCTTCCATAGCCATTTTCCATTTTTCGCTATCTGTATCATCTACTGCTTCCTGATAACAAGAAGGTTCCCCATCTTTAGTAATCAAAGCAAAAGATGAAGCAGAATCTTCATACCTTTTGGGAGTTTTCCTCTCCCTTGTAGACCTTCTTAGAGCGACTGGTTGTTGAACTGGTTCAGAAACTTGCACTAGTTCAGAAGCTTCAATGGCTTCCTTTGTGTCTTCAACACCTTTTTCTCCAGAAGTCTCTACTTCCTTTCGACTGTCACCGAAAGGTCTAGCCTCCAACTGAACTTGTTGATTTGGCGATACCTGTTCCTGTTCAATTCTTTCAACATTTGATTTTAAAATAGAGGATTCATCAAATGTTACATCTCTACTAATGACTATCTTCCGCAATGTAGGATCCCACAACCTATATCCTTTCACTGCATAGTCATACCCAACAAAGACATAACATTTCGACTTTGGATCTAATTTTGAACACTATTTTTTCGGAATAAAAGAATAAGCATCACAGCCAAATATCCTCAAATGTGAATAGTCACAAGACTGACCTGTCCAAACTTCTTCAAGAATTTTACAATCAATTGCTACTAAAGGTGATTTGCTAACTAAATAACAAGCAGTAGATACTACTTCTGCCCACAACTCCTTTTGCAAGTTAGCATTGTTGATCATGCTTCTGGCTCTTTCCATAAGAGTCTGATTCATACGCTCAGCAACACCATTTTGTTGAGGAGTATAAACAATAGTTTTGTGTCTAATAATTCCCTCATCCTTACAGTATTGTTCAAATTCAACTGAAGTGAACTCACCACCATTGTCAGTTCTTAAACATTTAATAGATTTGCATGTTCTTTTCTCTACCATTACTTTAAATTGTTTAAAGACATTTAATACATCAGCTTTCCTTTTTAGCATATAGACCCAAACTTTACAGGAGTAATCATCAATAAATGTTAAAAAATATAGTGCACCTCCATATGACACAACAGGGGATGGTCCCCACAGATCAGAATGAATATAGTTTAAAACATCTTCACTATTATGATTTCCAACTTTAAATCTCTGTTTACACTGTTTTCCATACACACAATGTTTACAGAAATCTAACTTCAAGGATTTCAGATTGGGAAGAGATTTACGTTTCATCAGTATCTGAAGACCTTTCTCGCTCATATGACCCAATCGTTGATGCCATAGATGAGTACCTGCTTCTTTCTTTTCTGACACAACCGCTGCTTCACTGACCTGAGTACTTCCTTTTAACCTGTAAAGATTTCCAACCTTTTCTGCCTTCATAACCACAAGGGCTCCTTTAAAGACTTTCAAGACGTCATCCTGACCTGTAAACTTATAACCATCTGAATCCAACACTCCCAAAGAAATCAAATTTTTCTTCAAATCAGGTACATGTCTAACACTAGTTAATGTTCTAACTGTGTTATCATACATCTTAATCCTGATATATCCCATCCCAACAGTCTGACATGTCACATTGTTACCCATAAACACAGAACTACCGTTTACATTTTTATACGAAGTAAACCAATTTCTATGTGGGCACATGTGATGCGAGGCACCAGAGTCTAACAGCCAGCTATCTAAACCCTGAGAGACATTACATTCAGGTGAAGTTTCATCTATCATACATAATTCTTCAGCAAATAAAACTTCGTCTATCATACCTGAATCGACCTGATTCGCTTCCTTCTTCGGGTTTTCGGATTCCTTTCGTTTCCAACAATGCTTCTTCAAGTGTCCAATTTTATTGCAGTTCCAACATTTTGCCTTACACTTCTTTCCCTTCGATTTTGATCTGGAAGACCCCCTTGGTTTTTCTCCTCTTTCCTTTTGAGCGTCCTCTAGCTACCATGGCTTCTAATGCAGCTATTTCAGTGCTAGATTTCCTTCGTACTTCTTCAGACATGAGAGCTCCCACGACTGATTCAAACTTCAAAGAATCAGTAGTGCTCAAACTGATTGAAGTTACGAAGTGATCCCATGATTCAGGCAGAGAACACAGCAAAGTTATGGCTTTATCTTCTTCCTGTATTTTAACTTCCATATCTGTTAATTGACATATTAGTGTATTAAAAACATTCAAATGTTCTGCAACGTTTGAACCTTCTTTCATTCGAAGACTGTATAACTGTCTTTTCAGATAAATTATGTTGGTTAATGACTTTGTCATATAGAGTTTTTCAAGTTTTTCCCACAATCCTGAAGTTGTAGTCTCTTCAACAATATTGAAGAGAACTTCATCCGCTAGGCATAACCGGATGGTACTGAGAGCTTGGGCATCCAAATCCTCCCAGTTTGAAATAGTCATGGTTGCAGGTTTCTTAGTTGCCCCATCCAATGCCTTGTGCAACCCTTGTTGCACCAGCAGATCCCTAACCTTCAGTTTCCAAAGAGCAAAATTGCTTTTTCCGGTGAATTTCTCCACCTCAAATTTCGCATTAGACATCTTGGCCATTTTTTCTCTTTCCTAGGGTTTCAATGTTTCTAGGGTTTATATATTTTTTTTTTTGTCTTTAAAAAAAAAATTCTCCAATTCAATAGATTTTTATTTCAAACCCTTTGTTTCCTTACACCAAATTAATGGAAGAAACCCTTTGTTTTTTTTTCTTCAACCTAAATGAAATCTTTCCTTCAATTCAAATAAAAAACCACCTTTTACAAATTTCTGGAAAACTTCTGGGAAAAATTTCTCTCAAAATTAAAAATTACCGGAATCCACCTTTGCTGAACAGGTTCTGGCAGCATGCAGGGCAGAGGGTCTTCCTCTTCGCTGGACAACAACTCTGGCCTCTTCCACACAGGTCTGGCAGCTACTTTCCTTGCATGCAGACCAGATCCACGTTTGCTGATTTGGAGTACGCAGATTCTCAACAGCTCCCTCTCTGCTCCAGCGCACACCCGGCAGGGTCTTCCTTTCTGTTCCTTGCAAAATTCATTGCTCGCACGCAGGTAGTTCACGCAAAACACACAAGGTTTTACGCAGAAACATACAGGGTTTTACGCTGCACACAATGCTGGATAGCACGCAGCAAACTCCAAACTTTGGCGGCAAGAGCAAAAAACACGCAGAGCATGGGCTCTGGCTTCCTCGACTAGCACAAACCTTCCATGCCAGCAACAACTCCATCGGCCAGTACGCAACCCTCGACGGTTTGCAAGCCAGCAATAACACTCGATTTCAACTCCACCGACCAGCACACAGCACGTCTTTTTCTTCTTACGCAAAGGCTTAACACGCAGCACTTCACGTAATCAGCTCTGGCAGATAAGCGTTCTTTGACACTTCAACCGGCGGCTTCAAATCGACCACTGTTTCATACGGGCTATCTCCTTTCACCAAACGCTCTGATACCACTTGTAATACGAATAGGGGAAACAATCATTCAGTTATAAAATTGACCAAGAAAAACACTTAACTAACTGGAAACTGAAACCAAACACACAAATAAATACTCAGGATTTACGTGGTAAAACCTCGACAGGGTGTGAAGGAAACATCCATGGGGCAAAGGATTGAAATTTATTAATTCTACAATGATTCTCCACACTTACATTTCTCGGGCATTCACTAGTTTTATACCATCGACCTCCGTTACATAACTAACATTTCGGTATAGAACTGACTAGTTACATTTTACCCAAAATTACATAATTGGTTGTTAAACTAACAAATAAGAAACATCATCTATGGCAACTTATCTCACTTGCCAATAATAAGGCAATTTAAAGGCTGCTAAAAGAGCTCAGTTAGAATTGAACCTGCAGAAGTCAGCAAGAAAGCTAAAGTAGAAACCCATCATGGCTCACCTACAACTAGCTTCAGAGGCACAAAATTTGGAACAGAAACAGTAGCATTGAAATTGGAATAAAAAAAGAGGCCAAAGCTGGAACGGAAGCTAGAGGCACTCAAACTCGATTTGAAATAGAGGTCCTGCACAAAAGCTTATGCAAGTAAATGTGTCAAATTTGTGTGTAATGCGCACTAGAGATGGGATTCAAGGGGGGAGGAACATTGCTGAGTGCACCAAAGAAACAACAGGGGAAGTACTCAATGAAGCATATAGTGATGTTTCAAATAAGACTGTAATCAATAGGAACACGTTCAAATTCCAAATTGAAAATTGAAGAAAGACAGTAGAACTTATTGGCACACACATTGCTAATCCTTTTTATAATGAGTTGTCATGGAAAATCGAGAATAAGTTCAGTAATATGCACCAGCCGTGTTAGTTGCCTCTCTTCTCTGTTGAAACCTTAATCTATGCTTTGTTTGAGAATATAGTATTGCATCTCGAAAAATGTCTGGCAACAAATTGTACTGGAAGTGGCAGCAAGTTACAGACAAGTCTCTTTTTCCAGCAAGTTCATAAGAGGCTCGAAGGGTCACCTTCCGGTGGTGTTACTGTTCCTACCAGCAGTGCATCGTTAAGGCCTTCTCCTGCAATACTTTTGGATCATGCAAAATGGGGAATCATGTTGACGTCATCCATCAGGTAAAACATAGTGGAGGGCATTGATCTTCTTTGTTACTGAACTTATCTAATTTTGCAAAGCTCAAGGGAATACAGGGAATATACATGTGGCAAGGACAGTTTCACTGGTGTGCTGATACTGAGTACTGCATGGCTACAGACACCTTTGCATCTTTTGAACTGGTCAGTACAGATTCACCTTCAACGTATCAGGAGGCATCTTGTGTGTGATGGTATGAGGCATCTTGAGTCATATGGTGCCTACCCTCGAAAAAAAAAACTTCAAATTTTTAAAGAAGTAAAACAAATATTTAAGATAAAATCGATTTCATCGATGCATGATCAAAGATACATTCAAAATGCATTCCCCCGCCTTTATCTACAATTGAAATTGCTAAAAGAAAATAGAATGAAAAATCCTCATGAATCTTACAATAGGTGATATTTTTAATATAATTGTAGAGACATTTTTTTTTTATGCAACCGTACATTATCAGCATTATTTTGGCGGTCGACAATATTTTGAAGATACGGATATTCTCTAGTCAGTCACAACGATTCTGGTTTAAAGCAGTGTAAGAAGATACTCATGGATGTCGAATAAGTAAAACAATGTCAATATTAAAATGACTGACCGAATCCATTATTGCACTGAGAAGCCCTATAGAGTGTTATCAGCTTATTTTGCTCCCTACGGTTAGTACCTCTGAGTCATTATGTTGTTGACCTTTTTCTAGGCCTTAATTATATTTTTTCCCAGTGTTATGCCACAACCGCACAAAGCTAAGCTTGTACGTGCGGTTAGAACCTTCTAACCACACGTAGGACACACTGTTCGTGTGGCTATAGCCGAGATTTCACTGTTTTGTATGTGCGGTTGGGAGACTTGTTCTAGAGACTTATGGTTCCTAGGACATCAGATTGACTCATCACCTTATCCTATCCATCCGCGCTGGTTGAGACTCATTTTTAGAAGCTTTTTAACTTTTCTTTGTCCTAAGCATCTGCATTCATCCTCCTGGCAGTCCTCTTCAAGTTTATACTGGGTCATCTTAGAAAGTGAAGCTAGTTTTGGAGAGGGAGCTTCAGATAGTTTATGTTGTGATTGTGATTCAGATTTGAGGGCTTCATGTTGTTGTGACTCTGCAGGAATGATGAGAGGAGAACCAAAGCTTGAGATAGTTGATATACTTTCATTTATATGGTTAATGAAATCTATGTTCCTTCATCTTATATTAGTATTTGCAGTGATTTGTATGTGTAATTTCTGGATGTTTTGAGTTGACGATCCTCTGCGGAAAATTACTTGCCATCTTCATTTATTTGTATTTGTGTGCAAGCTTTGGATTAGAAGCGGATGAAAGGGATCACTTGATTGGAGCGCAAGGATTTTGCAGCAAGCCCAAAACCCTTCACCGACCTACGATGAGTCAAAGTACTCGCTCATCTTTTGTAGAATTAGAAATTGCATAAAAGTTGCATGCATGGCCATCTAGTTTGAAATTTTTTGTTGGATTGTCTTAGTCATTCTTTTTGTTGTCTAGTGATCTCAATCCAGCATAGATCACAGAGCAATAGCTCCTTGGATGTAGAATTTATAGCGACATAAAGCCCATTATAGGGAGATGTGTAGACGTTAGGTGTGATGTAAGAAAGATAATGTTATTTCTATCATTTTTTAAATGTACACTTGTTTAAATTATGGTGGGAAGTAATTGATGGTAAATATGTGATTTACGTGAATATGCGCTATGTTCAAGGATTTTATTTTTGGATTAAAAAATTACTACACAAATATCTAAAAATCATGCATGAATATCGGAACCATATCCATATATTATAGCATTTATCCACATAACATTATATTATGCAAAGGCTACAATAAAACATTCAATTTATGGTCCAATCAAATGTTTGAAAAATATTATAAGTTGCATTAATCAATGCTAAACTAATATTTGTCAATGGGAAAATCGATTGCTAGAGTCATGTCTTGATTAAAGTTAATTAATAAGCACATAAAAACTTAATATTTACAATATAACAAGATTCTTAACCATGGATATTCACCCCCACTTTACCATGGATATTATTAACTTGTAAATAGGCTTTGTTACAATATCATAGTTTATCAATACCACATGCCCAAAAACCATAACTCATTTCACAATCAAATTATTTTATTTTAATTTAATTTTATAATATTTTTAATTTAAATCTAAAAGAAAAAAGTTATATTTTTCAGATATATCTAAACTCTCTACCCTCACTACTACTAAATATATTCCATGGATATTCCATAAAGATTAAATTAAGGTTTTGATAGAATGAAAAATGAAAATACTTTTATATATAGAGATTATGAAATTTATATTAACTCCGGAACTACCAAGCACAGATAAAAATCAAATCTCTTTTTACTTCAAAAGAGGTTTGCACCTCAAGAGATTTGATCCCTCTCGACGCTTGGTAGAACCTGGGTTAAGATGGATCTATGCTAGCATTGGACCAAATAATCACTACATTTGCAACTTTGCTTGGCAAATCACACTTAATAAGATATGTAATATATAGATATGACCTACATTAGCACAATAGTCAATGCAACTTCGCTGGTCAAGAATAAGAAATAGAGTAGTTTAATGAGGCCACAGCTTTGTCCAGAAAATAGTGGAAATTTCGACAAGATTTTGACAAAATCTGGCAGAAATTTTGGGAAATCTTGATTACAGCTGTCAAGCTTCAACATTTTAAGTATCCTAGGAGCTTTTGATGGAGCTGAATCTTTTTCGCTATCAAAAAATGATTCAAACACTTCTTTGGTTAGATTTTTTTTTTTTTTTAAATGGCCATATTCCAGCAAAACGACAATTTTCCCGACCAAATTATAATCTCAGTAGGCAACGCCATAATAAATTGTTATCCCTCAGATTATCATACTAATTTCCAAAACAATGTCCTTCCCCAAATCCGTTTCATTCTAAGCTTTCAATATAGCAAGACAGCATTCTTTACTCTCATGGACAACAATCATGAAGCAGTATTTGCTCAAGAAATAAGACACTCTTCATAAATAGCTCAAATTTCAAAATATAATTAATCACGTAGTTGTCAATATTCAAACCAGATTAATGTGGCAATAAATTAATAACTGCGATGCTCAAGACGAACTCCCTGGCTCGGGAATCAGCTGTTTTTTGGTTTTGCCGTCAAAAAAGCGTGACTTATTTTTTTCCAGCATCTTACAGCAATATATTGAAGGTATTACCAACCAGAAGCTGTTTGCCAACACAAAGTAAAGCCAATAGTAATATCGACCAGCAGAGAAGTTGTCACCTTCCAAAAATGCTGTAACAAAATATACAATGTCACCATAAAGTTGGCCCAAACAAATTGCCAATTGGAGTGTGTAATTGTATGGCTTCCTTGCTGCTATTGCATACCTGTGGCCAAAAGAAAAATGGAAAAAGTTAAAACTATGCCTTGGTTCTTATTTAGGAAGGCTTGCATCCATGGATTCTAATTTTCCTATTCATTCAACTACAATATCTAGTTGAACAGGTGCAATGCAACAGGAAATTTCTTGTTTCTCCAATGGTGGAGAGATAAATTGTATGCCTTGTTAATGTGCCTGTAATCCTTGCAAATGGATTTAGGCCTAAAATAAATGGGGTCAATCACATGAATTCCTTGTATGCATATAGTTCTCAAAAAAGGATGCATCATAATATTTAACAATTTGAATTTTAAGGGATCTTAAAGCTAATATTCATAAATCATTAACACAATGGAAAGCATTGAAACAACATATAAGTGTGTAACATTTGGTTCGTGTTCTTACACAGCAAGAAGGCAGGCAGGTCCCTCTATTACAGCAGTGATTCCTTCTACTGTAACTACAGCAGAATCTCTTGCTGCATACCTTGAATCACCCTTGCTGTACTCTTTCCCTGCCAATTTATCCACAGGCATGCCACAACCAAGTCAGCAAACTACAGTTGAAACAGATAGAGAAGGTAAAGACGGTACATTAAATTTTTGGGGAAAGTAAAGAGATTTTATATCAGGAAAAGAGAGAGAGAGCTCACAAACTTCCGCCAGGTAAAAAGGAGATTCGAGCTTGTAAAAGTTTGGAGAGAAAACAAAATACCCTTCGAGAACCAGATGAGTTAACCCAGTAAACGCCCACCAACACATAAGAATTCTATCAATGGATGAGATCTTGGAGCATCTTCCTGTAGCCAAAAAAACTCATTTGAGCATTACTCGAAACCCAAAACATCTTCTCCCTTAAAGCCAAAATATTTGACTCTAGCTTCAAACCATACTATTATGCGTCACCATTTTAGAGTTAATCTGCAGATTGCCATGGAACGTAACAAAGTTGATTTTATGCATTTCATTTTAAAACTGAAAACATTTGAGAAATTCTTCCATGTACAGATATCAATTGGCCTAGCCTGGATCATTGAGAAGAACGTTATCCTCTCCACCCAAGTTAAATTCTCACAAGTGACGTGTTGAGCTCTTTACGTGTATATTGTTGTGATTGCAAAGTTTTTCTATGTACAGATATCAATTGGCCTAGCCTGGATCATTGAGAAGAGCGTTATCCTCTCCACCCAAGTTAAATTCGCACAAGTGACATGTTGAGCTCTTTACATGTATATTGTTGTGATTGCTTTGAGCCCTGTTGTTAACCTTACCTTGTGCCCTGAAGAATCTAGGATATGCCCTACATACCATACTTGGAATGAGGGGAAGTGCCCAAGGGATTTTCCCTGATATGTTATTACAACAACAAAAAAATATTCCAGGTAGAGACAGTAAGGAATAGATAATATTTGAATATCAGAGGCTCAAGAAGTGAGATTGCGAATATGAATGGTTTGTGAATCCCTACTCTGCATGCTTACCATTGAATTGATAAACGACCATGATAGTCCAATCACACAGGCTCTAGGAATAAGCTGAGGATACACAGGATGGGGTGATGTGACAAAGGCACTAATGTCTTTCCTGAGGAGGGTGTCATTCATCAGTCATATTGTTCTTCCATAAACTCCAAACCAACATATTAACAACCTGGAATAGAAAGGGATGTTTATCTTCGAGCTATTTAATGATTCCGTACTACTAACTGTTGGTACTTTAAGTCACTACATGTGAATTTGGTCCTGAAGTTTCCATCAACCTAACTCTAGCCGACCCAATTTCAGCGACAAACAAACCAATAGTTTCAGTGTTCTATCACTAACTAATTCTATGATCTATCCAGAACCAGGGACCAGCCAAGACAACTAGCTTCTCTTTCTCTGAGGAAGAGACTACAACAAAAAAAGGTCTTTGGAACATAAGTGGAAGTTCAAAAAATTTAATCGAGAACCAAGATCCTTTGAAAATCTAGATCAAATCTCTACTTGAGAGAACCATAAATGTACTAGAGGAAGAGTCACTTATAATTTTGAGAATGAGAAGATCTGCTTTAGAATTGCAGTTCCAAGGGAGTTTGGGCATGGCGAACAAGGAAGAACCTTCTTGAATAGTAAGAGTTCCTCAAAACCATTTTGAATGGAAGTAGAAGCAAATAAAATTAGTGCGCGAATTGAAGATGCCTTAAAGGTGCTTAGAAGCTTAGTACCCAAGAAGGGGTGGAGACAATGGGAGCAGAGAGAATTATTAGAAACTGTAACTAGTTTTGGTCTTCATAATTATCATTGTACTTGTATCATTGTATATTTGGGATATATGCTAGGTATATGTACTGTTTTTATTTTAATAGAAGCAGCATTTTTTTCTTCTGAAAAAAAAATAGATATATATATATATATATATATATAAAATCAAAAATAAGAAAAAAAAAAATATTTTTCAAGCATAAATTTATGCTCAAAAATTATTATTTCATTAGTTAAGCACATTTTTCATGCTTCTATGATTTGATGAGTCAAAGAATCAAAGCGTTATTTGGATGCTTCTAGGATTTGATGAGTCAAAAAATCAAAGCGTTATTTAGACCTATGGTAAAGAAAAAGAAAAAAAAAATTTAAATATATATTTTGGATCAAAAATACCTTTAGATGCCAAATCGTCCTGCCCCAAAATACGTGTATTCGCACAACATAAATAAAAAATGATTTGAGCTCATTTGGACACACACTTCGCTTGATTAGTTCTGAACTTTAGCAGAAAAAGGGTCAAAGTCTGCTATTGAAAAAGAGTTTCTTATATTACCGGATCCGTCAACCCCAGTGGTTGAATACACGGATCCCCGTATCGGAGACAGATTCAGACTCGGATCCACCCAGCATCTGTCCGCGTCTAAAACTGTTCAATGTCCGCACAAAACCAGCACAGCTAATAATTAACAAGGAAGTTGGCTACTCTGGTTCATTAATTTTTCCTTTGGTTAACCATATTATAAACTTTAATGCAAGATTATAAGTTACCGCAGTTTGGATATTCGATATCCTAATCAAGTTTTATTTTTATTTAAAGTATAAAAAAGCGAGTTTCATGAAGTAAGTTCTATAAAGTAATTTTATTAATCATTTAACTTAAATATAAAGTAATTTTAATGATCATTTAATTTAAATATAATAATAGTTAATGCTCATTTAATTTAAATATAATGTAACTTTAATAGTCATTTAATTTAAATATAATAATAGTAATTAATGTTTGAATATTATGATACATTAATTGTAATATAATTAAATTAATAATTAATTGTAATATGATTAAATTAATAATTATTTTAAAAGTATTACATAGAAGTTTATATTTAAAATTTTAAATAAAAGTTATAAATTTTTTATTTATATAAATTTAATTAATATTTATCAATAATATATTAATTCTGATATTAATCATCTAACAAATATTTCTATAAGTATTATATATAAAAATTATATATTTAAAATTTAATATATGTTTTTATTTTACTTTTATATAAATTTAATTTTTTAAAATTATAAAATATTTTATATTGTTTGTACTTGTCATATCCAGATACGTATCCTGGCGGATCTGTATCTGAATCCATATCCGTCTCTGGATCCAAATCCTGGTAATTTAGAGTTTCTCTTGAACTCTGTTTTGTGAAAGTTTGTTTGTTGGTCTCTTGCTGATGGATTTGTTGTACAGAAAGGAGGGTTTGATTTGGCATCTAGAGGTTGTACAGAAAGGAGGGTTTGATTTGGCATCTAGAGGCTTGGAGTCTGTTTATGGTCATGGATATCTCACTTTGAACTGATTCTCTAAGAAGAGATTTTTCTAGGTTTTCCCCTTGGAGGGGTTTTGCCCTAGCTTGGAGCCTATATCTTGTGTTCGTTATGTTTTATACGTTTGATAATTGTTTGATGAAAAAAAGCATAATTAAATTAATAAAAAGCCAACAAATTTCACGAGCAGTTATCAAAGAAAGAGAAATCTAATATAATCTGTAAGCCTCCCAATTTCTCAACAAGAATCAGACCTTCCACCTTGTGAGAAGAATCCTGAAGAGAAAGCTCACACATGGCCTGATCTTATAGAAGGACTTGAAGAATCCCCAGGAGTACTGAGCGAAGGTAGAAAACCAAAGACTACGAATGGGTGATCAAGAAATCCTACTGCACCTTAAGACAGATCTTACACTCACTCCTTTAGTCCAAATTTCAACACCACCTGAGAAGAATCGAGAATCTCTCACCTAGATTGGAAAAAAAATTGCACAAAAGAATACCTCTCATAGGAGTACTTTCTAGTGCAAAGATTTTGTGGAAATGAACATCTACAGAAAACTTCTTGAATATATAAAATCTCAATGTTGATTGAATCATCCAGAACTGATTCTGCCCTATGAGAATGTGCCTGCCAATTGTAGAAGCTATTATTCACATAGGCATCTTGCATCTTTTTGCCCCTGCCATAAAACGTCACCTTCCTTGGAATAGAAAGGCACACAGGAGCCAACTAAGAAAAGGAAAAGAATAAGAATGGAGACGAAAAAATGACATTCTCACTAAACACTGAAATGAAAAATGTTGTAACTAAACACAAAAAATCGGTCATGTATAAATGAGCTGTTTTGTATGTAAGCTAATTATTTGTAATGTAACAAGTTAAAGTTCTGGTTGTAGCCTCTAGGTCTTTAGAATGTTCGTTGTACGACTGTACAAGACAACTTATATTAAGCAAGACCAAAACAGAGTGATTAGTGTTCATAAAGGCATAATTACGTATAAAGGTAACTTGGGCTTAGGGCTTCACTCCCACTTCTGTATAAATAGGAGATTTCCCCATCTCTATGTAACTGAATTCTATCTACCAGACAGTCAAATCATATTACTCTTTTTGGAGTTCTTCCTTCATGAATCCAGATTTGCAGAAGCAATTCAATCTTGGGTGTGTAGGTGTTCCAAATATTTTTGTGATTTTGGTGCCTTTATCAATATCTCCTCCTTTTAGTTCTTCCATGGCGAGCTTCTTTCTACTATTATTTCATCTTCGTATGATCATTTTGTTGCAGGAGTGTCTATTTTGCACTTTGGGCATTACAAGTGGTATCAGAGCAATGATTGTGTGCAAAGTGCACAGAAAAAGGAATGTAAATTGCAAAAGCCATAACTTTCCAGTTTTGACAGCAAGCTCAGATGGGAATCAAGGCGGTGTCATTTGAAAGTGAGCTCCGAAAGCCTTCAGAAAACTGGTAATAATAGAAATTCTGAGTAAGTATTCAAAAAGTTACAGCTCATCAGACTCAACCTTCTTGAACTGTCATTTTTGCAGGTGGAAACAGTAGACTAACTTGTGAGAGACAACTCTTTGCTCAAACCTCTGAATCAGGAGATTCAAAGGTGGTTTGGACCATAGTCAAGAGAAGCATCCATATCTAACTTTTCAGCCCAAATGGACTAGTGGTTGCAGAGATATGAATATTTGAATTCAAAGTACTCAAAAGACTCTATTGCTGAAATTTCTGAAGTTCCATGTTAAAAACTGATCTTTTTGTTACTTTTGGATATTGGCCACAAATATTCACTATGAATTTTATCCTTATAAAGGAATTTAAAAGTTCAATGAAAATAATAAGATAAAATATACTAGATAAGATAATTTATTTATGAACAACAAATGAACACATGATTAACAGATACACCCTGTGTAAATACAGTGTGGGAGTATCAAAAACAACTCATAGATCAATACTAAGAACAAAAAACAAAAAGAATGAAACAGAACTAGGTGCCTAGATAAGAGCTATAAACCAGCAGTCTAACAAAAAGAAAAGATAGTGTAAATGTAGTGATATAGTAAGAGGGCCAGCGACTGGAGATCTCAGTGCTGTGTGTGTGTGAGAGAGAGAGAGAGAGATGATGTCAAATCCTGCTGATCCTGATGGCAGAGGATGAGGGAGGGGACCAAGAGATGGGCTCACCGTTGGAGTCATCAATCACTATGAAAAGGCCAATGCAATAGCGGATGATATCCTACTGGGAGTGACCAGGGATAAGGGGAGCCAGTGGTACAAAAGCACAGAAAAGATACTAAAGAAATAAGGCAATGAAAGATATTGCTCAAAAATGATGCAAGAAGAATACGAAAATGAAGATGTTTGGTGTTAGGGCCCTATAATACTAGTGTAGCCCCTATATTGTTATTGTTGTGCCCTATAGAAGTCCACTATTGTTATTGTTGTGCCCTTAGATTAGTATTATTATGTAGGCACTAATTATAGTTTTACGCTTTAGACTCCTATATATACCAAGGAAGTCTTGTCATTTGAATCATTCAAAAATTGTTCATTTATGTGATGTAAAAGGAGGTTGCCCCCTCGAAGTGGCTTATTATCAAGGAGATGATCTATCTTTTCTTATGTTTTTGTGTTATTTTGATCTAGGTACGTAACATTTGGTATCAAAGCACATGAATCTCGGGATTGTCTTCCTCAAAACTAGTCATCTTGGAAGTTTTGCTATAACTTCTTTTTGGCTAGGGCTAAGGGTCTAACACTTTTTACAGTAAGAATATTGCAAGTCGAAGTACTTTGGGTTAGGGTTTCAGAAAAATATTCACTGCGGTTTGAATGTTATGATCAATAAAAGTTAGGGTTTTTTACAAGCCCTGAATTTAGTCTTCAACAGGTGTCCTGCGGAAAATCAGCATAACTTCCTCTTCAAGCATCTGATTTGAATTCCTAAAAAGTTACTGAAAAAATGCACGAACTGTAGTTTTTCTGGTACCAGTTTCAAAGCCTAAGGTTGATACAGTGACACGTAGAAGCCTGTGAAAATTCACTATACTGAACCAGTGCATAATCAGGTCATCATGGGAGATTTGGCATAACTTTATCTTGAAGAATCCAATCTTGATCTAACTTGTGTGGTTGGAAAGAAGACACAACAAGCTACCTCAAGATAAAGTTTCAGATCTTGGGAGGCTGAAATCACAAAGATACAACAGTTTTAAGGTCGGCCAGATCAACAAGCTCAAAATCAAGCATAACTTTTAAAACTGCATAACTTTTGTTTGAAAAATCAGTTTGAAGTGATTTAAAGGGCATAGTGAAGCATAGATATCATTATTTGGATCCAAATGTCTCCCAAACAAAAAAATGCTACACCCATTAAGCCCCAAGAATTAAGACCCGAGAAAGCTCTACTATGACACATGAAAAAGAAAAAGAAATTCAACACGATATATCAAAATTATGATACCAAGTGCAACAAATTTCCTCTCAAAAAGAGCAACCAAAGGTGAACTAGAAGCGATAATGAATGTTAAGATGGATGGTTTAAAAGCATACATAAAAAGGGGCCATGGAAGGTTTAAGAGCAGACATAAAAGGGGACATGGAAGGATTGACAAAATTGCTACAAGAAATGCTTCCTAGTGGTGACAAGATATTCAATGAAACTCATGATGAAAACAAAAGGAATGTGAATCATGATTTTAAAGACTCCAAATTTGGGTGGAAGACCAACCACATTACAAAGATCGATATCAGAAAGTTTGATGGCAAGTATCCAGTAACATGGATACTATAGATGGAGCATTTTTTTGATCTACACGATGTGCAACACACACAAAAGGTACGAATTGCATCTTTATATTTAGAGACCAATCAATTTGTGTGGTATCGATGGCTTTGTTCTCGTAAATCAATTGTCACTTGGACAGCTTTTACAGAGGAATTGATAGCACATTATGAGGATACAAAGAGCAATGCCTTCTTTATCCAATTGATAAATCTCAAACAAAGAGGTTCAATTGCGAAGCACATTGAGAACTTTCAACATTGAATATCAAGGTAACTATATTCCCGAGGAGCATCTAACTGATGTCTTCATAGGGACTTTAAGAGATAACATCCAACACGAGGTTCACCTTTGGGAACCTAAGACATTGGAGAATGCGTTCAAGGTGACGAGAAACGTTGAAGCAAAATTATGGCAACAAGGAGGTCAACCACTCACAACTATAAAGATGGAAGTGTTGTCACTCCTAGCCTCCCACAACCTACAAGGTTGACACCACTACAACTGGAGGAAAAAAGAGCAAAAGGGCTTTGTAACAATTGTGGTAGCAAATATAGTAAAGGTCATAAGTGCACTGAGAAGAAATTATTTTACATAGATTGTGAAGAGGAGGAAGATAAGGAACAAGAAACATCATAAGAAGAAGATGTACACCAGGGACCAACTCCAAGGGTTGAGATAGAAGAAATCAATCCGACCAAATCTTATAATGCATTGGTTGTAATCCAAATTACCACTCCTCAAACTCTCAAGATAGAAGAATATATCAAAAAGAAAAAGGTAATAATGTTGATTGATTGAGGTGGTACCCATAATTTTATTCATTGTAAGATAATAAAGGATTTGAATTGTTTTATATATCTAACACCAAAGTTCCAAGTGACGGTTGTAGGTGGAGGAACTATAAATTGCGTAGGGAAGTGCCATAATATCAATCTAACCATGGGGGAATATGAATTGAATAGTCCAATGATTGTCATTCCAATGGGTGGTGTTGATGTTGTATTAGGGGTACAATGCAAGGTTGCGGGGGAGCGCCCCCCCCCCCCCCCCCCGAATCTGCTCCCGAAGCGCTCTCCCTTTGGGAGCACATTAAGACCGCACTCCCAAAATTTGCTCCTATAGGAAGTGAATTTCAGGAGCGCGCTCTCTAGCTTTTTTCACAAAAAAAAAAAATCAAACACGTTCCAAACGCATTTTTTTTCAAAGAAACAAGAATTTTTTAGTGGGGCAGCCTAATGATCAAGCCTATGGCCCTAGTATTGATATGAAATTCATGGTAATGTTAAATTCTTAAATTAAAAGTAACAATCTCCTTTATCTTTCATTTTCATCCTTTTACTTAAATTTTTAAGATTACCATGAAATGACTTAGGATGTTTGAGAGTGGTTCCAACCTCGTTGGATTTCATATGAAAAAAGTAGAGTTTTAGATCTCACTCAAAATACAACAGACTTATCAGTTCAAGATTTCAAGATTGGGGGGATTGCCATGTTTCCATTGGATTTTGTCATGTACTAGGATATGAAACTCGAATTTAATCAAGAGCACCGATCCCGCTATGTGCCTTGATGTTAGTGACATTGGTTGTCAAACTCGTCTATCATGACCCTACTAAAAATGTACCCATCACTCTGTCGAAAAGTGTAACTAGGTTCGGTCTTCATAATGACATAAGTAATCATGATTTCACGTATTTGATGTAAAGAGAAAAATAAATTTATTATTTTCATTCTTCAGGCATGGGTTTCATGCTCAAGGTTATTTGATTTCTAGGTCAAGGGTCCATTGAGTGCTTCTAGGGCTTGTCTTTGAGTCAACAAGTCATAAGGGTCATTGTAATATTTTGAAGACCCATTTGGGCATCATGTATTATGAAAGAGAAAATTATTTGAGTCATAAAAGACTGTCCAAGACAAGTCAAACTTGTTGCAACAAGTCGGCCTTCAAAGGATGATAAGTCGGCCTTCCAAGAGGAACATGTTGGCCTATTAAGGGCATCCTAGTAGCCTATATATAAGAGGGAAGTCGACTTCATTTTGAGGATATCCATCATTCATCAAGAAGTTTGATCACGAGAAAAGAAGAAGTGTCATCTCAAGCGAAGAAGGAAGAGACAAGAAGAGAGATAAATCGAAGTATTTCAAGCACTGTTTTGGGTTTTTTTCCTCACACATGTGAAGTTAGGGCATCAATCTTGTTGCATCAAGTACCGAATTGCAGTCATACTAGGAAGCCGAGAATTGTCTCTAAAAGAAGTCTCCTTTGCAAGTCAAATTACCTAGGAGAAGAAGCCATCCCAAGCGAAGGAAAAAGAAGGGTAAAAACACCATATTCTCCCACACGTGCAGAAACTAGGGTTTTTGCAGTAGCTGAAATTGCAGTCATAAGTTGAGGTCAAAGAAGAGAGTTGCAGCAGTTGTGAAGTTGGTTTGACTTGTATTGACATTGCTAGAAGAAAGTTCTTCAAAGGAGAGGTTTGACTTGGTGTTGGAGGGGTCTTTGTCAAGGGTCATAGGTCTTGGAATTCGTCATTTGAAGTTCTATAAGAAGAGAAGAATTCTTGTGGGTTTTCCTCTCAAGAGAAGAGGTTTTGGCCTTGGCTTGTAGCCTACATTTTGTGTCCTCTTGTCTATTTGATCTCCATAGTTTGGTAGTTGTTTGATGATAAGAACATAATAATAATCAAGTTAAGTTAAAACACATCACAAGCAGTTATCAAAGTAAGAGAAATCACCTAATCTAGCTGCCCTAGATTCCTCAACTTGGTATCAAAGCTAACGTGACAAGACAAGGAAAGGCAGTTTGAAGAAGGATCATCAAAAGGAGTATCAAGAAAGTCAAGACATCAAAGAGGACATCAAACCATCAAGAAGGACTAGCCTACACGTCATCTTTAAGAAAGGATCTAAGGAGCATCAAGGTGGACTACCCATCTCATCGCAAGGATCATACCATCTAGAAGCAACATAAAGAGGAAGATCTCAAAGACTCTACTTTCAAGAAGGCCCCTACCTCCACTCAATCAAAGGACTTTACATTTGAAGCACCATGAGAAGCCTCCACATTCTACATTATCATCCAAGGAAGTAAAAAAGAAGCATTGCAATCATCATCTAAGACATCAAGGTGATCTCCCTCACATTGAAGCAAAGATCACATCTCAAATATCCTTGAAGAAGATCATCAAAGAAGCAACATCATCAAGAAGTCATCAAGTTGAATATATCATTATCGAGGAGCATCTTCACTTGTCAAGTAAGTATCTTTATATCTATGTCTAAATCTACTATCAAAATGACTTCATTCTGCAAGGAAAGCAATAAATTGGTTGGGTCATCAAATTTCCTTGCACGGAAGAAGTGGATAGATTTGATCCTCATAGAGTGAAGTTGTTGAATATGTAAAGGGCTCCAACTTGAAACCATCTCAAGAGCAAGCTCAAGCATTATCAAAATATATGAAAGGGGAAATAAGGGCTCAAAGAATCCTTATAGAATCAATTAAGGATTCACTCATCCCTATGTAACAAAGATGAAGACATCAAAAGCAATCTATGAAAAGTTGGTAGAATTGTTTTCTATAAGCACTGCTAGAGAAGTTATATCTTTGAGAACCAAACTATACAAGCGGTGAAGGTATTAAAGGAAGAAGGGATAGCCTCATATCTTACGAGGGTGTCACAAATAAGAGACCAACTACAAGAGTTAGGGTAAATAATGTCCGACAAAGGAATGACCACCGTTGTGCTCAATGCACTACCTAATGAATGGTGTAACTTTGTATCAAGTATCTATGGAAAGAAGGAAGCCACTCCATTCAGTGAACTTTGGTCATTATGTAAGATTGAAGAAACTAAGTTAAAGGCAAAGAGTGAAGTTGGATCAAACGAACAAGTTCAAGCATATGTTGCCATGGCCAAGAGAAAAGGAAAGTTTGGAAAGTTTGGTCCTCAAAGAAAGAAGAAGATCGATATGTCAAAGATACAATGCTATGAATGTAACGAATATGGGCACTTTAAAAGGAATTGTCCCAAACTCAAGAAAGACAACAAGAAGAGAAAGGAAAGAAATGAAGCCCATGTCACTGAAGAAGTGGAAGAACCTAAAAGGAAGAAATCAAATAAAGAGGAAGTGAAAGATATCTACTATGACTGAGATAATCTCCTTCACTTAGTTCTATTCATTTTTGTAAAAGATAGCTATCATGATAGGAAGCATCACAAGAATGATAGGATGCATTAGAGCTTAAATAGAGATGACATCATCATAAAAGCATGGAAGTATAGCTAAAGTAGAAAGTCTACATGGTTGTAGCAGTCATAATGATAAAAAGGAAGTAGCTCACGGCATCTCCAGTGAAAGCATATAAGGACAATTGAAGTAGCAATCTATATGATTGGAGAAAGTCATCTAGCATAATAGAAGATAAAGAAATCATCCTACATCATCATCATTAGGAAGGAGCATTTACAAGATGAGGATAATCAATATCCTCCATTGGAATCTTCATTAGAAGGTTCACCTTTACTTGGAAGAAAGCAAGTGTCTCACTGACAGTCTACGGTCCACCTTCTGTGGGATCCACTGGTAAGGTATGATGACGAAGATGTGTAGCATGTTGAGTTGTTTGAAGCACTTTCATCTTCAAGCAAGGAAAAGAAGTTGCTAAAAGGAAGTCTAGATGACCAAAAGAAGGAAAAGGTATGTATTTGATAGATAAAGTCATGTCATCATATAGTTGCAGATAGCATGGTTGAATGTTCGATCTCATAAGCATGATCGAAGAAGAAGGATCTCTTCCATTAGAATGAAGCATGAAGGCGTGTAGATAATGTGCCTTGAACTCTTCTACATATTGATAAGATGAAATCAACATAATATGACCTCATATGGAATGAGGGAGTTGAAATCATGGTTCCTATGATGAAGGAACTATGTATAAGAGTTCCTAGGGAAACAATATGTGAATAAAGGAAGAAGAAATGCAACAATTGTCACGTAAGATAAGTAATCAACATTCGATAACTAGAAGAAGTAACTATGACATCTCCATAGAAGAAGAAGGTATGAAGACCATGATATGTATAATGGAAAAAGAAGACCTTCGTAACATATGTCTTGGAGATGGGTTCATACATGTGCAGGATGTTGATGTTGCAAGAAGTTGTTGTCACGACGAAAGGCCACCACAAAAAGGTAACCTTGATTTGATGTTCATTTTGATTTTTGAAAACATCTAGATCGGTTGTTACAGGGTTACTAAAAGAAGATTGTAGAAGTCACCTACAATACTCATGTGACTGGACGGAAGATCTTGAAAGAAACATGACTTGGAAGAGGTAGTTGTATGAAGAATAGTCAGATGTGGACTCGAAGATCACTTTCCGATAAAGAAAAGAATGACATGACTATTGGTTCAACCTTATGGTTCATTGAAGGAAAGTGATGGAAGATCGATGCCCTAATAAGAAAAAAAATCTAGAAGATTAAGGCTCCATGATGAAGAAGTTTAAGTTCATGATATCGAAAGAGGAGCCCAACAAGCAACTAATAGTACCATGATCTCCACCAAAGAGAAGATAGTTGTTGATTGGAAACAAGTCCCTAGTTAAGAAGGAGCTTGAACAAGTCCCCAGGTAAGAGGGAGCTTGGGTATATTCCTTTTATAGGAATGTGTAGATCCTCCCTAGTTGAGAGGGAGAGATAGACACATCATTCTTGTCTTCATGTTATGAAGAAAGAATGGAGGATTAGGTAAGCATCTGAGATTGATTCTGATACTCTTTGAAGATGTGGTAGGGCATCCAATAGGCAAGAGTAGTCAAAGAGGAAATTCCTTGAGGATGTGTTATTCCAAGATAGGAATTGTCCTAAAAGGACATACCCTTTGAACACCCAGGTGGGGGATGTGCCTTGAGAGACAATGATGATGGTGTTCATTGGTCTTGCTAGCATTGTGCTCTGATCTTGTGGAGAGATAGAGTTGTTCGTCAAGGCCTTAATGTGACAATGTTGGTTGGTATGATCAGATGCACTGGTATAAGCTGATAAGATAGCTTATGAGATGGATTACCAATCAGACTCTTCTTATGGAAATTCTTCAATATGAGAATGTACAAGTACCTTGTATGGATTATGAATACCTCCCTAGTTAATATGGGGTGTTGAAACGTGTAACTAGGTTCGGTCTTCATAATGACATATGTAATCATGATTTCATGTATTTGATGTAAAGAGAAAAATAAATTTATTATTGAATGATGATAGAAGAAGAGCTTAGTGAGAGTATAACTTCTAAGAAATTGAAGATCTGCAGCTCTTCTTGCTATCTTTATTATGAAATTTTCGAGTAAAATTTCAGAATAAATATAGCAAGAAGAGTTGCAGACCTTCAATTTCTTAGAAGTTATACTCTCACTAAGCTCTTTTTCTATCATCATTCAGTAATTTTCCTGATGATGGATCCCTGTTGGGATTTGAAACGTTGACAAGTATGATTATTACTATGGGTACTCCGAGATTCAACTAAAAGAAAATGAACCACAGATGCCTGAAATCCAAAATTATATCCCTGTACGGAGGGGATACATGGAATGAGACCATTTTACTCGAAAATTTCAGAATAAAGATAGCAAGAAGAGCTGCAGATCTTCAATTTCTTAATATTTATACTCTCACTAAGCTCTTCTTCTATCATCATTCAGTAATTGTCCTGATGATGGATCCCTGTTGGGATTTGAAACGTTGACAAGTATGATTATTACTGTAGGTACTCCGAGATTCAACTAAAAGAAAATAACCACAGATGCCTGAAATCCAAATTTATTATTGTCATTCTTGAGGCATGGGTTTCGAGCTCAAGGTTATTTGATTTTCAAGTCAAGCACCCATTGAGTGCTTCTAGGGCTTGTATTTGAGTCAACAAGTCATAAGAGTCATTGTAATATGTTGAAGACCCATTTGGGCATCATGTATTATGAAAGAGAAAATTATTTAATTCATAAAAGACCCTCCAAGACAAGTCAAACTTGCTGCAACAAGTTGGCCTTCAAAGGATGATAATTTAGCCTTCCAAGAGGAACATGGCCTATTAAGGGCATCCTAGTAACCTATATATAAGAGGGAAGTCGACTTCATTTGAGGACATCCATCATTCATCAAGAAGTTCGATCACAAGACAAGAAGAAGTCCCATATCAAGTGAAGGAGTGTCAAAATTGGCAACTAGGGCCAAATTCCACCTTATGACAACTCATATGATGGAGATGATTATTGCATTGGATTCCTCTTTTCAAGAGGTCCAATTTTGATATAAAGATCATCTCATTTTGACAAGCAGAAGTAGAATTTTGAATTTATTCTCTCATGCAAAATTGTCAAGGTCGGCGTCAGTGAAATGTAGGCTCAAGAAGCCCAATAGATATGTCTCCACACCCTCAACGAATTGTATAAATAGGAGTGACCTCTCTCCTCATTTGGACATCACTCAACACATCACATCATCTCTCTCTCCTCTCTTGATTGGTTCGTACAGCTTGAGGACAATCTCTCTCTTCTTTGCATGTGTGGCAGGAGGCCGGATTTTCTTGGACAGAATAGGTCAAATTTCAAAGGAACAGACCAGCATTGACCAAGGCTCATTTGACCTCCATTGACTTCATTTTTCAAGGCAGAATTTCATTCTTTGGAGGCCACATTTATTGGCATAGAAATCGAGGTGTTTCTCTCTCCTTTGACTAGGTTTCACTGAACTGCTTTGGGCTGACTTTGACTCTCCTGCAAGGCCGAATTGGATTGTTGTTGACCGAGCTACTTGGAGGACATTTTGATGTTGATTTGACCAACGTTGACTTTCTGGTTAGGGCTACAGTTGACTGTTGTTGACCACTGATTTTGACAGGGTTGTTTTGTCTATGTATTGGGCAAGTGAATTTGATCTGTGTACTCTCTCTCTCTATTGAACTATTGAAGAATAATACGAAGATTTGATCAAAGGGTTTTCCCCACATTGGGGTTTTTCCATGGCATCCGCCAAATCTTGTGTCCTCTTGTCTTGGCTTGTCTTCTGCACATGTTTTTATGTTCTATCTGCATTTACTATCAATGTGTTTAAGTTAATGTGATTGCTACTTTTGGAAATTGTCATTGGGCTAATAAGGAACATTGAAGTAAATTGTGCTAAAGCATAGAACATACCATTGTTATCTAAAATTAACATGGTATCGAAGCTCAGGTGAAGACAAAGCCCAAGCAAGAGTGAGGAAAAGCAATCACTAAGGGAAGTTGTTGGACAAGAACTTGGAACTAGTCCCAGTGACGACTACATCTTACTTCAAATCCAAGGATAAGCTTAAGGACAAATTTGACTATCATGCATGCATGATGTCTCTAAACTTGACTTTGGAAGAAAATGATGCCATGGACTATGTCAATGGGAGAGAGTAGTGGAGCCTCCTTCAAATGCATCCGTAGCTGCACAAACAAAGTACAAGAAAGGTGAGGTTAAAGCTAAGAAAAATATTGTTGATTTTATTCACAAGCCTTTGGTTGCCTATATTTTTGATTTAGAAACATCTAAGGAAATGTACGACAAGCTAGTTGGAATGTTCAAAGTAAATAATGCAAATCAAGCTCTCTTTCTCAAGAATAGTTTGAAAGACATCAAGATGGATAGAGGAGAATCCATTTAATCCTACTTCATGAGGATTACCGAAATCAAGAATGATCTCCTATCTATTGGAGAAGTCATTGGTGACAGGGAGCTCACTCTTATTGCATTTGGAGGCTTTACAAGAGAATGGGATGTCTTCAATACTACCAACCTCAACAATGATAGGATTCTGGGATTTGATGAATTATTGGCTAGATGCACTCAAGAATAAATAAGGGTGATGGGAAGAGACAAATCCTCAAATGTAAACAGTCTTATCACCTTCTCCACTCATACTAAGAAAAAAAACAATGTTGGTCCAAGAAAACAAGGTCAAGGGTTCAAGTCAAGATTCAAAGGAGGAAGAAAAGGAAGATGCTTCAATTGTAACAAGTTTGGCCACTTTGCTAGAGAATGTCCTCACAAGAAGGATACTCCAAGAGATGATGATAACAATAACAACAACTACAAGGGCAATGGAAATCAAAGGAACAACAGGTTCAACAACAAAGGAAAGAGGAATGCTCCCGCTGCTCGAAATGGAAATGGTCGTCCTCCCAAGAAGTCGAGAAACTCCAGGTATGAAGAAGTTAATGTTGTAAAGCAAAAAGAATTTTATCTTATTTTTTCCCTCACCACCGCCTCTCCTCTGGATACATTGGATCATTGGTTGATTGATAGTGGTGCCTCAAGGAATTTCATTTGGTACAAAGAGGCTCTCTCTAACTTGATTGAAAAGAAGACAAATATGGAGATTATACTTGTGGATAATGCCACTTATCCCGGGAAAGGAATTGGGACTGTTACTCTCCACTTAAATCAAGGTCAAACCCTTCATTTACAAGAAGTGTTGTAGGTACATGATCTGAAAAAGAACCTGGTCTCTATTTGTGCGATGGAAGACAAAGGTTTCAAGGTGACATTCATTGATGGGAAATTTCGTGTTTGGAAGAGGAACCCAAGAGATGCATTCACTCTTGGATTCAGGGTTGGAGGTCTTTATTAGGTTGGAGGAAGTCTGTTGGGAGCAATGACTTGCGATACTTCTCTTCAACCCGAATTATGGCACTGAAAATTTGCTCACCTTCATTACAAAGCCTCACCCGATGTAAGGAAGATGGTCACAAGGATGCCCGAATTCAACTTAGATCATGAAGGTGTATGTCAAGGTTGTGCAGCTAGAAAACATACAAGGGGACCATTCCCCTCAAGTCAAAGTCAAACGACCAATATTCTTCAACTGGTCCATTCTGATCTATCAGGTATGTTGCCTGTGACATCTTTGGGTGTATATTTGTACTATGCAATTTTTGTGGATGACTTCTCTCGCAAAACATGGATCTATTTCTTAAAAAAGAAGGACGAAGTGTTCAAATCGTTCCACTCTTTCAAAGCCTTAGTCGAGAATTAAAAAGGGAAAAAGATCAAAATATTGAGGACCGATAATGGGACCGAATATGAGTCAATGAATTCATGGACTATTGTTGAGAAGTTGGGATTAAGCAGGAGACTGCTACTAGATATACTCCTGAGCAAAATGGAGTTGCCGAAAGAAAGAATCGAACTATCATAGAAGCCACCTGTGTCATGCTTCATGACCAAGGTCTACCAAAGTTCTTATGGGGAGAAGTTGCCAACATCGTTGTGTATGTTCAACACAGATGCATACATCAAGCATTGAACTTCAAGACACCCGAAGAAGTATTCGCCAATAAGAAAACTGATGTTTCTTATTTTAGAATTTTTGGTTGTCCCATATATTTTCATGTGCCAAAAGAGAAAAGAAACAAACTAGATGCATTTGGGAAGAAAGGAACATTCGTGGGCTACAGTGAAACTTTGAAGGCATATAGAATCTATGTGCCTAGTCAAAGGGAAGTTTAAATAAGTCATGATGTCACTTTCGATGAAAATTTTGCCCTTAGGAAAGTCCGAGATCTTCCTATCCCTAGGAAGGGCAATGACGATGAGGATACAGGAAAGCCAGATGAAACTCCGTCTGATGAACCGATGGCCGATGTGGAAGGTCCGATGGATCCTATTGATCCACCTCCTAGTGAGCCCACTACTTCAAGAAAAAGACCTTTGTGGCTCAAGGATACTCTTGAAGATGTTGAAAAACATATTGCACCGAGGGGGACATTTCGTGAAAGCAAGAAGCCAAACAGGTACCAAGGGTACTTAGTTGCCATGAGTACCATTGTACAATCTGAGCCTTGTACATTTGAAGAAGCCGTGAAACACCAAGTTTGGAAGGATGCGATGAATGAGGAATATGAGTCGATCATGAAGAATGATGTCTGGGATGTGGTTCCTAGACCCAAGGACAAGTTAGTGATCACTTCAAAATGGCTCTACAAGATCAAACATGGAGTTGATGGGAGTGTTGAAAAGCTCAAGGCCAGATTTGTTTCTCGAGGCTTCTCTCAAAAGAAAGGAGTAGACTACAATGAGATATTTGCACCAGTTGTCCAATATACCACCATTCGTTCGATCATAGCCCTTGTTGCTTCGCAAGGATGGAGCCTACACCAAATGGATGTCAAAATTGCCTTCTTGCATGGCTCGCTTAAAGAGGAAGTCTATGTAGAACAACCCAAGGGGTTTGAAGTTCAAGATCATAAGATACATGAATTAGGTTGAAGAAAGCCCTCTATGGGTTGAAGCAAGCCCCTAGGGCTTGGTATGAGAGGATTGATAGCTATATTATGAAGCTGGGATTCACAAGGAGCGACGCTGACCCGGACCTATACTTCAAGGTTGAAAAGGACAGACCTCTCATTCTGGTCCTTTATGTGGATGATCTCTTTCTGACAGGTGATGGCTCTCTCATTCATCAATGCAAGGGGGAGTTGCATTCCAAATTCGAGATGAAGGACCTAGGACTGATGCACTACTTCCTGGCACTGGAGGTCTGACAAAAGCTAGGTGAGATTTTCCTTTCTCAAGGAAAATATATTGTTAAGCTGCTTGAGAGATGTGAGATGGTCAACTACAAGTCCGTATCTACTCCGATGGAACTCAACTTCAAGAATCTATGTGGAAGTGTTGTTAGGCCTGGATTAGCGAACCCTTTCGGGTATCGTCAACTTGTGGGGGCCCTCATGTTCTTGGTCAACTCTCGTCCTGACATATGCTTCGTTGTGAACACATTGAGTCAATTTATGGTCGAGCCTCATCACATTCATTGGATTGCTGCCAAGAATCTCTTGAGATATCTTCGGGGCACAATCCACTATGGACTGAGATACATTGTCGATAACTTGAGGCTACATGGATATTCGGATGCTGACTAGGCTGGCAGTATGGTGGATCGTAAGAGCACGTCTGGGTGTTGCTTCTCTTTGGGGTTTGCTTCAATATCTTGGATGAGCATGAAGCAGAAATCAGTTGCTTTAAGCACCGTCGAGGCCGAATACATTGCTGTGAGTATGGCCTATTGTGAAGTTGTTTGGTTGAGGAAGCTCTTCAGTGAGCTATTTAAGCACGTGCTACATACCACTGTGATCTTTTGCGACAAATATAGTGGGATTTTCCTATCAGAGAATCCCCTATTCCACGACCACTCCAAGCACATTGATATCAAGTACCACTTTATCCGAGATATGGTACAATAGGGAGCAATAAGGCACAATCACATCAAGACGGATGAGCAAGTCGCAGACATTCTCACGAAGCCTTTGGGGAAGGTCAAATTCTTAACCTTCTGAGAGAGACTTGAAGTCGTGGAACGACCCTCCTATGAGGGTCCCGTATGAGTTGCACACTAAGCTCTGGGAGCTCCTGGGGGCTTGGGGTACTTTTTGGAGCTATGAGCGACCATAGGGTGAGTGGTTCACCTTCCCCCGTGATACCCCATAATGGTTGACATGTGTGTAGGGTGAGAAGTTCACCTTCCCCTACCATTGCGAACACATGTATGTAGGGTGAGTAGTTCACCTTCCTCTACGATTGACATATGCATAGGATGAATGGTTCACCTTCTCCTATGGCATATGAGCAAGATGAGTGGTTCACCTTCTCTTGTCGATGCCCCAACACACATCCTACCCATGGAATCCGGGACTCATGGGAAGTACCTCTCATCTGGCCAATGAGTTGGGAAAAGATGGTTAGGGACCATAGCACTACCAATGGACGCATTGTGTATTGTCATACTCCCTATGACTAGGATGCCTGGTGTTCAACAACTTGATCTGGGATCAAGGACTGACTTTGTCAGTGGAGAGTGGTATGATCTTATGACTCACTCTCGATCACTTCTTCTTCATTATTACTTCATGGTTCAACAGGGTAGTGATGACAGAGATGGTACATGATGACAGGATGACATGATAATGACAGATGGATTGGCAGGTGGAATTTTCCCTAGTTGAAAGGGAGTGTTAAAATTGGCAACTAGGGCCAAATTCCACCTTAGGACAGTTCATATGATGGAGATGATTATTACATTGGATTCCTATTTTCGAGAGGTCCAATTTTGATATAACGATCATCTCATTCTGACAAGCAGAGGTGGAATTTTGAAGTTATTCTCTCATGCAAAATTGTCAATGTCGGCCTCAGTCAATGTAGGCTCAAGAAGCCCAATAGATGTTTCTCCACACCCTCAACGAATTGTATAAATAGGAGTGACCTCTCTCCTCATTTGGACATCACTCAACACATCACATCATCTCTCTCCTCTCTTGATTGGTTTGTACAGTTTGGGGACAGCCTCTCTCTTCTTCGCACATGTTGCAGGAGGCCGAATTTTTCTGGGATAGAACAAGTTGAATTTCCGAGGAACATACTAGCATTGACCAGGGCTCATTTGACCTCCGTTGACTTCAGTTTTCAAGGCAAAATTTTGATCTTTGGAGGCCGCATTTATTGGCACATAAATTGAGGTGTTTGGGACAGTTTGACCAACATTGACTTCAGTGTTGACTTCAGATTTGACAGCATAAATTACAGCAGTGTTTCTCTCTCCTTTGACTAGGTTTAACAGAACTATTTTGGGTTACTTTGACTCTCCTGCAAGGCCGAATTGGACTATTGTTGACCGAGCTACTTGGAGGACATTTTGATGCTGATTTGACCAGCGTTGACTTTCTGGTTAGAGATACAGTTGACTGTTGTTGACCACTAATTTTGACAAGGTTGTTTTGTCTATGTATTGGGCAAGTGAATTTGATCTGTGTACTCTCTCTCTCTCTACTAAACTATTAGAATAATAACAAGATTTGATCAAAGGGTGTTTTCCCCACATTGGGGTTTTTCCCTGGCATCCGCCAAATCTTGTGTCCTCTTGTCTTGGCTTGTCTTCTACACATGTTTTTATGTTCTATCTGCATTTACTATCAATGTGTGTAAGTTAATGTGATTGCTACTTTTGGAAATTGTCATTGGGTTGATAAGGAACATTGAAGTAAATTATGCTAAAGCATAGAACATACCATTGTTATCTAAAATTAACAAGGTGACAAGAAGAGAGATAAATCGAAGGACTGTTTTGGGCTTTTTTTTCCCTCACACGTGCGAAGTTAGGGCATCAATATTGTTGCATCGAGTACCAAATTGCAATCATACTAGGAAGCCGAGAATTGTCTCTGATAAGTCTCCTTTGCAAAGTCGAATTACCTAGAAAAAAAAGCCATCCCAAGCGAAGGAAAAAGAAAGGTAAAAACACCATATTCTCCCACACGTGCAGAAACCCCTCCGAAATTGCAGTAGGGTTTCTACAGTAGCCGAAATTGCAACCATAATTGCAAGTCTGAAGTTGAGGTCGAAGAAGAGAGCTGCAGTAGTTGTGAAGTTAGTTTGACTTTGCTAGAAGAAAGTTCTTCAAAGAAGAGGTTTGACTTGGCCTTGGAGGGGTCTTTGTCAAGTGTCATAAGTCTTGGAATTTGTCATTTGAAATTCTATACGAAGAGAAGAATTCTTGTGGGTTTTCCTCTCAAGAGGAGAGGTTTTGGCCTTGGCTTGCAGCGTACATTTTGTGTCCTCATGTCTATTTGATCTCCATAGTTTGGTAGTTGTTTGGTGATAAGAACATAATAATAATCAAGTAAAAGAAGAAGTTAGAATACATCACAAGCAGTTATAAACGTAAGAGAAATCACCTAATCTAGTTGCCCTAGATTTCTCAACACACTCAAACAAAATCTTGCCTTGACATGCTACATTTTTTCTATCTTATGTTAATGTTTAGAGGGTGATATTAATGACAAAGATCCCAAGATATGCAATGATTTTGATGATATGTAGGTATTTGTTTTAGCATGATTTTTTTGGATGCTAGAGGTCATCTAGAGTCTGATTGTTGATGTGTTTTCGATTCAGAGATGGATTGAACTTTATGTCATTCTGGTTATGTGCACCCTTACATGCTATGTAGAGGAAAACTTGTAACTTGTGGACCTGTGGTTGATGAAGATTGTAACTACTAGATGATTGATGTTATATGGTTTAATCCATGTTTTTAAGTTTTTATAACTAATTCATCATTCTACATGCTTTTGTTGACATATATGCATCAAAATATATAAAAATATATATTATATAAAATTCACTCATCATTCGCTCCTGACCCAATTGATTTTGAAAATGTCACTCCCCGCTTCCGCTGTCACTCCCAAGCAACCTTGGTCCATTGGTTACAATCTTTGGGGAAAATAGCTTTTAATTTTCAAAAACATTTCTTGAAAAAAAAAATTGGCAGGAAAGGAATTTGAATTAAGGGGTATCGCAGGAAGACCTAGTAAAATAATCAGTTCTAATGGCATGACAAATTCTTTAAAGAATGAACAGCAAGGTGTAATTGCACAATTATGCTCACTAGATGTTCAAAACAAGTCATCCATTTCTCTAGATCTTCAAAGAGTCCTTGACAATCATTCCAAGGTATTTGATATTACCAAAGGTCTCCCACCTATTTGAGATCATGATCATGTTATTCACTTGATTCCAGGAAGCATTCCTCCAAACATAAGACCTTACAGATATCCCTATGCCTAGAAGAGTGAAATTGAATGTATGGTTGCAGAAATGTTAGAGGCTGGTATAATTCAACCTAGCCAAAGTTCTTTCTCTTCTCCAGTAGTATTGGTGCAAAAGAAGGATGGATCATGGCGTATGCGTCTAGATTATAGAGAGCTCAACAAGCTCACTATTAAAGATAAATTTATTATTCCTATCATTGATGAATTGTTTGTTATATTTCCTTAAAACTCAACAACTAATCTGTGAACTATGTTAAGTAAAGAGCTTAAAACTGAACTTTAACTTCAATCCACAAATATATTGAGTTTTCTTACTTGCATGCAGCAGAAAATAATTAACAAATGAAGACAAACACACCATAAATAGTACACAACAAATTTTACCCAGGAAACACCAACTGGGAAAACCTGCAAACGTGGTGGCTTTTATTAGCTTGCCTCAACAAAAGTATTCTTCAAAAATGGATTACAAATGTGGTGGGAAACTTTCATGATAATCTGCAAATCCTCAACCAACCTAGACAGCCTTGCTCTGCCTCACGACTCAATCCGTATGCACACTGTACGGATCTGTACAACTTAATACGACCTGAGTACAGCCTCTTCTACACCCTGAACTCGGCCCGGCTAAAGTATGATGGATGTTGGATAAGATCTGAGGTTTGTTTGCCTCTCTTTCTCCTTGAAGTTGCACTGATCTGAAGTCCTAGTTCGTTAAACCTTATTGAAATTTTGAAGTTCTATGTTGTTACAATCACTTAAATACAAAACTTCTTTATGCTGCAAAATAAGTTAAGTAATTGTAGATAAAACATAAACCATATGCACAATGGAAGACAACCAAGAACTCAATGAGACACAGAGAAGTTAGGTCAATGACGAGGGCAAAACCCACAATTTTGAAGTTCTATGTTGTTACAATCACTTAAATCTGGAACTTCTTTATGCTGCAAAATAAGTTAAGTAATTGTAGATAGAACATAAACCATATGCACAATGGAAGACAGCCAAGAACTCAATGAGACACAAAGAAGTTAGGTCAATGACCAGGGGAAAACCCACAAGGGGAAAACCCAACTAGATTCTTCTTTTGTTAGAAATCAATTGTTCAGCAGAGATACAAAGTGCAATGAGAGAATGAAGAAGTTAACCCAAATCTGAAGAAGATCTCTGATAGCAGTAGTTGATGTAAACATTGAATCACTTTGGCTCTCCAAGATCTACTCTTGCTCTTCAAGACTCACTTTCTCTCTCAATCTTCCTCTAGCCTCTCCAAGTCTCTTTCTCAAGTTCGAATCTCCTTTTACAAAGCACAAATATATAGGAAGAGCAAGGAGGTCATCCACTTGTCGACACATGACAAGGATCTCGCTCATCAAAGGCTCATCATTGCTTGGGGGGATCCACTTGTCAACACATGACAAGGATTTTGCTCATCCAAGGCTCATCACTACTTCGGGGGATCCACTTATCAACACATGACAAGGATCTCACACATTCAAGGCTCATCACTGCTTGGGGGGATCCACTTGTCAACACATGACAAGGATCTCACACATCCAAGGCTTATCATCCATGACCACCCTCTCTAGGAAGGGTCACATCTGTTAGTCCAAGTTGCTCTCTGAAAACCAAGAACTTTCCTTTCGGAAAAGGCTTGGTAAGAAGTCGGCAATCTGGTCATCAGCCACTATATGATGAAGTCTTACTGCTCCTCTTTGCACCATATCCCGAATATAGTGATATTTGATCTCAATGTGTTTGGACTTGTCATGGAACACGAGATTTTCAGCAAGTCGAATCCCACTCTTATTGTCACAATAAATTATTGTAGTATCCAATACTTGCTCAAACAACTCTCCAAAGAGCTTCCTTAGCCATATTGCCTCACAGCTAGCCATGCTAGCAGCAATGTATTCTGCTTCAGTCATGCTAAGGGCAACAAACTTTTGCTTTCTGCTCATCCAAGATATCATGGCAGATCCTAAGCTAAAGCAGCACCCTGATGTGCTCTTTCTGTCAGTAGAGTTACCAGCCCAATCAGCATCAGAGTATCCATGTAGCCTTACATCTTCGGTAGTATATCTCAATCCAAGATTGATGGTCCCATGCAAGTACCTCAACACATGCTTTGTAGAAACTTAGTGTGCATGAGCAGCCTTAATAGTATTGACTGCAAAGCATATATCTGGTCTAGTGTTCACTAAGAACATCAGTGCCCTAATCAGCGGACAATGCTCGAAAGGATTAGCCAAATCAGGTCCTGCAGCTTTACCACAAAGCTTCTTGAAATTCATTTCCATTGGAGTATTCATGGACTTACACTCGGTCATGTCAAACCTTTTTAGTAGTTTGACATCATATTTTCCTTGAGCAAGGAAAATCTCACTAGATTTTTGCCATACCTCCAGGCCCAAAAAGTAGTGCATCAAACCAAGATCTTTCATTTCAAATTCAGAAGCTAACTCCCTCTTACATTGGAGAATAAGAGGTTCACTACCGATTAGAAATAAATCATCAACGTACAATACAAAATCAAAGGCATACCTTGGATTGTCTTAAAGTAAAGATTTGGATCTACATTGCTTATGGTAAAACCAAGCTTCATCAAGAAACTATCTATGTGAGCATACCAAGGTCTTGGAGCTTGCTTCAAACCATAGAGGGTTTTCTTCAGCCTACACACGAGTTTTTGGATCATGTACTTCAAATCCTTGTGTTTGCCCCACAAATACTTCTTCTTTAAGGTAGCCATGCAAAAAAGTAATCTTTACATCCATTTCGTGAAGAGACCATCCTTGGCTAGAAGCTAGAGCTACAATAGATCGGATGGTGGTGTAACAGGCAACAAGTGCAAAAATTTCATCATAGTTTATTACCTCTTTCTGACAGAAACCTCCAGCCACAAATCTAGCTTTATATTTTTCAATACTACCATCAATGCCATGTATAATCTTACGCAACCATTTAGAATATACAATAGATTTACCTTGGGGTTTTGGAACCACTTCCCATACATCATTATGAATGATGGATTCATATCATTCAGCCATTGCATCTTTCCATACTTGGGCCTTTACAACTTCTTCAAAAACGCATGATTCAGCTTGAATAATGTTGCTCATGGCTACAACATATCCTTGGAACCGGCAAGGTTTCTTGTTTTCTCTAAAAGTTCCTCTAGGGGCAGCATGTTTATCAGCATCTTGAAGAGTGTCACGAAGCCATAAAGGTCTCCTTTTAGAAGGAGGACCACATGGAGGAGGATACAAAGGATCCATGGGCTTCATGGGTTCATCAGCAAGACCAGTTTTAGCTTCAAGATCTTCTTGTATTTCAAATACATCATCTTGACCATCAACATTAGCAAGAGGACGAGGAGTGTCTCTTGCTTTTCCAAGAGTTGCATCTTCGTCAAATGTTACAGCCCTACTAAATTCTATATTTCTTTGACCAAGTATGTATATTCTGTAAGCTTTAGAATTCTCACAATAACCAACAAACATACCTTTCTTACCTGAAGCTTCCAACTTGTTCCTTTTCTCCTTTGGGACATGGAAGTAGACAGGACAGCCAAAGATCCTCATGTGCCCAACTCCGAGCTTCTCGCCAGTGAAATCTTCTTCAAAAGTCTTGTTGTTTAGGGAAAGGTGAAGAGATCTATTTTGAACATAGGCTGTTGTGTTCACAACTTCTCCCCATAGAAATTTTGGCAACTTCTAATCATGCAACAATTAGCTTTGACAGCTTACATGATAGTTCTATTCTTTCTCTCAGCCACACCATTTTGTTCTGGGTTATATGGTACAATGGTCTCTTTTATCCAACTTCTTTGCGGAAGTCAATGAAATCACTGGAAGTGAACTCTCCTCCATTGTCGGATCTGAAAATTTTGATCTGCTTTCCAGTTTGCTTTTCTATTAGAGATTTGTAATCTTTGAACATGTTAAAAGCTTGACTTTTATTTTTCAGAAAATAAATCCATGTCTTGCGAGAAAAATCATCCACAAAGATAATATAATACAAGTAACCACCAAGGGAATTTATAGGCATTGATCCACATAAATCAGAATGTACAAGATGCAATACCTGACTGGTTCTACTTTTTCTTGAAAGGAATGGTCCCTTCACTTGCTTTCTGCTTGCACATCCTTGGTGTTGGACACCTAATCCTCAATGGGTTAGTGTGGAAGTCGAATGGACAAAAGCAATCCAAGAGACCTTGGGATCTGAAACCCAAGAGTCACATAATGTACTATAAATGTATATCTCCTGTTAATAAAAAAAATGTACTCACATGATTTATCTTTCCTATTCTATGTTTCCCATGTGTGTTTAACATGGTATCAGAGCGGGCGTATTCCTGCCCTGCATAATTAATGTGAGCCATTTGTCTTATGGCCTTTCTGTGCAGTCATTTCTGCCATCAATTCTGCATCTCAGGAATATCTTCTCACGAATATTTCTTCAGCTAAATGTTAGCTGCTCCTGACACTGCCAGCGCTGTCCAAGCGGTTCTGAGATGTCTGTCTGTCATTTTTATTGATTGCGCCCTTTGTCATATGCGTTTTAAGTAAACATCGAACGTTGTGGTAGGAACGCTGGTATAACAGCACTGTGATTATTCTCTGACATGGTATCTGACATGATATTATTTTATTCAGAAGAATGTCAGTTTGTCATGGATTTTCTGCCAATTTTATAACCGCCCTCGCTCCTCTGACATAGTCCTACTAAGTTTCTCTGCTACGCTGCTCAAATTGTGCTAAGACTCTGAATTTGGACTGTTGGGCTTCCATATACAACGCTGCCCTCTCCACGCTGCTGGCCTCATAGACGTTTAGATTCTCCTGCAACTCCTATTTTTCTGCCACATACCCAGTCCTGAATCCTGTGGTCACATTAATTCTCCTGCGCTAAACTAGGGACTGTGCATTTCTGTATTGTGGTTGGTACACTCTCAGGGAAGTTTTTGGAGCATTGAAGCAACGTATTGCGACTTTGGTGCATGACAGAGTTTCACCGACTTTTGAAGGCGCTGAGTATTTTATTTGAGGAACCAAGTCGCTGATGTGTAGAGGGACGAGTTCCTTTTTCCTGTGCCTATTTGGGCTGCCAACAGAATTGACAACGGAAGTCTGCCTCAAGAATGGCGTTATTCTGATCAAGGACAGCCAAGAGAGGAGGCCCCTCTGAATAAGGTTTGTTGAAACGGAGGAGCGATTGTCTGTTCTACATATTTCACAAGCCCTTCAAAGGGGGTCCGATCCATAATTGGAACATGCAAGCATCTAACTTCAAAAAGCTCCGCAAGAGTTTGATGATGCAAGATAAGTCCCAGTCCAGTCCCATCCATTCCTGGTAAGAAAAGCAGGAGTGGAGCATCCTTGGGAGCGCTACTGCACTCCAAAGGACAAAACCAGCGAGAAGGTCCACCGTCAAGTCGAATAAAGTCGAGTGCTCTGTCTAAGTAATCCTTTACGCTCAGAAGCTCGTACTCTCGTCCCTTAGATAATCCCGTTGGCAAAGATTTCGTGACTTCTGTAGCACCATAGTATTTTGTAGTGCTTTTAGCAGCCCCATTTTCTCTTTCATCCAGGTATTCCCCTCTTCCAGCAGAAGAAGCTTCTCCATTTAGTTTTAACCTGCCGATTGATTCTTCCGCTCTATCCGGCAACGGTGTGGTCGACCTGTCAGGTGCAAGAGTGGCGACTATTCCCCTCGTGGAGCAGTTGGACACATCTCTGTTCGGAGTATCAACATTCCGATGAACACGTGCGCCGAAAAATGAACTTCTATAATAGACCTTCTTTGAGAATATTGATGCTGCTGGCTGAGGATGCAATTGGAAGGCTGCACGATTTGCGGGACTGCAAGGCTGACAAATACTAGAAAAGCTTGTGCTTGTTGCCACTGTTGTACGTGACTCGTGGAGGAGACCGGGCTTGCCGTGAAGGAGGTAGCCTTCTGGGGTCTCGTTTCAAGAAATCTGGAAAGGTTTTCCCTGCCGGTGTTGTATCCCTTGTCTCTTTGATCATGACTGGTGGTTATCTTCATAGCATATTGCGCAGTTCTCATCATGAAAGTATATGAGGTTGAAAGCCATTTTGTGCGATGAGTGTTTATAATTGTAGATTTGGATCTCGGAAATTTCTTTGTGTATGACATTTCTGGTGTATTTTTTACATTAAGATACCGCCCATATATATGCGCACTTGATATTGCCCAGGATCGATGAGTAGAAAATTTGGGTATTTATACACTCTTTTTCTCTGAAATCAAGACTTCTTCTGATCAAGCACCAATGTTTGCTGAAATTCATGAGTTGAGTTTCCACAACCAAGGGACTGTACTCTCTGTGATACATTGAGATTGAAGTTCTGCCCACGAAAGGGCAAGTTTCATTCTGTTTCAAGGGACAAGTTCTTTTCCCTTCTAGTGGTCGACTTTAGTCTAAGAAATAGGTTGAGTTTTCCATCACAGTGAGTTGTGCTCTTCCTGTAAGTTGCTGGTGTGAACAAAATGCAAACAGAAAATCATTCTGGAAGATTGTGCGAGTTGTAGTTGGGGAGAGGGTAAGGGCATAAAGAATGATCTAGCCCCAAGGCTACAAACTTGTATTTTCTGTGGTTGTTTCAGTTGAGCAGCATATCACTGTACTTGTGCTTGAAATCTTAATGAGTATAGACTATTGGAAGTGATGTTTGGTGATGTACCTCTGCTATAGAGGGTCTCAAACTTCCTCATCTCATTGGATGTGTGGCTGTGAATATATTGAAGACACTCCATATTTATTTCTCTGTCTTGGAGCTGAATACGTTGCATATATTATCACTGTGGTGTTTTCTCTGTAATGATGGAGCTTCTTTGATGTTATAACACTTATCTGCAGCCACCGTTCTTCCTAACATTTGCTGGTATATTCTACTTCAGATCTCTGTTATTGTTAGAGTTGATATATCAGAGGTATATGTAATCCATTCCTGTAGTTGAAGTTCGAATTTCAAAGAAGAAAGAAGTCATTTAGTTGTGCATCCATACAAAGCGTATCTTGGTATACCTGAGCATTTTAAGGGTGAAATATATCTATTGTATCTGTGTTGGAAGGACTTTGAGCCTCTCATTCTTGCTGGACACAAATCTGTTAGTGATTGGCTAAATTCTTAGCTGGAATTAGTTGAGTGCCTTTTGAATACCTTCGGTGAAGTTTTTTACATCATTGGGGTCATTTCCAATCAAAAAAAGGGGTTGAGATTCTTGGATTTATTATTGAAGGAAGAGGTCGAGCTACCCTTGTGTATATTCGTGGAGTTTGAGCCGTGTCTCCATTGCTGGTATTCGCAGATTTTTTATTCTTTTTGCATTCCTGAGCTTCCAGAAGGGATATAGAGGCAAGTTCTATAAAGTTTGAAGGAATCAGCTACAAAGTCTAGTCAGATGTGAAATTTCTACAGAATTTAAAGAACAGAATCTCTGAAAGTCTGGTATTGGACAATGTATTTTTCAAACTGATATTCTTAATTTTTGAAATCTTCAATAGCTGGGGTTTGTCTAGACTTGCTATAGTCTCCACTAGGATTGTTGAGTGTTCATTTCTTTGTTGAGACAATGGCTAGATTTGATGATGTATTAGAGTTACTGAATACACTAATACACTCCACTATTGGTGGGAAGGTAAATGTTAGCAAAGACACTCTTTGTGACATTCAAACCTGCCTGCATGATGCACAAGAAAAGATTGATTTTTTGCAACTAGAATCTCAGTTCCAGCAAGATGAGCTTCAACAGATTTGTCATTCCAAATTGTTTTCTGCTCAAAACAATATGTTGTTCAAGGTTAAACCAGCAAGTGGTGAAATTAGTAAGATTGAGGTTGAATCAGATCCAGAATCCAATAAAGCAGCAGTTGTACATGCAGATGCAGAAACTCAGTCTGCACTTCCCAAGCCCATCATCAGACCTTGGGAACAGCTTGTCCACAACAAGCACAGAACTGGTCTTGGATATGACAAGGACTTGTCCTTTCATATTCCAGACTATGCCAAGCCCATTCAGTTTCAGAGTGCTGGATTCATTCATGACAGTTCACCTGCTCTTCATGACAGTTCAGCTTCAGCTGTTCCAGACTCTGCCCCTCTTCCACAGCAACAACAACAACAAAAGCAACAGATCGTGAAATGCCAACACTATGACCGAGTTGGCCATTTGAAAGATCATTGTTTTGATCTCCATCCATGTAAGCACTGTCATAAAACCAGTCATTCTTCACACAGGTGCTTCAAAAACAAACGTCCTGCAAGAACAAAGATTCATCTTGGATGGATCGCTTCTTGGCAATGGGCATCAACAGCCAAGAAGATATTCCAAACACATGTCAGAACTTGTTCCAGAATATTGAACAGTCTTGCAGTTGAGTTTTCTCCATCTTCTCACCTTGTATCTGACAGGGGGGGAAATGATGGTCATCTACAAGCTTCAAAGTCACATCAAGCGAGCCTGAGCCACAACCTGCCACACCAGTTTCAGAGTTGTAGCCAGAGACGAAGATGCCTGAACATGCCTTCAGTTGGCAATCTAGGACACTTCCTCTAGCAAAAGACTTCAGCGTCTTGCCAGTTTTGGAAGAGTTCCAGGAACACAATTGAGAACACTTCCTCTAGCAGAAGACTCCAGCTTCTTGCCAGTTTTGGAAGAGTTCCAGGAATTGCATTAAGCATTCCAGAGTTGTTGGTCATCCTTAAACCATCACAGGTTGAGACTTCCCTTTTCAGGTTGAAGTTTTACCTTTATGTGGGGTGGGACCTCCCTTTTATGGTTGAAGGTTTCCCTCTTTAAAACAATAGGATCACTTACTCTAGCAGAAAACTTCAGTTTCTTGCCAGTGTTGGAAGAGTTCCGGGAACTGCACTAAGCGTTCCAGTGTTGGTGGTCATCCTTAAACCACCGCCCTTTATACCAACATTTCATAGAGCACATTCAACCTAGTGTTGCCATGCATTTTTTGCACATTTTGTATTACAGCTCTCTTCTTGGACTCATACATAACCCTTCGGATTAAGGGGGGGAATGTTGGACACCTAATCCTCAATGGGTTAGTGTGGAAGTCGAATGGACAAAAGCAGTCCAAGAGACCTTGGGATCTGAAACCCAAGAGTCACATAATGTACTATAAATGTATATCTCCTGTTAATAAAAAAAATGTACTCACATGATTTATCTTTCCTATTCTATGTTTCCCATGTGTGTTTAACACTTGGCAAATGCCATCATGATCAGATCTGATTTTGGGCATTCCGGAAACCATCATTCGCACATGAGGTAATGCTTCGTAGTGTAAGTGATCGAACCTTCAGTGCCAAAGTTCACTTTGATGATTGATGTCATGGATTAGTGCTTGAATAGGTCTTCCATTAATTTTGTACAGACTTCACATCTAAACCCAGAGTGAGGGCATCTCTCATGTTGGATCTTGATGGCCAATTGAGAACTGTACCATTTATGAAAGCAATTTTCATTCCTTTATCTTCTAAAGCTGATATGGATACAAGATTCTTCTTTAAACCAGGTACATATAAAACTTCTTGAAGAGTCAAAGTTTTACCTTGATCCAGATGGAAAGAAACAAAACCAGATCCCTTTATGGGATATGTAGAGTTATCTCCAAGAATGATCTTCAAATCTATCTCCCTCTCAACTAGATTAGAGAGTACTTCTTTGTAACTAGTAAAGTGCCTTGAAGCACCACTATCAACCAACCAACTATCACAAGAATCTGCAGGAGATGAACTAGAAAGAGCAGAAACAAGAAAGTACTTTGATTGAGTCTCAGCTGCATTATTATCATACCTTTGGTTCCTTGAGGAACGATAGTTTCCTCTACAAGCAGAAAGAGCTTCTCTTCTTCTTCTATAATAAGATTTGTTGGAGCGATTATTGAAGTTGGATTTTGATGCTCTTTTGTTTTCTGAATAGTCACAAGCATAGTGGCCATGCTTGCGACAATTGTAGCATTGGAATTTTGATAAGTCTCTAGTCCATTGAGAGGAGTTGTTGGGAGCAGAGTTTCTCCAATAGTGCATTCTTCTTCCTTTCTTCTTTTTGCTTTGTACAACAAAGGCAGTAGGTTCTCCCTCCTCGTGCTTGGGAATTCTCCCTCTGGATCTCATTCTGGCTTCTTCTTGACTGCACTTTCTCAGTAGCTCATCAAATGTATGAACCTTGTTATTATCATTGATGGTAGTACTAAAAGTTTCCCAAGAAGAAGGAAGACCTTCGAGCGAAATCAGTATCAATTCTTTATCAGAAACAACTTCACCAAATGTTGACAGTTGACCTTTGATTTTTGATATCCTCATGAAGTATGCCCTCTGCTCATCTTAACATGCTTGAGTTGATTCATCATAACAAGAATTTGACTCAAGTTGTTCACTTGATACATTTCAACTAGCTTGTCATACATTTCTTTGGATTTCTTCAAATTGGAGACATAAGTGATGAAGTGGTCTCCAAGAGAGTCAAGGATTAACTTTTTGGCCTTGACTTCTCCTTTCTTGTATCTGGCCTTGATAACGACATTGGAGTTTTCAGCTAGTTCTGCTACCTCTCCTTCAACATACTCTAGAACATCATGTTCCTCAAGGGTAATATCTAATCTGGCCTTCCAAGGGAAGAAGTTTGATGCATCAACCAGTTTTACTTCATTCTTAAAGTAGGAGGAAGACATCTTGATCTGCTCAAAGTTTCAGTAGCAAATAGAAAGGGACAGCGAGAGATATTTCAGCAACAAAAGGGAAGAGAAATTTCAACAAAAAATGAGCAGCAAGTAGAAGGAACGGCAAAAGATATTTCAGGTAAAAGAGAGTTGTAAATAGATCAAACAACAAGCTATATTTCAGCAAAAAGAAAGCTGCAAATGGAGCATACAGCAAGCTATATTTCAGCAGAAAGAGCATTTCAAATGGAGCGGACAGCAAGCTATATTTCAGCAGAAAGAGAGTTGCAAATGGAGCAGATAGCAAGCGATGCTTCAACAAAAAGAGAGGTGGAAATGGAGTTGACAGCAAGAGATATTTTAACAAAAATAGAGCTGGAAATGGAGCTTGTCTTCACCAAAGCTCTGATACCATGTTGAAATTTTGATGTTCCATGTTGTTACAATCACTTAAATCTAAAACTTCTTTATGCTGCAAAATAAGTTAAGTAATTACGGATAGAACATAAACTATATAAACCAAACCATTTGCACAATGGAAGACAGCCAATAACTCAATGAGACACGAAGATGTTAGGTCAATGACCAAGGCAAAACCCACAAGGGGAAACCCAACCAGATTCTTCTTCTATTAGAAATCCATTGCTCAATAGAGATACAAAGTACAATGAGAGAATGAAGAAGTTCACCCAAATCTGAAGAAGATCTCTGATAGCAGTAGTTGATGCAAACATTGAATCACTTTGACTCTCCAAGATCCGCTCTTGCTCTTCAAGACTCTCTTTCTCTCTCTCTCAATCTTCCTCTAGACTCTCCAACTCTCTCGTTCCCAAGTTCGAATTCTCTTTTCACAAGCACACGTAAGTGTGTCAAATGAGGATGAGAGGCACAAATATATAGGAAGAGCAATGAGGTCGAATTCATGAGTGAGTAACTCCTATGCCTTGAGGAGGAGTTACATATGACATGATTGAGAGACTTGAATTTCTTTTTAATAATAATAATATAAGAATATCATAAAGAAGATAATAGTAATAATAATAATAATATTGATGATTAAGAAATTAAACAATTGAGATTGATTAAAGGCAAGTTAAGTGAATTTCCATCATGTATATATGATTACGAATTGATGGAAGGTGATTTACTATTTTTGGAAAGTCAGGGTTGCAAAGATAGACATGACTTTCTATTTTTATAAAGTCACTTTAGAAAGGTCATAAATGAAATTCTATTCAAGGAAATTCATCCCATACCTGTCAATTTCCAACAACCCTAGCCTAAAGTATTCTCTTCTTGCTTCCTTGAACAACCAAGTCTCTAGTGCATGAATGAACCTCAATTGTGCCATTTTCCTCCTTTGAAATTGACCTAGGCCCACCAGTCCCACGAAGGGCAAAGATTAAGTCTCCCTGGACAGTTGAGATTGTTCCAATTCTTGACTACATAAAAATTTAATTTTCCTAAGTCGAGGAATAAAGAAAAAAAAAGACTACGCCCCTGTCAATTTCCAACAACCCTAGCCTAAAGTATTCTCTTCTTGCTTCCTTGAACAACCAAGTCTCTAGTGCATGAATGAACCTCAATTGTGCCATTTTCCTCCTTTGAAATTGACCTAGGCCCACCAGTCCCACGAAGGGCAAAGATTAAGTCTCCCTGGACAGTTGAGATTGTTCCAATTCTTGACTACATGAAAATTTAATTTTCCTAAGTCGAGGAATAAAGAAAAAAAAAAGACTACGCCTTGGTCCACTTGTTGGTCCCTCTACCAAAGTTAGTGCACCTCTAAAGTTGGTTGAACCCTTCTCTAACTCCATTTAACATTGTTGGATGAATTACATGAAGCAATTTACTTCACCAAGCTGGATTTTTGTTCTAGATATCATCAAATTAGAATGAAGACAAAAGACATTCCAAAAATAGCATTCAGAACTCATGAAGGTCATTATGAATTTTTGGTCATGCCTTTTGCATTACTAATGCACCTTCCACATTTTAAGGTTTGATGAATTCCACTTTCAAACCCTTCCTTAGAAAATTTGTGTTAGTATTTTTTGATGATATACTAATCTACAACAAGTTTTGGAAAGATCATATTCAACATCTTGACAGGGTGTTCAAATTATTAGAGGAGAAACAATTGTATGCAAAACCCTCCAAATGTTTCTTTGGGGTACAGGAGGTGGAATATTTGGGTCAAAATTTCAAATTGTATCTCATGAGGGTGTTAAGGTAGACCCTAACAAAATTAAAGCCATCAAGGAATCGAAAATCCCCACAACCTTAAGGCATCTTCAAGGAATTATCTGGTTGACAAGGTATTATCACAAATTTGTTAAGAATTATGGGCAAATATCGGCACCTCTAACAACATTACTGAAGAAAGTTGCATTTTCTTGGACTCTAGAAGCAACTAAGGCCTTTGAACATCTTAAAGAGGCAATGTGTCAAACTTCGGTCTTAGTTACACCAGACTTCACAAAAACTTTTGTCGTGGAATGTGATGTCTCAGGAAATGGCATTGGTGTTGTTTTAATGCAAGAAGGAAAACCCATTGCCTTTGAAAGTCATCCAATCAAGGGAAAGAATTTACACAAACATATTTATGAGGAGGAAATGCTAGCAATACTACATGCCCTAAGGCAATGGTGCCCTTACCTAATGGAAAGACACTTCAAGGTAAAAACAGATCATGATAGTCTTAAATACTTCTTGGAACAAAGATTATCTTCAGAAGAGCAACAAAAATGGGTCACAAAGATGTTGGGTTATAACTTTGAAATCATCTACAAAAAAGGTAAGAAAAATGTTCTTGCAAATGCACTCTCAAGAAAGGATGAGGATGTGGAGTCATTGCTCTGTGTCATTTCTATTATCCAACCGAAATGGATAACTGAAGCAAAGGATGAATGGAAGAATGAAAAAGAGGTGTGGACACTCATTCAAAAGTTGTAGCAAGATCCCAATGCATCTGATACATTTATCTAGAAAAATGATTCACTGTGGTACAAAGATCACTTATATCTATGTAAGAACTCCCAACTCAAACAAAAGGTTCTTTTGGAATTGCACACCTCTCCTATAGGAGGGCACTCAGGATTTTTAAAAACTTACCACAGGGTCAAGAAGGATTTTTTTGGGATGGCCTTAAATCTGATATTCAGAAGTTTGTGGCAGAATGTTTGGTTTTCCAACAAAATAAAGTTGAGACAATTAAGACCCCGGGTCTTTTACAACCATTAGCCATTCCAAGTCAGTGTTGGGAGGAGGTCTCAATGAATTTTATTACAAGTCTACCCAAGTTCGAAGGAAAGAGTGTCACCATGGTGGTACTTGATAGACTTACCAAGTATGAACACTTTTGTGCACTATCTCATCCTTTCAAAGTCAGTACAGTCGCTATTGCATTCTTGGAGACAGTTTAAAAGCTACATGGAAACCCAAAGATCATTATAAGTGATAGAGATCCCACCTTCACTGGAAATTTTTGAACAATTATTTTCTTGTCTCGGTACTCAATTGGCTCATAGCTCATCTTATCATCCTCAATTTGATGGGAAAATTGAGATAGTGAACAAATGTTTAGAAGGATATCTTCGTTGCTTTGTATCTAATAGACAAACACAATCAGTCAAGTGGTTACCTCTAGAAAAATGGTGGTATAACACTTCCTTCCATACTGCAGGAAAAATGACCCCATTTATGGCACTTTATGGATATCATCCACGATCCATTACACCGTCTCTAAGATACAAATCAAAGGTTCAAGCAATGGAAGATCACATCGAACATCAACAACAAGTTCTCCAACTCTTAAAGGATAACCTAACTATGGCGCAGAAACGAAAGAAGCAACAAGCAGATCAACATCGCAGCGAAAAATGTTTTGATGTGGGTGATTGGGTATTTTACGACTACAACCATACAAACAAATGTCCCTCAAGCAAGCTAAGATGGATATTGAATTATCACCCAAGTATTATGGCCCTTATAAGGTGTTGCAAAAGAATGGTACTATGGCATACAAATTGGAGTTGTCTGCATCTTCACGAGTACACCAAGTTTTCCATGTTTCATGCTTAAAGAAGGTTATAGGTGACAAGGTCCTAGTTCAAACTATATTGCCAGGACTTGATAAGGAACGAAAAGTCATATTGGAGCTTGAAGCAATCACTGAAACAAGAATCCAGCAGCTACGGAAAGTTGAAACGATCAATTTCAGTGTATCTCATTTAATGGAAGAAGTTACCTACAAAAGATTCCACATGGGAAGATGAGTATTTTATTCAGAAGCAACCAAAACTACTCAAGCATTGAGGACAACACTTTTTTGAAGGAAAGGAGCATGTTAGGTCCCTATAATACTAGTGTAGCCCTATATTGTTATTGTTGTGCCCCATAGAAACCCATTATCATTATTTTTGTGTCCTTACATTATTATTGTTGTGAAAGCCCTAACTAAAGCCCTAACTATAGTTTTACCCTTTAGACTCCTATATATACCAAGGAGGTCTTGTCATTTGAATAATCCAAGAATTGTTCATTTATGTGATGTAAAAAGAGGTTGTCCCATCGAAATGGCTTATTATCAAGGCATTGATCTATCTCTTCTTATGTTTTTGTGTTATTTTGATCTAGGTACATAACACTTGGCTAGACTTAGATGATCAATTCAATGCAAATATGAGGAATATTGAAATTATTGAGATTAATCATGTGCAAGTGGAAAAGATCCAAAACATTCATTCCTCTCCACCTCAAGCAACTTTGCAAGTGTGTGTATGCAATATTTGATGAAATGTCTAAGCCATACACGGATCCATATGAACCATTCAAGTATTTCCAACCAAGCACAATTTTCAACTTCATCCATCAAGAATATTGATGAAGATTAATCTTTAAGCTTCTATCATTTTAAATGGGTTCAGAAGATGCCCTCCCAAACCAAGGAAAACCTATGTTTTCGCACACATGATCTTCACCGAGCACAAACCGAAGAAGCAAAAGAAGAAGGTGAAGACATAAGGAAAAGCTACTGTATGATCCCCAAGCTTTGTGGACAAGGCTCCTAAAGAGGAAGGCATGTTTTGTGTCTAAACAACAGTTTTTTTTATATGCAAATGAGTTAGTTTGCACAGAAACTCATTATTTTGTAATGTAATATGGCAAAATTAATTTCTAGGTCCTTACGACATTCGTTGTATCATTTGCACGAAGCTGCTTATCTTAAATAAGCCAAATTAAAATTATTAGTATTAATAAGGGCACACTTACCTCACAAAGGTAACCTGGGCTACAAGTTAGGGATTCACTCCCTTTTTGTATGAAAGGGTTCCCTCCCATCTATGTAATCAAATTTCTATCTATCAATCAGTCAAATCATATTACTCTTTTTGGAGAAGTTCTTTCTTCAATAATCCACATTTGCAGGTGCAATCCAATCTTTGGGTGTGCAGGTGCCCCTGCCCATTTTGTGATTTTGGTCTGTTCATGAATTTCTTTTAATTTTTGCTATTGCCAACTTCTTTATTCTACTATTTCTTATTCATATCAGTTTACAGAAGTAGTGTCTTGTAACATGCCTGATCCCTGTCTTTAGGAATGGGGCACCAATGTCGTCTCTTATAGGCAATATCATTGACATGGGTGAATGTGAAGAAAGACAGCAAAACTCCCCTGTATTGAAGTTTGTTCTCCATCCCCTATTGAAAAATATATACATCAGCTAAAACTTTGGTAGGTTTCAATTCTTGAAAAGAAAACATATAACATAAGAACCTGGTCGATGCATTCTCGCTCATGCACCAGGAACTGGAAAAGCATTCCTTGTCACTAGCTACACTCAATGTTTGTTGACAAAGTACCCAGAAGAGATGCCCTCGATTGTAGTACTAAAGACTATGTTGTGGTCATGGATGAAGGAATTTAAGGACTGGAAAGTGGAGGAGGTTCCTCTATAACACCTCTATGAAATAAGGAACAAAATAGAACAATTAAGATGCAACCAGCTTGAAATACTTGAAATATTAATGGAAAGGAGAGAGAAGAAAAGCATACTTCCTATCAGCTATGCTCAGTTCTCAAACTTGAGAAATCTGAGAATGGTAAGCCCACCCACCATCAAAGCCGACAAATTATTTTTAGAGTCCAGGGCTTTTGGTTTTAGATGGAGGACACTTTCCATGAAACATCAACACAAACATACTCCATACCTTCATGAAGTGCAAGCTAGACACTGGGTTCTATTCTTTTAGCGTGTACAGGGCTGTTGGTTTTAGATGGAGGACACTTTCCATGAAACAGCAACTCAAACATACTCCATACTTTCATGAAGTGCATATCAGATGCTGGGTTCTATTGTTGAGTACACTCTTTCAAAATAATATTACAGAGCTCTGCAATCTTTTCAAACTGGTAAGACCAGATAATCTTGAAGAAAAAGTGCTTATAAGCTATCTTCAAATGCATCACAACAATTGTAAAATAAAATAGAGTCATCAGATGATCTAATTGGAATTCTTATATTCAAATGCATCGTGGCATTAGCATATGCCTCAGCAACTGATCATGGCACTTTCTGGAACTAGGTTTTGGGAGCAGGCAAGAGATCTGGATTTGGCAGGCCATCTGGCAGAGCAATGGGACTCTTTGGTGAATAGGTTATTTATTTGTTCTATAAAATTCAGGGATCTTGATGATGAACTTGCATGGTCTCACAACTCCGCAATAGAGTATATAGCAGGTACTGATGACATGGCTATGTTCTTTGCAGAGCCTCAAGAGATTGTTAGCAGTGGAAACCGGCTAGGAAAATTCAAGCTCCTCTGAAGGCCAAGCTCTTTTGCTGCTTGGCTCTGAGTAATAAAGCTCCCACTCGGGATATTTTGGAAAGACAAGCTTGTTCAGGCTATTGTGTTCTATGTAAATTAAGTGTGGAATCCCTCCAGCACATCCTCTCAGACCGTTTATTTGCTGAAGAAGTATGGAAAGTGACCTCCTCTTTGGCTGATATTTCATGTTTTTGGAATGGTTCCACACTAGTTGCGAGCTTCAAGAAATGGATGGAAGATCCACTATTGACAAACCATAGAGCAGTACAAGTAATAGCTTCTTGGGCAATCTGGATCGCATGAAACCACATTCTTTTCAAGGATATGACTTACGCCACCATAGAGGTTTTCTATGAAATTAGATAATTCATATGAGAGAATCTTGCAAACTCCAAGACAGAAGCCACCAAAGCAGATAGGAAATTTGGAGATAGACCAAACTATTCATTGGGGGTTTTTCGATGGGGCTAGTTCCAGGGCCTAGTGGTTCGAGCAATATCCTATCCTTTTATCCTTTCCTGAGTTACTCTTTAAAAGAACATTTGGGTACTGGTAGTAGTAACTGGGGCAGAGTTATGCCCTAAGCTTCTTTTGAAATTGGCTATTGATAAGAATGGTCAAACTCCAAGTTTTTGGGGACTCGGGGCTGGTGACAGAATGTATAAGAGTTTTCAGACTTCAAAATTTGCTTTTGCACACATTACTGTATCATATCTTGGAAGCTGCTGGATTTTTTTCAAGAAAATTATTTTCTTCATTTTAATAGTGTTGAAAATTGGCAACTAAGGGATGAATTTCCTTGAATAAAATTTCATTTCTGACTATTCTCGAGTGACTTTCCAAATATAGAAAGTCATGTCCATCATTGCAACCAATGACTTTCGAAAATTACTAAGTCACCTTGCTTCAATTGGTAATCATGTATAGATGATGGAAAATCACTTAACTTATCCTTAATCAATCTAAATTGTTTAATTTTTTAATTTAATCGTCAATATTATTAATATTATTATTATTACACTTATGATACTATAATATTATCTAAAGAGGAATTACATGTCACCTCTCCTACTTGGCACTCAATCATGCCACTTCACATCTCTCTCCTTGATGGCAAATCGAACTCTCTCATTCAATGATACATTACTCTCTCTCTCTTAAAGGATTCATTCCTCTCTCTCTTTAATGCTCTTACGCACCTCTTACACTCTCTTACACACTTTAATGACTCGTCATAAAAAGATTCCTCTTACACCTCTTTAATGCATATGTTACACTTCTCCTTAATGGCTCAAATTACTAAGGCATGTGTTCTTCTTTATGGCATAAGTCACTAAGGCATGCATACTCCCTCTTGATGGCATGAGTTACTAAGGCAAGCGTACCTCCTTTATGGCATAAGTTACACTCTTATTTTGGCATATGTAACTTCTCCTCAAGGCATGGGAGTTACTCCATGAATTCGACCTCCTTGCTCTTCCTATATATTTGTGTCTCTCATCCTCTCTACTACTCACTTGTGCATTGTGAAAGGAGAGTACGAACTTGAGAAAGAGAGAACTAGAGAGACTAGAGAAGAATTGAGAGAGAGAGAGAGAGTCTTGAAGAGTAAGAGCAAAACTTGGTGAGCCAAAGTAATTCAGTGTTTGCATCAGCTACTGCTATCAGAGATCTTCTTCAGATTTGGGTGAACTTCTTCTTTCTCTCATTGTATTTTGTATCTCTGCTGAACATTTGATTTCTAATAGAAGAAGAATCTGGTTGGGTTTCCCCTTCAGATTTGGGTGAACTTCTTATTTCTCTCATTGTATTTTGTATCTCTGCTGAACATTTGATTTCTAATAGAAGAAGAATCTGGTTGGGTTTCCCCTTGTGGGTTTGCCCTGGTCATTGGACCTAAACTCACTGTGTCTTATTGAGTTCTTGGCTGTCTTCTATTGTGTATATGGTTTATGTTCTATCTACAATTGCTTAACTAATATTGCAGATTAAAGAAGTTATTGGATCAAGTAATTGTTACAGCATAGAACTTCAGAATTTCAACATAGAGGACACAACTCGAGAGTTGATGAGTTGTCAAAAGCCGCTGTCCATGGCCAACCTGGTCTTTTTCTATTGGAAGGGAATTATGCCTTCCTCTCATAACATCTGATTAAAATGATTAAGATAAGCTGAATGGTTTATCTTTTTGGGGGGTTTTAATTCTTTGAGGACATGTGGATGGTAATATTTAGCTGTTTCCTTTTATCTAATTGGGCTGCAGTCCTTTTTGATTATATATTTCTGAATGTATCGATATAGCCGATATATGATAGACATATGCTGAGTTATTTAAATACTCTTGCTAGAATGCTTCAGCATTTTCTGAACGTAACGTTTCTTTACAAGGAATATAACGCTACAATTTTTTCCTTGGAAAAGGAAAATTGAAAAATAAAATGACAAATTGGAAACACTATATGGGTCTGGATGAAATGATCTTTTGTGGTAAACTGGAAAATTATCAGCAGAATGGCAGTAAAGAAAAAAAAGCCTCTGCAACATGTGATCTTCAAGAAGTGGTTTCATCACGTGTCCATTATTACAACAGAGATATTCTCAAATATTTGCTTCGCATTACAGAGGTTTTGTCATCTGAAGACTCATCAAGTCTCAAAAGAAAGCACTTGAGAGTAAAAAATGCTCCCCAGGTTCTAGACTTAGTAGAGACATAAAATTTTCTGCAATATGTATACACCCTTTACTGTAGAAGATAGGTGTTGAAACATGAGATATTTCTTCAGGCTGATTAGATTCTGATAGTAGCAGTGCTGGTGATACAACTGCAGATATCAATGGTGGAGTGAAGACCAAGTTCATCCTTGACATGCTGTCACTTTGTGAGTTGAACAAGAAGAAGCTACCAGTTTTCAGTCAGTTCTTATCTCCTTTGGCTTTACTTGAAAATATGATTCTTAAAAAAAACATAATTGCAACGGCCATATTGGCCTTTCCTGTGTGGAAATTTAGGAGCAATATGAATTCGACTAATCCTCCGTACACTACGGATATGGTATGGTCCACACCTATAACCCCTAATTTTTAACCGTCCCCAATAAAAACATATCCGAAACCTCAAAATAATTTAAAAACACTTGAAAACCCTATATATATAAAATACATTCCAAAAGTTTCAAGGGATGAATTAATTTTCAGGTTCATTGCACATTCCTAAGGCTCCAACTCTTCTAAAATATGAAACAAATTGCATAAAATTGTACCCGTGAAAAGTATACTTCCATATTTGAGCTGTACTAGATTTGTATTGGACCTGTAATAGATCTTTTGGTTACATGTTTTTCCTGTACTGAATCGTATTCAAATATTGATACTGTAAAGAAAAGAACTTGTATTGGAGGTGGTCAATTACTAAGACTTGATGGTAGCACCGCTCCAGAAGCCAGGAAAAGAATTAGTTCAGCAATTCTAAGGATGAAAAAGGTTATTTTTGCTCCAGTTAGGGCATCAAGGGACTGACCTTACAGGTGCTGCAGAGTTGTCATCCTTGATATTCAATGTAATCTTCCTATCACTCAACAGGCAATAAGTAGAGCCTTCAGAAGAGGACAGCAGTAGAAAGTGTTTGTATGTCGCTCAGTAACTGCAAATACAATAGAGGAAAAATTCACAGAGCTTCATTTCATAATTTTTTATGCAAATGACGCATCTGAGAACTGAAGATCACTTATGTATGAGATAGGCGATAATGAAGTGAATACCCCTTCTTTGACAGCAAATTTGTTAAAATTGGCAATTAGGTCATCTTATTTATGGCAACTGATATTTTTCATGGATCCCTCTCATCGAGAGGTGTAGGATTGATCTAAAGATCATCCGATTCCGATAAGTATTCATGGAGTTATGAATTTATTTGCCTTATAAGACAATTCGACAAGGTCGGCCAGCAACCAAATAAACCCCTCATGTGCTCAATGTTTTAGTATAAATAGAGGTGGTCTTCAAATCATTTCAACACACTTGGGATCTCTTCCTCTCTCTACTTGTCTTTGGGTTTTAGTAGGAGAAGAGATCCTAAGGAATAACGTTGCCCTGATCCAGAGGGTAGAAAGCCGGAAAAGTCGAAACTACCGGAAAAGCCGGAACTACCAGAAAAACAGAAACCACTGGAAAACCCAGAACTGCCAAAAAACCGGAAAAGCCAAAACTGTTGAAAAGCCGGAACTATTGGAAAAGCCAGAAAAGCCGAAACTGCCGCAAAAGCTGGAAAAGCCGGGAAAGCCGAAACTACCAGAAAAGCCGAAACTACTTGAAAATCTGGAACTACCAGAAAAAATGGAAAAGCCGGAAAAGCCGAAACTATTGGAAAAACCGGAACTGCTGGAAAAGCCGAAACTGCCAGAAAAGCTGAAACTGCCGGAAACGCTAGAACTGCCGGAACTGCTGGAAAACCCAGAAAAGCCAGAACTGTCGAAAAAGCCAAAATCTAGAAAAGTCGAAAAAGCCGAAAATGCTAGAACTGCCGGAAAAGCCGGAACTGCCGGAAAATCCAGAACTGCCAGGATTGCCGGACCTGCCAGGAACAACCGGAACTGCCGGAATTGCCGGAGCATTTGTCTCCAAAGGAGAGCAGCATGCAAGGGACAACTAACTAACATTGGGATAGTTGTATGGTACTTAGCAGCAAATACACCAAGCATGCAATGTTACAGCTAACATGCAAGGGACAACTAGCATGCAACAACAAGCATGCTAAGAACAATAAGCATGCTAGGGACAACAAGCAAGCAAGGGACAACAAGCAAGCAAGGTGCAGCCAACACATAGGTCAGGATGGCAACATGGTGCAACAATGGCACATAATGCAGTACAGTGATGGTACAGTCATGATTAATGAAGCGTGATGAGATGCAACATAGTGATGATGGGTGCAGCATGGTGCAGCGCGGTGAGGTGCAGCATGATGACGAAATGCAGCACAACGATAAGTGAAGGAGTCACCTTGGAGAATTAGTTGAAGCAGCATGTCTTCAACTGATCTCATGTATCATCTTCTTAGAGTTGATCTATGCTCTTACCTAGATAAGTCAGTTGAACTATTGAAGAACATATAAGAAGAATTGATCTTGTGTCCTCTTGTCTTGGCTTGTCTTTTGCGATTTATGTTTATGTTCTATCTGCAGTTTACTTTAATGTTGATGTAATTGCTAATCTGGAAAAAATATGGAACTAACTGTGAAAATTGAAATAAATTGCTCTAACCATAGAACATACCTAAAATTAACAAAAGTGTTGAATGAAAATGTTAAGGCCTCCTACAAATGGAAAATAACCTAAGCTGTTTCAATAGAAAGCAGAATCTGTGAAAACAAGGTCTCTACCATTTTCGGTTTGTGTCCACTGTAGCATATTTTCATTAGATGCCATATGTTATATAGCTTAACAACATTCAAAGGAGATAAGAAATGAATGAAATAAGATCAGTACTAGAGAGTTATCAGGACAATTTATGGAATTGTTTTCTTTCTGTAATATTATTTCGGTAGAAGACTTGCAAAAGAGAGTGTAGGAGTCAGTAGGAATAGTTAATCTAACTGAAATCATCTTATATTAAATCTCGCATCTTGCTATTGAGAATTTATGAATGAAATTGAAATCTCAAACTCTCATGCCCTCGACTGACGCCCCCTCATACGCTTATTTCAAGAAGAGGCGTCCCCGTTCCCAGGCAACAATGAGCTGTATTTTCTCGCATTGAATAAGTCTCTGGAATATATCTAACAAAAAGCTGAGATTAATATATGCAATAGGCACCCTTTAAAGGTTGCATCGTTAGTTTCTGCTTAGAGTTGAAAATCCTCAACACAGAAATTAATGATAATAAATGGTGAATACAGGCATGGCCCCTTTACCATAATATGGAGACGGAATAAAATGTACTATTGCATGACATCACGATTAAACCATATTGTATTATCCTATTGAGGAATAATGACATCAGTTAGCTTTATGTCCTTATACAGAAAGCCTTGTGTCAGTATGAATGGAATACTGATATGGCTAAGCCCAATCTTCGTATGAATCCCAGTTCTACAAGAGAATCACAGACGCAATTAATCATACCATCCCTACGGAAGGGCGCACCAGACTTTTCCTGTATCATGTTGAGGAAATCTGCTTTTGAAGGAGAAGAAAGGACCTATATTCAGAAACCGTACAAGCGTAGGAAGTTAGGCCACGGATTTCGGGGAACCCTGATCTTGTTTTGTTTGACTAGATCGGAGATAGCTCAGCAGGCATATTGCTCTGAGAGGCGTTGCTCATCTCTTGAACATAGCCAAGTGTGAACTACACATTAAGTAACAACTGTGAACGCTTTCTTGAAAGCAAACAGACTGAATTGAAACAAGCAAGCGATGGATCTGAATAAAAAAACTGAGTTTCGCGGCCATCAGACACTTGGGTGTGCTTGTATGTCTCAGTTTCATGAATATGAATGAAGAAAGAATAGATGATGATACCTGAGATGAACCAGATGAGAGTAACAACAAGGACAGAGGCAATCCCATACACACCCACAATCTGGGATTGAGGGAGGAAGAGAGGCACATATCCAGGCAGTTGCAGGTCCTCGGGATAATATGGATGACCAGCCATTTCGCTTTCTCAATGAATCTCCAGCAATGTCTTGATCTTCTTCCTTTTTACAGTTTGCAGGTTTTGAAGGAAGTGAATGTGATTTTCTTCGGCATTATCCACTCCTATTGTGTTCAGATTTAGCAAGGTTCCTGACTCTCACAGCACGATAGCCATGGGCAGCTGTTTTTTCTATTATTTTAACCTTCTTAACTGAAACAAAAAAACGTATAAAAAATGTTTTGTACTTAAATTATATTTATAGCTGAAAAAAACATATAAAAAATGTTTTGTAAAAATTATATATATTAGATCTCAGATCTGGGAGGCCAGTTCATATTTTGGATGAGGAACTATATTGCTGGAGACAGGGTCATCCTTGAGACCGGTCAAACCTAGACACCGTGCCCCTTAGGATTGCTAAAGTTTGAACATTGTGTGAGGTACACTCGGGCTTATGTGAACTTAAAATTGACAGGATTAATACAAACCAATTACGATACAGCTTCATGTTTTATATATATATATAAATAAACATTTATATATACTCTATAGCTGCATATATATAAACATGAAAAGAAATATGCATCTCATTTATATATATATGTTACTTTTATGTTTAACTGAAGATATTATTTAATATAAATCAATTAGTGTGGTACTTCATCAATATAATTATAAGTCAATAATCAATTAATCTATAATTTATTGATAGAGTTTATATATATGTATGGATGGGATTAAAAATTAATTGCTCATGGATAACACAAATGAATAGCTTGGCATATGATTAAGAGGATATAAATATAGATACAATATTAATGATGAGTCAAAATCATATTTTAGTCTTATATAATATTTTAAACTATGTATTTTGTGGATATTACTTGTTTGTTTCATTTTTGTTTTGCGAGTAATACCTTAAACTATTTATGCATGTGGCTAAAAGCTCATTTTCTTCAAACACAAGGAAAGAGGGCAATGGCCCAATACTTATAAGTATCTTGTTTGAATGAAAGTTTCTTTCTTATAAATCATTAGTGGATTATTATAAGGGGTCACGTTTTGTTTTTATACAATTATGCAATTATACATCTAGATAGATATGAGGATGTTACAAGACATGTGATCCTAAGCATCAAAAACTATTCATGATTCGAAAAAATAAACAAATAAATAATATTGGATTGTAACACTGTAACAGCCCACCCCACCCCACATTTACCCACTTTGACCTGCTCACTTGGGTAACATGAGATGAGAGTTACTATGCAATATGCACTTATGGAAAACAGGGTCCACATGTCCATAACTGACTGCAAACACCCAGTGACACATGATCACATTGTTATCAACCTAACATGACCCAACACTATTTCTTTTCAATTTCATTCCCTTAAATTTAACAGAACTTTCTATTTTTGGCAGTTTTCGAGTTTTAAACTTTTGAGGCCGTTTTGAGGGCCAAAACAACATTTTTAAGGAAAACAAAGAAAATTGAAATGCTTGGCCTCCTCATGGAGATCTTTGAAATGAGGTATTATGATAGTCAAATGAATATCGTATGCCAAAATTACGACCTCGGGAAGTTGGAGGCCTAAATTACTCATGTATGCAAACACTTTGTGTACATAGTACCTGTAGGTTATAAATACATATCTATTCACTAATTCAATAAGCTCACCAGAGAATCATCAAAAAGACTTTATGCCCTCTCCACATAACTGCAATAACACTTATTAGTCCATGCATTCATTAGTCATTCATTAATTTATCAAAACATGACTAGCATATAACTAGCTAATAACCAGCATATAAACCATGGAAAACCAATCATAAACATTAACATGGTATCCATCACAAGTGCTCATAAATCACAATAGGAAAATACTTCATATTAACATATGAAAATTCCAACCAAGTTAGGGATTTCCAGATACCACCCAACCATATATTGGGTTGAACCAAATCTCTCTTCCATCCAATCACCCCCGCACCATATTCTAAGCATGAATGTGGGATCTCAAGGAATAAACCAAAACAAAACCAAATTGGGACTTCTAGAGGCCAAACCACCTTAACCCTCAACCACAGTGATTCCACCTCCACAGTCAGACATCACTAACACCAACCAAATCGGTTTCTACCCAAGTCGTCCAAGGCTCCAGGAACTAATAATTCAACCCACAATTGTCGCAAGGCTCTAGAGCATTTGTCCAACCCGACTCCAAGGACTAGAAACTCAACCCGCCAAGGGCTCCAAAGCATTTATTCCAACCTAGGCTCCAGGACTAGTAACTCAACCCAAGTTATCTAGGCTTCGAGAGCATTTGTTCCAACCCACAACCATAGGGAAAAACTGAGAGCCAATTAGAAAAACAAGCAAGTGCAAAAACCCACAACACCATGGCTATCTAGGAAATGGCAAGGCAGGGCTCAAATCATTGTCAATCTAGGCAATCCTCCATGCCAATAACAACACATAACCAGAAAATCACATGCATATACCATGCATCCAAAAATGAATATAGAGATCATACATGCAACCTGTTATCTACAAGTAATCCAATTGTAGTTGTTGATCCCACTGTCTCCTTGTGCTTCCTTGGTTCTATTAGCCTTGTTGGCAAATGGCCCAAAAATGGATCCAAATATGCTCTTGAAGTCTTCAAAATTTGCCTAAGATCATCCAAAGATTGAAACAAGCGCAGGAGGAGAGCCCTTAAAAGGGAGGAAAAACATTATCGGGAGGCTAAAACATTGAAAAACAGTGAAAAAACACATATCGGAGGCTTAGACAGTGCAATGCACAGCAACTGTTAGATCTGGTCGATCAACGGCCCAGAGCTACGTGGCAAATCGCAATCGGCGCTACACAGAGGAGGATTTAAGACTGGGTGCAAGACACCCCCGATCAACGATCTCCAATGATCAAATCGGCGGGTCGCAATCAGTCGATCGCAATCAGCGGGAACATACGCCGTGTTATATAAAGACCTTTGGCCTAGGCAATATGCGATTGCAACAAGTCGCATCGCAATATCACGTCGGAACATTGCAAAGGAGCAGGGCCTTTACACATTCATATGCGCGATGCTATAACCGGACCCAACGGTTATATACGTGTTATTTCATAAGATTTCAAATCCGCAGGAAGTCCATTTTTAATGTATTTTGTGTATTTTCATTATATAACGAAAATACAAAGGGAGCCTTGGGTTTGCGATATGTGATAAGACCCAGACCCGAAAGGGTCCGGGAAGGGAAATATATAAGATTTGAAGTTTGGAGGGAGCTATTTTCGTGTAATTTTCACGACTTTTTCAGTGTTTTTTATACAAAGCAAATACACAGGAAACATGCCGGGTGCGACTTGCGACAGCGGCCCAGAGGGTGGACCCGATAGAAGAATAAACCAGTTTTAAGGACTTTTGAAGTCCGGAAGAACAAAGATGGGCGGGATTTGCAAAGTTGCAGCTTTTTTCTGTGTTTAACAGAAAAAACAATCATTCTAAACATTTAAAGGAAAACAATTGTCGGGAGACAGAGGCCGAGAAGCGATTATGGAGCATCATAACACGATGGGTATTGAAGGCTTCATTGTCAGCAACCTGAAACATAAATATCATGGGCATCAACAACGCAACACAGCCCGAAACAGAATCGGTCATGAAGCATCAACAGCGCAGCTTATCCAAAACCAACAAATGATCATGGGGCACCTCTGGCACGAGAGAGCTCCCTGCCAACACAGCAAACTACTTGAATGCGGTTACTCTTTTGTCAGAAGAAGGAACCTCTAAACCCATGCTTGCCTAGTCAGGGCATCAAACAGTTAACAAGACAGGGAGGATAGATTAAGACCTCTCGAGCCTCAGAAGGCTCGAGAGCATCGTAAAGAGCTATAAATATCTGAAAGCAAAATGTAATAAGTGTTCAACTTCTGGAGATTGTTGCTACTCTGTTCCTTCAAGCTTCTCATTTTCATTCTAGCAATATAAGCTTCTTTTGTTGTTATATGTTCAATGTCCATTTTCTCTTCTATTCTAAGCTTGCACTTGAACAAGTTGTTCATGTTTCTTTTGTTTCTAAGGCCAGATAACTGTCATCTTATCTCTGCTTTGATAAATTAGATTTGCAAGTTTCTTTTACTGCCGGTAGCTAGCCGTTCATATATGTTTGTATATGCATCTGCTGGTATAGTCAGTATTCTCCATCTATCCATTAAATCTACAAACTATTGAACATTAGTGGTCTAAAGCCTTGTATTGTTGAGGGTGTTCATGCATGTCTTGAGTGAGAATAGAGCTGAAATGGTTATCTGACTTGATCCAAACCATCATCCATTCCAATAGTTCAGAGAAAAATATTGAAGATTATATGTTACTAGGCATCTCCGATCTGCAACCTAGGAGAGTTTCCTGGAGAGATAACATAATTGGCGTCATTGTCGGGGAGAGGAAACTGAAGCTCAGCTTCCCTAGGAGACGACACAGATCCAGCTTTGATGATGGACAAAGTCTGGGCATTTTTTTGGTTGTAATCATCTATCTGGCGACTCTACTGAAGGACGAACCTCTTGGCGACTCCCCTTCATAGTTTTGGCTCAGTTTGTGAGGCACACTCGGAGAAATCCTCAGAAGTCACAAGTTGACCCAGTACCTGACCCTGAAAAAATCATCAAAGAAAGAAAGGTATTGTAGAAAGGAGCATCAGGTTCAGGTAAACCTAAACAATATTCTATATCTCTTCAAGAAAATCCTGCAATAGAACAAATACATGTTGAGAGTATAGCATCTAATACTAGCAGTGAAGAAAAACCCTCAAAGATTCATAAAGCTCCTTTTTCTTTAGGTTCTCCTTTAGTTGTAAGCCCAAAGGAAACCTCACCTCCTATCCATCATACTCCTTTAGTCTTGTCAGTCACTCCTCAGCCCTCTATCATTCAGACTTCCAGTACTCTTATAGCCACCACAGCTATGGTGGGACCACAAGTACCCACCAAAATGGAAAGAATCATAGCTGCTTGGTATGGACCTCTAATAATGCCCACTCCTTTGAATGCCATGCCTACTGGAGAATATCAAAAATATAGGCCTAAGTTCACTGGGACTGAAGGTGTTACAGCTAAAGAACATCTTGAGTCATTCTATAGCTATGTTGATAACCTGGACATTAGTGAAGATGATGTGTGGATGAGAGTTTTTGTCCAAAGCCTAGATGGAGAGGCTAGAAAATGGTTTATAGAACTAACCCCAAGATCTATAGCAGATATTGAGGCTTTAGATGATGCATTCCTAAAGCATTGGGGGGATAAGAAGGATCTCCTCTACTACCACACTGAGTTTGGGAACTTAAAGAGGGAAAATGGTGAGTTTCTATTTGATTTTAATAAGAGGTTTAATCGTATGTACAGCAAGATACTAGCTGAAGTAGAACCCACTACTACCTATGTGAAACTCACCTATGCTAGTGCTTTTGATTCTGACTTCTGCCTACCGTTGAGGGAGAGGCAATGTGCTACTTTGGCTGACATGCAGGATGCAGCCTTGGAAGTGGAATCAAACATCATGGTTGCAGAGAAGCTCAAGGGAAATGTTGATAGAAGAAGACAAAGGGGCAAGTCTTCATCATCTTCAGATCCCAAGATAAATAAAATGACCAAAATGATAGAGTCATTAGCCTCTGAAATCTCCAAATTAAAGGTTGAGCAGCACCCTGTGAAAGGGAGAGTTCCTAACACCTTTGTTCCTAGAAATCCAAATCCAAATCCATATAGAAGAACTAATGAGCAGTTGCAGATTTTGCAAAGAAGCAAAGATGCCAATGAAAGCCAAAGGGTGAAGACCCCTTTCCAGAATGTAGTCATGGAAGAAGAGAAGTTTGAAGAAGATGATGAGATCCATTTTCTGGAAGACAAAGGCAATGCCTCCTTTTTTACCTCAGCTGCCTATGAAAATTCATTATTTAATGACCAGATTAACCAAGAATGGGATGGTGAAGCTGTTCTACAAACTCAAGATCAGCAAAGCTATAATCTAAGTTCGAAGATGAATAATGCCAAGGAAACCCCTGTTCAAAGAGCTGCTATCACTGCAATACAGTAAGCTAATAAGCAGAAGCAACCAGCAGTTGATCCTATCATCCTCAAATCTCCATCTCATGAGGTAAGAGGTCTTGGCAAGTCTCCTTATCCTTTCAATTTTCAATCAGAAATTCAGAAGCTAAGAATACCTATGCCTTTGATTGAACTAGTGAAAAATGAGTCCTTCAAAAGATCCATCCTCGAGGCCCTTGAGCCTAAAGCCTTCTAAGCCTCCACTGACTATGTAAATCTGCAAGATGGCAAGCTAGCTTTTATTCTTAGCCCAATGATTAAAAATTGTGAAGAAAACTCCCCATCATTCTATGTCTCTCTGACTATTCATGATAAAATCCTTCACAACTGCCTTCTTGACACTGGAGCCAGCCATTATCTAATGCCCAAAGCTGTCATGGATGAGTTGGGTCTTGTGGGATTAATCAAGGACCTAGCCATCACTTTGTCTCAGCTGCCCATGAAAAGCATGATGATGGATATTGTGGTAGCAGATGTACCCCCCAAGTTTGGCATGTTACTTTCCAGAGGTTGGATCAAGAGATTAGGTGAATCATTACAAAATGATTTGTCCTATACTACTGTCCCAGTTTTCGGAGGTGAGAGCAGGAGATTATACAGAGAAGCTCAATTGGCTTATATCATTAGTGATGAAAGGAATCCCACTAATCATCCCATCTATGTTGTTGACACTGATCTTGGAGCTTGTATTCTTCGTATTGAAGAATCCCAATTGGCCTCCATGCGGCTTAAAACACCAGTTTGCCAGGTCGCTAAGGAAGAAGGCCCATAGATTTTGGACATGCTCTTTGATGGGGCTTGCTCTAAGGAAGCTATAGGGGCATGTGTATTCCTTGTGTCCCCCACATAGGAATGCATTCATTTATCTTTCAAATTAACTTTTCAGGTCACAAATAATATAGCAGAGTACGAAGCCCTGATATTGGGCTTAAGCACTGCTAAAGAAATGGGAATCAAAGGCCTGAAAGTGTTCGGAGATGCAGACCTCATCATTCAGTAGGTCAACAAAACTTTCCAAGCAAAGCATCCAAGGCTGAAAGCATACAGAGATGAGGTATGGAGGCTCAAGGATTCTTTTAATAATTTCAGCATTTCTTACATTCCGAGAATGAAGAACCAGCTTGCCGACTCCCTTGTTGTGTCTGCTAGCACGTTTATTCCTCCTTTGCCTCCTAAATTGACGTATGAAGTTCAGGTGAAATATAGACCGTCTCTGCCTGACAACGTCAAATACTGGAAAGTTTTTTAAGACGATGATGAAATTAACAGGTTTCTACAAGTTGTTGAAGAATTTTCTGAAACGCACATCGACCAAGAAAATGAAACCATGGAAGAATGCAACCAGTCCAAGCTAAAGGACGAGATCGGCCGAGGAAGCATTGTCTATTTGCCTAGTAACCATATACCCAAGGGATTGGTGCTTCTAGAGAAGCTATTCGATCATAACGATGTGCCTTATAAGCCTGCCAAAAAAGAAAATGAGTCTGCTATTTGTAAACATAATATAGGGAGCCCAGCCCATCCGAAATACATAAATTTGTCCACTCATTTGTCTTCTGCCCAGAATTCCGAGTATTGCACCCTCATGAAGCAATTCGCTGACATTTTTGCCTGGGAATACAGTGATCTTAAAACCTATGACATAAACATCATTCAACATAAGATTCCACTGGAAAAGAACACCATCCCTTTTAAGCAGAAATTAAGACCTATCAACCCTCTCTTATTGTCGTTGATTGAGAAAGAAATCAAGAAGTTGTTGGATGCCAAAATCATAGTTCCCCTAAGGTATTCAAAGTGGATAGCTAACCTTGTGGTAGTAAGAAAGAAAAATGGAGAAATCAAGCTTTGTGTTGACTTCAGAAATCTGAACAAGTGCTCTAAAAAAGATAACTACCCCCTGCCTAAGATGGAACACTTGCTGCAAAGAGTTTCAGGGGCCAGAGTCATGTCTTTCTTAGATGGATTTTCAGGTTACAATCAAGTTGTTGTACATCCAGAAGATCAGGAAAAGACCGCCTTCACTACTCCTTGGGGCACTTTCATGTACTCTAAGATGCCTTTCGGACTAATGAATGTTGGGGCTACTTTTCAAAGGGCCATGGACATAGCCTTTATGGGAGAGAAGAACAAGTTTGTCCTTATTTATCTTGATGACATAACAGTCTTCTCCAGTAGTCACAAAGACCATTTACAACATTTGAAGAAGGTCTTCCTAAAGTGCAGACAGTTTGGAATTTCGGTGAACCCAAAGAAGTCACAGTTTTCTCTAGAAGAAGGCAAACTTCTGGGACATATTGTTTCTACTGAAGGTGTGAAGATTGATCCAGCGAGGGTTCAAGAAATTCAGACATTATCCATCCCAAGGTCAAAAAGGGGCATTCAATCCTTCCTGGGTAAGATTAACTTTGTAAGGAGGTTCATTCCAAACTTTGCAGAGCTAGTAAAGCACATCACTTCCATGCTGAAGAAAGGATCAGAATTAAAATGGGCATATGCTTCAAGAAGCTCTTTTGAAGCCATCAAGTAAGCTATCATGGAAGCTCCCACTCTAATCAGCCCAGATTACACTAAGGAGTTTTGTATCTTCTCTTTTTCCTCTTATGATACACTTGCAACAATTCTGTTGCAGAAAAATGATGAAGGCATAGAGCACCCCGTGGCCTTTTTCAGCAAAACTCTAAGGGATGCTAAACTAAGGTATGACCTTATTGAAAAACAAGCTTATGCTCTCATAAAATCTTTAAAGGCATTCAGAATTTATATTCTGCATTCCAAAGTAGTTGCATATGTACCTTCAGCCTCAGTAAAATATGTCTTAACTCAGCGAGATATTGATGGAAAGGGAGCTAAATGGATTGCAAAATTTATAGAGTTTAACATAGAGGTGAAGCCCACTAAGCTTGTCAAAGGTCAGGGCTTGGCTAAACTTATGGCTGAAGAAAATTGTAGCTTGTTAGACATAAATTACATGGGTCCAAATTCAGATGGTGAGCAGACAAAGGAAGCAGCAGAAGAGCTAGAGCGGAATCAGTCTTTGGCTGAAAATCTAGCCACCTGTGAATGGTATTCCAGCATAGTTCATTTTTTGTAGAAGCTAGAAGTCCCTCCAGGGCTTAGCTAACTCAGATCAGCCAAATTCTGCATTAATAAAAATATGCTTTATTGGAAAGACCCATCAAGAATCCTCTTGAGATGTCTAGATAAAGAACAATATGTGGAAGTCATACACCAATGCCATTCTAGCATCTGTGGAGGGCATCATTATTGGAAAACCAGTGCCTACAAAAACCTGAGGGCTGGGTATTATTGGCCTACTCTGTTCTCTGATGTGTTTTCTTTTGTGAAATCTTGTGACAAGTGTCAGAGGTTTGCAGGAAGACAACAGCTAAAATCTTTGCCCTTGAAGCTAGTACATGTCAATGGTCCCTTCCAGCAGTGGGGCTTGGACTTTATAGGTGAGATCAACCCACATTCCAGTGGTCAACACAAATGGATCTTGGTAGCCATTGATTATTTCACCAAGTGGATTGCGGCTATTCCCACTAAGAATTCCAATCATCAAGTTGCCATAAAGTTCTTGAATGAGAATATTCTCACTAGATTTGGTTGCCCAACCAAACTAGTCACTGATAATGCAACAACTTTCAAGGCAAAAGAATTGGTGGACATGACTGAATCCATGGGCATTCAAGTGGTGTATTCTACCTCATATTATCCTCAAGGCAATGGCCTGGCAGAATCATCTAACAAGAGTCTGGTAAGCGTAATCAAAAAACTATTAGAGGACAACAAAAAGAGCCGAGATTCCAAGTTGAAGTTTGCACTATGGGCTGATAGAGTTACCATCAAAAAGTCCATAGGAAATTCTCCATTTAAGCTGGTTTATGGCGCTGATGTTGTTTTCCCTATCCAATTGATTCTCCCTGTGGCTAAATTCTTGCAAGAAGAACAAGATGAAGAGAATGACATGGTAAAAAGAATGAATAACCTGGTTGAACTACAACATATCATAGAGCAGTTGGTTGAGAATTCAAAAACTCATCAGAAGAAAATCAAAGAAACCTTTGAAAGGAAGGCAAAAGTGGACAATTTCCAAGTTTATGACTAGGTTCTTAAATGGGATTCACTTAAGGAAAAGAATGGTAATAATGGTAAGTTTGACTCCTTATGGACAGGCCCATTTGTCATCGCTCAAATTCAACAAAAGAATACCTTTAATCTGCACAGTCTGGAAGGAGGAAATGTTTTTAGTAGCCCAGTAAATGGGCGGTTCTTGAAACTTTATTTCATTTAAGGCTTTAAAGCCTTGGTATTATAAATATGTTTTCTTTTTCCAGTTTTTATTTTCATTGCAAAATACATTCCATGCCCAATGAAATACTAGGAGGAAGATTTGATTTTGTTGTTACAGGAAAGGCATCGGTTTGAGATTCTTGAAACCTCACAGAGAGGCTTTCATCCCCAGAAGGAGCCAATGTTAGCCTTATTGGAAAATGACCCAAAAATGGATCCAAATATGCTCTTGAAGTATTCAAAATTTGCCTAATATCATCCAAATATCGAAACAAGCACAGGTGGAGAGCCTTTAAAAGGGAGGAAAAACACTATCGGGAGGTTAAAACACTGAAAAAACAGTGAAAAAACACATATCGAAGGCTTAGACAGTGCAATGCATAGCAGCCGTTAGATTTGGCCGATCAACGACCCATATCTAAGTGGCAAATCGCAATCGGCGTTACACAGAGGAGGACTTAAGACTGGGTGCAAGACACCCCCGATCAACAATCTCCGAATCGGATCGGTGGGTCATAATCGGCGGGAACATACGTCATGTTATATAAATACCTTTGGCCTGGGCGATATGCGATTGCGACAAGTCGCATTGCAATATCGTGTCGGAACATTGCAAAGCAGCGGGGCCTTTACACATCCATATACGCGATGAGATAACTGGACCTGACGGTTATATACGTGTTATTTCATAAGATTTCAAATCCGCGGGAAGGCCATTTTTAATGTATTTTGTGTATTTTCGTTATATAACGAAAATACAAAGGGAGCCTTGGGTTAGCGATATGCGATAAGACCCAGACCCGAAAGGTTCTGGGATGGGAAATATATAAGATTTGAAGTCCGGAGGGAACCATTTTCGTGTGACTTTCACGACTTTTTCAGTGTTTTTTATACAAAGCAAACACATAGGAAACATGCCGGGTGCGACTTGCGAAAACGACTCAGAGGGTGGATCCGATAGAAGAATAAACTAGTTTTAAGGACTTTTGAAGTCCGGAAGAACAAAGATGGGTGGGATTTTCACCGTTGCAACATTTTTTTGTGTTTAACAGAAAAACAGTCATTCTAAACATTTAAAGGGAAACAATTGCCGAGAGACAGAGGCCGAGAAGCGATTATGGAGCATCATAGCACGATGGGTATCGAAGGCTTCATTATTGGTAGCCCGAAATAGAAATATGATGGGCATCAACAGTGCAACATAGCCCGAAACAGAATCGGTCATGAAGCATCAACAACGCAGCTTATCCAAAACCAACAAATGATCATGGGGCACCTCTGGCACGAGAGAGCTCCCTTCCAGCACAACAAACTACCTGAATGCGGTTACTCTTCTGTCAGAAGAAGGAACCTCTAAACCCATGCTTGCCTAGTCAAGGCATCAAACAGTTAACAAGACAGGGAGGATAAATTAAGACCTCTCGAGCCTCAGAAGGCTCGAGAGTATCGTAAAGAGCTATAAATATCTGAAAGCAAAATGTAATAAGGGTTCAACTTCTAGAGATTGTTGCTACTCTGTTCCTTCAAGCTTCTCATCTTCATTCTAGCAATATAAGCTTCTTTTGTTGTTATATGTTCAATGTCCATTTTCTCTTCTATTCTAAGCTTGCACTTGAACAAGTTGTTCATGTTTCTTTTGTGTCTAAGGCCAGATAACTGTCATCTTATCTCTGCTTTGATAAATTAGATTTGCAAGTTCCTTTTACTGCTTGTAGCTAGCCATTCATATATGTTTGTATATGCATCTGCCGGTATAATCAGTATTCTCCATCTATCCATTAAATCTACAAACTATTGAACATTAGTGGTCTAAAACCTTGTATTGTTGAGGGTGTTCATGCATGTCTTGAGTGAGAATAGAGCTAAAATGGTTATCTGACTTGATCCAAACCATCATCCATTCCAATAGTTCAGAGAACAATATTGAAGATTATATGTTACTAGGTATCTCCGATCTACAACCTAGGAGAGTTTCCTGGAGAGATAACAGGTACGTTTGCCATTTTTCTCCAATCCAAGTGAATACTAGTGTGCTCCAAGAATACTCTAAGTGTGTTAGAGTGTAAGAGAGAGAGAGAGTGAATGAATTGAGAGAACCAAAGCCATCAATTGATCATCTTATGCCTCTATTTTCTTCATTTTCTTCTATTTTCGCTTCAATTTCCTCCTCGTGCAAATTTGTTACCCTTCATCTCCCTTTTCTCCTATTTTCCTTTATTTTCGTAAATAAATGTCAATTAATGTCTTTTTGCCTTTGCCAATGTCTTTGTCTATTTCCATAGCCATTTATTAATCACTAATGATACCCATCACTATGTTTTACCCAGCATTTAGCTTGGAATACGTGTCCCGTGACCTTGGTCTTATTTTATTTACATAGAAAATCAACTAGGGGTTGTTACAAACATTCCCTCCCACCCCGTTAAACTTTCCAAGTAGGATGGAAGGTGTTACTTTAACCCAACCTCTATTATCTCATCATGGAAATGGGGTTACAAAATTCCTCCTTTCCTAAAGTTAGCAGAATTAAATTTAAATGGTACCATTGCATTCAACTCGTAGAGAGTTTTCTAGCAATATAAATTTTATCTCAATTTGATGCCCAAATCAAAGGTTATGCCCATTTAAAGTTTCATTACTTAACCATACCACATAGGCAAGGACCTGCCATGTGGCACCCACATGGCATCCTCATGGCAACCCCAATTGACCCGAGTAGCTCCACATCACCCGAGGTGCCAATGTGGCTAGGGCTCAAACTTGGTGACACTTTCCACGTCCCCTAGACCATGGGCCCCTGAGTGTTTGACCCATACCTTATTTTTTTGTTATTTTATGTTAAAATTGTTCAAACAAAAATATGATGTTCAAGGGACTTCTCGTCATATGACACCTCCATTTTTGTCTCCTAGGACAAATATTTTTCCATTTTGCCACCGCACCACATTGCCTCCATAACCCAGTGCCAAGGCAGGCCTTGGCCTTATGGCAGGGCAGGTGCAGCATGTTGTGAAATTTATGCATTAATTGATAGTGAATTACCCATTCCCCAACTTCCATCGACCACGACATCATGGTCCCACTGCAAAGGATAAACCATAGAGCACCTCTGAGGAGTCACACTCCATGGTGATGTGGCCCTCAAGCATGTGGACCCCATGTTAGTACCATGTGGACCCCACGTTAGTACCATGTGGCACCCACTACCATGTGGTGCTTCCAACAGTTTCTACGTGTTCAATGGATTTCACGTTTCCAATCCCTAAAACTCTAATTCTGACTACCATGTATCACATGGTTAACGTGCCACATCAACACCCTTTCCATTTCATCGTCCCACATCATCGGAAACACTTATGTGGCATCCCACATCACCTCATCTGACCTACATGTCCTCGACCACCTCAACTCAAGTCTGTGGGTTCCACCGAGCTTGACCCTTCTCATGTGTGTCAGAATTTTCACGTTATGATGGTTTGGGGGTAGTTCAATCCTTTGTGGGTTTTAAGACTTTCATGTTCCCTAACAATTGGGACACACAGCTTCTAGTTCCCCGGGACATGAAATCCTTGACCCATAAGTTCGCATCCCTCAGGAATTACATTGCAGTTTCCCTAGAATGTGAATTCCCTATCCCCAACACATAGGTTCCTGTCCCTGGGACCTACATTCCCATTTGATAATGGGAAGACTTTTCGTCATGCCCCATGCCTCCTGTATGTAGTGTTATGTTCCCATAGGAGCCTACATAACCCTTGGCGTGGCCCGTGCCGTGTTCATTAGAGTTTGAGCCAGTCATTATGCGGCCAATTAACCGGGTGATTAATGGTTAATCACAAGGATTAACACAACTCCCTACTGTTATGAAATTTTTGGCTTTTATTCAGGTTTAACAAGCCCATTTAGCCCAATATTACGTCAGTCAAATTGTGATGCATTGAGTTATAGTTCCAAGGTACCTCCAGGGACTTGTTCAACTCTTCTCGATGCATGACATCACTAAGAACACCAATACTTCCCAAGAATGACTCCCTCATTCCCTCACTAGCAATTTGGCATTTAAACATGGCCTAAAAAAATAATGTTTCCACCATGCCTACCAATAAACATTAGAAATCAAACATTCCGTGGCTAACAACACTTTGTACTTATAAATACAACAACACCAGGCCCTCCACAAGAATGGATTTCAACATTACTGTTAGCTCTATTATGCGGCGCTGACTTTCTAATGACAGAGAGAAGCTTGGTCTAGTTGGTTGTGTCCCAAAAGGGGCTTACATTGGTCACTTTTCTCTTTCTTCCCTCACCCCTCTTACTTTTAACCTTCCAAATTTCCTAAACGAACCTTCCAAATCTGAAAAAATTCCCTTTGGCCTCAGCCTTAAGCACAAAGCTAAACTAACCATAAAACCTTATCCATATGCCTTGCGCGCTTGTAACCCATCATGTCGCATCCCCACCGTTGATCAACCCCCGCCAATCCAACAACTCACATTGCGCTCGATAAAGGTGACATGCTCGACCACTTTCCACCATCAGATCATCTCCACCGAGATCTGATGGCCTTCGCTCATATTGCATGGGTAACTAGATCAAACGATAGCACGCGATGAGGGCGGTTTTTCTCTCTCATCCGCTGCTACGTGTCGTTCGTTGTGTGGAATTGCGCTGCCCCGAGCAAATTACCACTTAGTGCCCGAAAGCAGTGCGATGAAAACTGTTACCGCTAAAGTAAACCACCCTCACCCGTTAACACACGTGCAGCTCCATCACTCGATGATCATCTAATCTGTCCACTGAGGATCCAACGGCCCTGACGCACCTCGCTCCCACTTCGGCCAATAACCTTCACCAAGCTATCTCCACCATTCATCTCCTCGATTCGACAGTCATCTCTCTTGCTCATCCCAACTATCCACATACCCATGCACCCTACGCCCTACGCCCATTCTGTTGCCCGAGGGAGGAGATGACTAGCTTTGCTTGACTAATAACAGTCGGATCCCCAACAACCACATTAAACAAAAAGCATGGCCAAAAGGAAAAAAGGACATGGCACGACTCTGTAACAGAATTTATCAGTCATGGACTTCACTGCTGTGAGCATTCGAACCACCTAAAGGATAGCATAGCAGTTGTACATATCAGATTTACATAGTGAAGCAAGCAACCTCGTTCAGAGACTCCATCAGGTAGTTAAATGCAGTTGGTGGTCAATTAAGACCCCTCCATACCTAAACGGCCAGGTGTCATTGTAATGTAGACTTATAAATATCCAAAAGAAAGATGTAATCAGGGTTGGCATTGGATGTAAGGTTCAACTTCTAGAGACTGTAGACACTTTGTCGCTTGTAGTGTCTCATCTTCATGTTCAACAATACAAGCTTCTTTTGCTGTTAATTGCTCACTACCCATTTTCCTCTATTCAAATCTTGTGCCTGATATGTTGTGTTCTTGATCTCTTAATGTTTAACACTAGATAATTGTCATCTTATCTCTGTGTTAGAATGTTGAATGCATCATTGAATAGGTTACTCAAGTTTCTTTCTATGTAATGCAGGAGAGTTGTCATCATGTCTTTGCATTAATAGATTAGATTTGCAGGTTTCTGTACTAGTTGCAGCAGGCCATCACATGGTCTTGTGTATCTGCTGGTGTGTTTAGTATTCTCCATATTCACCTAAATCTCTAAACTGTGAGCATCGGTGGTCTAAAACCTTGTAGTCTGAGGGTGTTCATGCATGTCTGGGGTGAAACAGAGTAGAAGCGGTTATCTGGCTTGAACCAAACCATCATTCCTTCCACTAAACCTTGCAACAATAGTTGAATTTATATGTTAACAGGCATCTCCGATCTACAACCTAGGAGAGTTTCTTGGAATCCTAACATAATTGGCGCCGTTGCCAGGGAGAGGAGATTGAAGCTAAGCTTCCCTGGGAGATGACATAGATCCTGCTTTGATGATAGACAAAGTCTGGACACATTTATGGTTGTAAACATCTTTCTGGCGACTCTACTGGAGGACCAACCTTTTGGCGACTCCACATCACAGTTCTGGTTCAGTTTGTGAGGCACACTCGGAGAAATCCTCAGAAATCACCAGCTAACCCAGTGCCTGACCCTGAAAATACTGTCAAGTAAAGAAAGACATCACAAAAGGGAGCATCAGGATCAGGTAAACCTAAACAATCTTATGCATATCTGCAAGAAAGGCTTGTAACAGAATACATACATGGTGAGAATATAGCCTCTAGTACTAGCAGTGAAGGGAAATTTTTAGAGATTCATAAAGCCCCCATTTCTTTAGGTCCTCCTTTGGATCTCAACCCAAAGGAAACCTCCCTTCCAATCCATCAGTTTCCTTCAGCCCTGTCATTCATTTCTCAGCTTCCTATCATTCAAGCTGCTAGCACCCTTCCATCCACCCAAGTTATGGCAGGTCCACAAGCACCCACCAAAATGAAAAGAATCATAGCTGCTAGGTATGGATCCCTGGTCCTGCCTATTCCTTTGAATGCCATGCCTGCAGGAGAATATCATAAATATATGCTTAAGTTCACTGGGATAAAGGGAGTAACAACTGAAGAACACCTTGAGTCTTTTTATAGCTATGCTGATAACCTAGATATTAGTGAAGATGATGTGTGGATGAGAATATTTGTCCAAAGCCTTGATGGAGAGGCTAGAAAGTGGTTCAGAGAGCTGACCCCTAGGTCTATAGCAGACATTGAAGCATTAGATGATTTGTTTTTAAAGCATTAGGGAGATAAGAAAGACCTGTTGTACTACCATATTGAGTTTGGCAACCTGAAAAGAAAATGGGGAGTCATTGTCTGATTTTAATAAAAGATTCAATCGTATGTATAGCAAGATACCAGCTGAGGTGAAGCCTACCCCCACCTCTGCCAAACTCACCTATGCCAATGCCTTTGAATCTGATTTTTTCCTGCTGTTAAGAGAGAGAAGATGTGCTTCTCTAGCTGAAATGCAAGATGCAGCCTTGGAGGTGGAATCCAATATCATGGCTGCAAAGAAACTCAAAGGACATGCTGATAGAAGGAGGCAGAGAGGTGAGTCTTCCTCTTCTTCTTCATCTTCAGATCCCAAAATGGACAGAATGTCTAAAATGATAGAGTCATTGGCTACTGAAATCTCAAAGCTGAAGGTTGAACAGAGTCCTGGGAAAGCAAGGCTTCCTAATTCATTTGCTCCAAGAAATCCAAATCCATATAAAAGAGAAAATGAACAATTGAAGATCATTTAGAGGGGTAAAGAGGCTAATGAAGAACAAAGGGTTAAGACTCCTTTCCAGAATGTAGTCATGGAGGAGGAGAAGTTTGACGAAGAGGATGAGATTCACTGCATGGAAGACAAAGGCAGCGCCACTTTTCTAACCAAAGCTGCCTATGAGCAGTCATTATTCAATGACCGGATCAACCAAAAATGGGATGGTGAGGCTGTTCTACAAACTGCGGATCAACTTAAATATAATATGAGGTCAAAAATGAATAATGTCAAGGAAACTCCAGTTCATAAAGATGTTGTTCCTGCAGAACATCAAGCCAATAAGCAGAAGCAACCCGCAGTTGATCCTATCATCCTCAAAGCTCTAGCCATAGAGGTAAGAGGCCTTGACAAGTCCCCTTCCTCTTTCAGTTTTCAATCAGAAATCCAGAACTCAAGGATACCTATGTCCTTGATTGAACTAGTGAAGAATGAGTCCTTCCAGAAATCTATCCTTGAGGATCTTGAGCCTAAAACCATCCAAGCTTCCACTGACTATGTAAATCTACAAGACGACCAACCAACTGTTATTCTCAGCCCAGTGATTGAAAATTGTGAAGACAACTCCTCGTCATCCTATGTTCCTATGTCTATTCATGATAAAATCCTTCATAATTGCCTTCTGGACACTAGAGTCAGCCATAATCCAATTCCCAAGGCTGTCATGGATAAGCCCGGTCCCGACATTACCAAGCCTTCTCAGTTGGCTTCTATGCAGCTTAAAAAACCAGTGTGCCAGATCATAGAGGAAGAAGGCCCATAGTTTTGGAACATCTTCTTTGATGGTGCTTACTCTGAGGAAGCTGGAGGAACAGGTGGAGTCCTTGTGTCCCCCACATAAGAATGCATTGATTCACCTTTTTTATTTACTTTTCAGGTCACAAATGACACAACAGAGTATAAAGCAGACCTTCTTATTCAGCAGGTGTACAAAACCTTCCAAGCAAAACATCCAAGGCTGAATGTGTATAAATATGAGGTGAAATATAGACCATCCCTGCCCGATAATATCAAATGCTATAAAGTTTTTGAAGTAGGTGACCAAATCAATAGGCTTCTGCAAGTCATTGATGGATTGGCTGATATGCACATTGACCAAGAGAAAGAAACCTTTCATAGAAAGGCAAAAAGGGTCAATTTTCAGTATGGCGACTGTTTTCTCAGAAGGAATGCATCAAAGGAAGGATATATTTTTGATGGCCCATTCAATGGGCTGTTCTTCAAACTTTATTTCAGCTAAGGCTTTCAAGCCTTGGTATTGTAAATATGTTGTTGTCAAAGTTTTTATTTCCATGCTAATTAGACTCCATGCCCAATGGAATGCTAGGAAATACTTCCGATCTTGTTTCTTATGTAAAAGGCAGTGGTCTACGGTTCTTGAAACCTCACAGGGAGGATTTCATCCCTAGAAGGAGCTAGTGTTAGCTCTGCTATGCAGCGCTGACTTTCTAATGACAGAGAGAAGCTTGGTCTGTTTGGTTGTGTCCCAAAAGGGGCTTACATTGGTCACTTTTCCCTTTCTTCCCTCACCCCTCTTACCTTTAACCTTCCCCATTTCCTAAACGAACCTTCCAAATCCGACAAAATTCCCTTTGGCCTCAGCCCTAAGCGCAAAGCTAAACTAACCATAAAACCTTATCCATATGCCTTGCGCACTTGTAACCCATCGCGTCGCATCCCCACCGTTGATCAACCCCCACCAATCCAACGGATCACATCGCGCCCAATAAAGGCGACCCGCTCGACCACTTTCCACCGTCAAATCATCTCCACCGAGATCTGGCAACCTTCACTCATATCGAGCGGGAAACTAGATTGAACGATAGCACGCGATGAGGGCGGTTTTTCTCTCTCATTCGCTGCTACATGTCGTTCGTTGTGTGGAATAGCGTTGCCCCAAGCAATTACCACTTAGCGCCCAAAAGCGGTGTGATGAAAACCGTTACCGCCCAAGTAAACCACCCTCACTCGTTAACGCTCGTGCAGCTCCATCACACGATGGTCATCTGGTCTGTCCATTGAAGATCCAATGGCCCTAACGCACCCCGCTCCCACTTCGGCCGATAGCCTTCACCGAGCTATCTCAGCCATTCATCTCCCCGATCCGACAGTCATCTCTCTCTCGCTCATCCAAACTGTCCACCTACCCATGCACCCTACGCCCATTCTGTTGCCCGAGGGAGGAGATGACCAACTCTGCTTGACTGATAACAGTCGGATCCCCAACAACCACATTAAACAGAAAACATGGCGAAAAGGAGAAAAGGAAATGGCACGGCTCTATAACAGAATTTATCAGTCATGGACTTCACTGCTGTGAGCATTCCAACTGCCTAAAGGGTAGCATAGCAGTTGTACAGATCAGATTTACATAGTGAAGCAAACAACCTCATTCAGAGACTCCATCAGGTAGTTAAATGCAATTGGTGGTCAATTAAGACCCCTCCATACCTAAACGGTCAGGTGTCATTGTAATGTAGACTTATAAATATCCAGAAGAAAGATGTAATCATGGTTGGCATTAGATGTAAGGTTCAACTTCTAGAGACTGTAGACACTTTGTCACTTGCAGCGTCTCATCTTCATTTTCAGCAATACAAGCTTCTTTTGATGTTAATTGCTCGCTGTCCATTTTCCTCTGTTCAAAGCTTGTGCCTGATGTGTTGTGTTCTTGATCTCTTAATGTTTAACACTAGATAACTATCATCTTATCTCTGTGTTAGAATGTTGAATGCATCACTGAATAGGTTACTCAGGTTTCTTTCTATCTAATGCAGGAGAGCTGTCATCCTGTCTTTGTATTAATATATTAGATTTGTAGGTTTTTGTACTAGTTGCAGTCGGTTATCACATGGTCTTGTGTATTTGCTGGTGTGGTTAGTATTCTCCATATTCACCTAAATCTCTAAAATGTGAGCATTGGTGGTCTAAAGCCTTGTAGTTTGAGGGTGTTCATGCATGTCTAGGGTGAAACAGAGTAGAAGCGGTTATCTGGCTTGAACCAAACCATCATTCCTTCCACTAAACCTTGCAACAATAATTGAATTTATATGTTACCAGGCATCTTCGAGCTTACAGCCTAGGAGAGTTTCTTGGAATCCTAACATAATTGGCGCCATTGTTGGGGAGAGGAGATTGAAGCTCAACTTCCCTGGGAGACGACATAGATCCTGCTTTGATGATAGACAAAGTCTGGACACGTTTTTGGTTGTAAACATCTATCTGGCGACTCTACTGGAGGACCAACCTTTTGGCGACTCCACACCACAGTTCTGGCTCAGTTTGTGAGGCACACTCAGAGAAATCCTCAGAAATCACCAACTGACCCAGTGCCTGACCCTGAAAAGACTATCAAGTAAAGAAAGACATTACAAAAGGGAGCATCAGGATCAAGTAAACCTAAACAATCTTTTGCATCTCTGCAAGAAAGGCTTGTAACAGAATACATACATAGTGAGAATATAGCCTCTAGTACTAGCAGTGAAGAGAATTTTTTAGAGATTCATAAAGCTCCCATTTCTTTAGGTACTCCTTTGGATCTCAACCCAAAGGAAACCTCCCTTCCAGTCCATCAGTTTCCTTCAGCCCTATCATTCATTTCTCAACTTCCTATCATTCAAGCTGCTAGCACCCTTCCATCCACCCCAGTTATGGCAGGTCCACAAGCACCCACCAAAATGGAAAGAATCATAGTTGCTAGGTATGGATCCCTGGTCCTGCCTATTCCTTTGAATGCCATGCCTGCATGAGAATATCATAAATATATGCCTAAGTTCACTGGGACAGAGGAAGTAACAGTTGAAGAACACCTTGAGTCTTTTTATAGCTATGCTAATAACCAAGATATTAGTGAAGATGATGTGTGGATGAGAGTATTTGTCCAAAGCCTTGATGGAGAGGCTAGAAAGGGTTCAGAGAGCTGACCCCTAGGTCTATAGCAGACATTGAAGCATTAGATGATGTGTTTTTAAAGTGTTGGGGAGATAAGAAAGACCTGCTGTTGGTGGGCTCCAGTATTGCAGCAATAATGCTGCAACTCCTGGGACTCCCGTCTTTACTTTTATCAACCTGATAGTTCGTAACAAACTTGGAAGCGACGGTGCTGTATGCACAAGTACTAGATTTTGCCACAGCTGTCACTTGGTCAGCTGGCACAAGTCTGCTAGGAGCTTAAGCCAACTTCTATGAGCTCTTAGAAGAAGCTTTTTAATTGATGGATTAAAGCTAACTCGAAGGAAGCTAATCTATTTACGAAAAGAGATTGAAAAACTGAAGGAAAACGCAAACCCTAGCAAACCCTAATTCTACCGGCTATTCCTACTAATGCAAAGGAGAGAATGAAAATTATGAAAGAGATGCCATTACTTCTATGAAGGTAAAATACATGTGTCTAGACTACCTCTATCTGAAGAAAACATCTTTTTGGTATTTTTGATTGAGTCTTCAGTTTCATCATGCATATGCTTTCACTGTTCTTTGACTGTGCAGGGGTGGATCAAGGAGGAGAAATGATTGGAAGAGGTCAGGAAGGTTCAGAGAGGGTCTAAGGAGTCCCTAACACCCCTCCAGAGAGTTTCACAAAGTTTGGTTATCAAGAAACCTCATTTTTGAGCTTCTACAGGAAGTCTGCAAGGGGTTCTACAGGATGTTCAGGAATTTCTACAGGATGTTCAGAAATTTCTACAGGATGTTTAAAAATTGGATTTTGGAGGATGGGTGAGTGAGGGAAGATGCATGAATGGATATGGAGGTAAGATAGGGGTCTGAAGTGGCCCAGGGACTGGTGGATGGAGTGGTGATAAGGTGTAGATGGCTAAATTGGCTCAAAGAAGGTTGAAACAATGATTGCACAAAAAGGTAGGGTTACGTGGGCAAGAGGATAGATGTGAGATGAGGAACCTAGCTAGGAGATGGAGCAGATGGCTCTGATGAAGCTTAGGTGGATGAAAGAGTGGTAGAGATGCTCTGCACCGTATACATTCAACTGAATCAACAAAGTCTTGCAAGTAATCAAAGTCCTAGCTAATCTAATCTAACTTACAATAAAGTGAATGAACAACAACTTTATTTGAAAGAGAACCATGTATACCAACTATGCAATGAAACATTTCAGAGATCTGAACACATAACCAACTTCTGCAAATGAAAACAGTACACTAAGAATTGCATGGTAAAGCAAACTAGTGTTTTTGTTTGGGACAGCACGGTTACTTCAATTCCAGCCCCTGATCCAATAAGGAAGAGGTGAAACCAAAAGTGTTTGTTGACCTTTTTTTGGAGCCTTTTTCCTGTTATTATCCTACCAATCTATTCTAAACATCTGAAGCATTCTATTCATAAACAGTGACCTAGTTAATCAACACAACTTAATCTGCTTAACAGAAATACGTTTGCAAAGGCACAAAAGGAAAACAACGATGCTTAAAGGAAAGATAACAATACATAAAGGAGGCCCTAGGCTCTCAAGTTGGGCCCAAACCTGAGAGCTACGGCTCCTATAGAAAACTCAGAGTTGATATGAAATAGGACTGCTTATCGTTATCAAAAAATAGTCATTAGTCAAGAGTTATGCCAAAATGGCTACAAGAAAACGAGCTAAAGCTGACAACACTGTAGTGCAAAAATATGCAATGGTTTCAAAAAGTCCCTTACGGAGGCTGAGGCCTTATCATTTATACACCACGAGGGCCCTAGCAGGCCTCCTAAATCTGAGGGACTTGGCTGTCCAACTGTTAGTAGACAGTCCCTTTTCCAAAATCTGCTTGGTTGCCTTCAAGATCCGGTTTTGGTGGCCTGTGAGCTCGGAGTTTGGGGGTGAAGATCCCAAGGAAGGGCTATTTAATGTCATAGACAACCCCCCTACGAATCCTCAACTCAAGCTTGGTTGTCTTCTAGCCCATGTTTTCTCGGTTTTGCTCCAACATGTGTCAAAAAACCTGAAATAAGCACGTGTTAGCCACCTAGGAAGAGTGACCACCCTTATTCGTACAAATGACATAAACATACTAAAAAATAATGCATAAGCTATGAAAAATGGAGGATTGAACAAGGACTGAACAAGGATAATTAGGCAAAATGAGCCCAATAAGTTACCCAATTTGGGGCTCATCAGTTGTACTACCATACTGAGTTTGGCAACCTGAAAGGGAAAATGGGGAGTCATTGTCTGATTTTAATAAAAGATTCAATCGTATGTATAGAAAGATACTAACTGAGGTGAATCCTACCCCCACCTTTGCCAAACTCACCTATGCCAGTGCCTTTGATTCTGATTTCTGCTTGCTATTAAGAGAGAGAAGATCTGCTTCTCTAGCTGAAATGCAAGATGCAGCCTTGGAGGTGGAATCAAATATTTGGCTGCAGAGAAACTCAAAGGACATGCTGATAGAAGAAGGCAAAGAGGTGAGTCTTCCTCTTCTTCTTCATCTTCAGATCCCAAAATGGACAGAATGTCTAAAATGATAGAGACATTGGCTGCTGAAATCTCCAAGCTGAAGGTTGAACAGAGTCTTGGGAAAGCAAGGCTTCCTAATTCATTTTCTCCAAGAAATCCAAATCCATATAGAAGAGCAAATGAACAATTGCATATCATTCAGAGGGGCAAAGAGGCCAGTGAAGAACAAAGGGTTAAGACTCCTTTCCTGAACGTAGTCATGGAGGAGGAGCAGTTTGACGAAGAGGATGAGATTCACTGCATGGAAGACAAAGGCAACGCCACTTTTCTAACCAAAGTTGCCTATGAGAAGTCATTATTAATGACTAGATCAGCCAAAAATGGGATGGTGAGGCCGTTCTACAAACTGTAGACAAGCACAAATATAATATGAGGTCAAAAATGAATAATGTCAAGGAAACTTCAGTTCTTAAAGATGTTGTTCTTGCAGAACATCAAGCCAATAAGCATAAGCAAGCCGCAGTTGATCCTATCATCCTCAAAGCTCCAACCATAAAGGTAAGAGGCCTTGAAAAGTCCCCTTCTTCTTTCAGTTTTCAATCAGAAATCCAGAAGTCAAGAATACCTATGCCCCTGATTGAACCAGTGAAGAATGAGTCCTTCCAGAAATCTATCCTTGAGGATCTTGAGCCTAAAACCATCCAAGCTTCCACTGACTATGTAAATCTGCAAGATGACCAACCAGCTATTATTCTTAGCCCAGTGATTGAAAATTGTGAAGACAACTCCCCGTCATCCTATGTTCCTCTGTTTATTCATGATAAAATCCTTCATAATTGCCTTCTGGACACTAAAGTCAGCCATAATCCAATGCCCAAGGCTGTCATGAATAAGCCTGGTCCTGACATTACCAAGCCTTCTCAGTTGGCTTCTATGCAGCTTAAAAAACCAGTGTGCCAGATCACATAGGAAGAAGGCCCACAGTTTTGGGACATCTTCTTTGATGGGGCTTACTCTGAGGAAGCTGGAGGAGCAGGTGGAGTCCTTGTGTCCCCCACACAAGAATTCATTGATTCACCTTTTTTATTAACTTTTCAGGTCACAAATGACACAACAGAGTATAAAGTAGACCTTATTATTCAGCAAGTGTACAAAGCCTTCCAAGCAAAATATCCAAGGTTGAATGTATATAAAGATGAGGTGAAATATAGACCATCCCTGCCCGATAATATCAAATGCTGTAAAGTTTTTGAAGCAGGTGATCAAATCAATAGGCTTCTGCAAGTCATTGATGGATTGGCCGATATGCACATTGACGAAGAGAAAGAAACCTTTCATGGAAAGGCAAAAAGGGTCAATTTTCAGTATGGTGACTGTTTTCTCAGAAGGAATGCATCAAAGGAAGTATATATTTTTGATGGCCCATTCAATGGGCTGTTCTTCGAACTTTATTTCAGCTAAGGCTTTCAAGCCTTGGTATTGTAAATATGTTGTTGTCAAAGTTTTCATTTCCATGCTAATTAGACTCCATGCCCAATGGAATACTAGGAAATACTTCCAATCTTGTTTCTTATGTAAAAGGCAGCGGTCTACGGTTCTTGAAACCTCACAGGGAGGACTTCATCCCTAGAAGGAGCCAGTGTTAGCTCTGCTATGCAGCGCTGACTTTCTAATGACAGAGAGAAGCTTGGTCTATTTGATTGTGTCCCAAAAGGGGCTTGCATTGGTCACTTTTCCCTTTCTTCCCTCACCCCTCTTACCTTTAACCTTCCCCATTTCTTACATTTGTCACTTTTCCCTTTCTTCCCTCACCCCTCACCCCTCTTACCTTTAACCTTCCCCATTTCCTAAACGAACCTTCCAAATCCGACAAAATTCCCTTTGGCCTCAACCCTAAGCGCAAAGCTAAACTAACCATAAAACCTTATCCATATGCCTTGCGCACTCGTAACCCATCGCGCCGCATCCCCACCGTTGATCAACCCCCGCCAATCCAACGGCTCACATCGCGCCCGATAAAGGCGACCCGCTCGACCACTTTCCACCATCAGATCATCTCCACCGAGATCTGATTGCCTTCGCTCATATCGCGTAGGCAACTAGATCGAATGATAATGCACGATGAGGGCGGTTTTTCTCTCTCATCCGCTGTTACGTGTCGTTCGTTGCGTGGAATCGCGTTGCCCGGAGCAATTACCACTTAGTGCCCGAAAGTGGTGCAATGAAAATCGTTACCGCCCAAGTAAACCACCCTCACCCGTTAACGCCCGTGCAGCTCCATCACCCGATGATCGTCCGATCTGTCCACTGAAGATCCAACAGCCCTGACGCACCCCGCTCCCACTTCGGCCGATAGCCTTCACCGAGCCATCTCCGCCATTCATCTCCCCGATCTGACGGTCATCTCTCTCGCTCATCCCAACTGTCCACCTACCCATGCACCCTACGTCCTACGCCCATTCTGTTGCCCGAGGGAGGAGATGACTAGCTCTGCTTGACTGATAACAGTCGGATCCCCAACAACCACATTAAACAGAAAGCATGGCCAAAAGGAGAAAAGGACATGGCACGACTCTGTAATAGAATTTATCAGTCATGGACTTCACTGTTGCGAGCATTCCAACCGCCTAAAGGACAACACAACAGTTGTATAGATCAGATTTACACAGTGAAGCAAGCAACCTCGTTCAGAGACTCCATCAGGCAGTTAAATGCAGTTGGTGGTCAATTAAGACCCCTCCATACCTAAACAGCCAGGTGCCATTGTAATGTAAACTTATAAATATCCAGAAGAAAGATGTAATCAGGGTTGGCATTGGATGTAAGGTTCAACTTCTGGAGATTGTAGACACTTTGTTGCTTGCAGCGTCTCATCTTCATTTTCAGCAATACAAGCTTCTTTTGCTGTTAATTGCTCACTGTCCATTTTCCTCTGTTCTAAGCTTGTGCCTGATGTGTTGTGTTCTTGATCTCTTAATGTTTAACACTAGATAATTGTCATCTTATCTCTGTGTTAGAATGTTGAATGCATCACTGAATAGGTTACTCAGGTTTCTTTCTATCTAATGCAGGAGAGTTGTCATCCTGTCTTTGCATTAATAGATTAGATTTGCAGGTTTCTGTACTAGTTGCAGCCGGCCATCACATGGTCTTGTGTATCTACTAGTGTGGTTAGTATTCTCCATATTCACCTAAATCTCTAAACTGTGAGCATTGGTGGCCTAAAGCCTTGTAGTCTGAGGGTGTTCATGCATGTCTGGGGTGAAACAGAGTAGAAGCAGTTATCTGGCTTGAACCAAACCATCATTCCTTCCACTAAACCTTGAAACAATCGTTGAATTTATATGTTACCAGGCATCTCCGAGCTACAACCTAGGAGAGTTTCTTGGAATCCTAACAATTACCATCAAATATGTGGATATGTCATGCATTGTTTCAGTATTATTCCCGAGACATCAACCTTTGACTTCCACTTCTTAATAGGCTTCTTGTTCTTAATGTGCACCTTTTGAATCTATAGTTTCTTACCAACCTTGTCATAATCAGTATTGTGCACTGTGAACCATTGTTCCTAAAAAACAAATGGATTTTCTACAACTAGTTCTTCTGCTATCTTCTCGCTCTTGGCTAAACATAGTGCTACCTAGTTTGGAATTGTAGCACTATCCACTTCCATATTAGTGGCTCCTTCTGCGTGATGTGACCCTTTTTTACTATAACTTTTACTCTTCGATGAAGGAACAATATGTGTTTTCTCCTAGCTATAATGAGGGGGTGGTTCTTCTCCATCGATTCCACCTGTTTGTTGTTCATTACTCTCTCTATGGTTTGTAGTTGTTTCCTTCCTTCTCGGGGTTGAGGAGGAACTTCAACTGAACAGTGTTGTGCATTTGTAAGGTTCTTTGCTCTTTGCTTGGTTTTTCCTTCTAAATTGATGCTCACTTCAGTTAATCAATCATCATTATGTACTATTGTTTCCTTTTCCTTTGATGTTCCTGCTTCATTTTCTCTATTTCCTTTTATAGTTTTGGCGAACAAGTTTTCTTATAACATTGATGCCAAATGTCTTGAAAATTAGCCCTTAAGGTCAAATACTTGGGTAAATTCAACCTCATTCAAGTTAAAAGGCTTTAATATTTTAGACAATTTTTCCAGGTGTGTAGAATTCTTTACCCTAACCTCTTCAATAGTAAATGATAATGAATGAATTGTCTCTTCTTCTTCTCGTCGAACAAAATTGACTAGGAACAACATTGTTTTGTTTGACTAAGAACAACATTATCTATAAACTTCTACAACAAAATATTTATAAAAAAAAATGTAGAAAGTGACAACAATTTATCGTCATAACCTACATTCTTATTGGATCATTGGCTTTGGTAACCACATTAGTAACACAGGTCAAAATGTTTGACTTTATACATTGTTCATGGATGATACATAAACCTCTTCCTTTTTAGAGTCCACCCATTATTTAATGGCAAACTATTTTCATGATTGGAGTTGTTCCCATTATGTTGCATTGACATACTACACAACTCACTACAACCCATTTCCCTTTTGTGTCATATCACGATGGATTATATGATCCAATCCCGCTTGCAACATCCTCAACTCCTAGACTGACTTTTTTGAGCCGAGAGTGTCAATCGGAGTGGACAATTGGGTGATGCTTACATGAGCAAGTTGGGCTACAATATACCATTAGGAATTTTCGAATTTTTCTATTTCACGAAGTAATGGCATCAACTAAGGAGGGATGACATGGCATAATCATGAGAAGGCAATGGTCGTCGAAAGGATTTAAATGACAACCACAAATTGACGAATCAAAAAATCATACACAGATTTGATAAGGGGAAATGTCTTACATTGTAATTAACAACGTATAAAACATTGGTAAAATGTTAATTGTCTAGACATCGTATTTAGGTTTTGTCTGATTATACTTTTGTCATTGACTTTTCGTTTTAGTTATTTTAAATATTCTATTTTTTTATTATACATCTTTTAAAATAAAATAAAAATAATAGAATATAAATTTTCTTAAATATAAATTATGACCAATTTTTTTACGTGGGAAAACTAATTTTACATGCTAATTCAGTTACACCTATGGGTATATAATGCTGGTTACACTGGAGTTGGCCTTGTGTATATAATGCTGGTTACACTGGAGTTGGCCTTGATCTAGGCCTAACCTAGTTTGGAAAAATAAAATATGTATTACTATGTTTATATGATCCAATCGACATGTAAAAAGACAAGAGTGGATATTTTCTATACTAGGTAAAAAAGTGAGGTGGGCTTTGTTGGGTATGTGTTATATTCTTTCAATGCCTAGTCCCAGGCGTTGTTACGTTGTGCCATGTGCAACGGGGGGTCGCAGGGTTTTATGTAGACCCAATAAATGTTGGGGGCCCAAGGATGGTGGGCGGACATACCTATGGTTTTGCACATGGTTTTCGTACATGGTTTTGGGCATGGTGGTTTTTTTCCATGGTATTTTGTAGATTCAGTCAAGGGAACTACGATTATGTTCTAATCTAGGGTTAATGGATTGGGGTTTATGGATGCTTTGACATGTTTATAATGTCTTGTAAATTGAAAGAAATATAATGAAAAATCAATCTGGTTTTCCTGGTTTGGGTTCCAGGAGAAAATCTCTGTGTCTATTTTATGTTCTCGTTATTGTTTATTTTTCTGTTTTAAGAATTCATTTGCAGGTAATTTCTATATAGGGTTAAAACCTACAGGGATAACAGAGAACAACATAGATGCATGTTTGGTGCTTTTGAACATGTAGAAAGGACAAACAAAGGTATTTCTACCTTGAAATAATTATTTAGATAACCATGTCTTATGAGTTGTCCCTTTTGTATTTGAGTGTTCAAAAAGAAGGAGTCTATAAAGGAATACTTTACATAAGTAAATTCCAGTCCATAACTTTGAGAATAAATTAATTTATATATTCAACAAGTGTTCAAAATTGACTAGTGGGATTGAAATGAGTCTATATGGCACACAAAAATATCTCTATGGACTAATTGACCAATGGGATTGAAATTTTCATCACTCTATCAAGCAATGATAGCAATAAGGGTAATTTTATGGATTAATTGACCAATGGAATTGAAATTTTCATCACTCTATCAAGCAATGATAACAATAGGGGTAATTTTATGGATTAATTGACCAATGGGATTGAAAGTATAGTCATTCCCTGAAATAGTAACAACAACATGGAAGGGATGACGTAGCATGATCATTCAAGCCTATGATCATCAAATAGATCTTGATAGCGGCTACAAATCCACAAGTCAACATCTTACATACATTTGATAAGGGGAAACACCTTACTACATACTAATGACTATTTGTATTGTTAGGTTTAGTGATCCCCCCAGATGAACGTGATAACATGTGGTTTGTTTAAGCAAGACCTTAATACACTTTGATGACATGACAAAAAAGTATGACTCTCCTCCCTTTGTTAATCTTTTTTAGTTGAACTTAAAACCTTATATCTCTCAATTTTCTTAAATATGATAATATAATCTCTAAATTTTCTTGGCATTTTGCAGAAAGTGATCAACACAACTCAATACTATATATATATATACTCGTCAACAAGTTTCTTAAGTATGAATTACTTCCTACTTCTAAATATTAAAAAAAATGCAATTATATATATAAATATATATATATATATATATATATATATATATATTCGTCAACAAATTTCTTAAGTTTGAATTACTTCCTACTTTCGTATATTAAAAAAATGTAATTAAATTTTAATATAAAAAATAAAAATTATGTATTTTAACAAACATAAATTTTATAAATATATAAGTTTATATTTTATAAAATACAATTTAAGAAATTTAAAAGAAAATATGTTAATTTAAATTCAATTTCAAATATGTTCATTCTCTTTCCCACTAACAATAATATGTCGTCAAATTTTTCTAGTGACATTATGAAATGATGTTATTCTTTAACTTATAAAAAGGTAGAATTAGTATAATCTTATATTAGCATTGAGATATTTACTAGCATTTGCATCTGATGTTGCAAAGGAAACACCGTAAGGCATAAAGTGTGGAAGTGTGGAAGAATAACGATAAAGTGTGTATGCCATAAAGTGTGGAAGAATAACGATAAAGTGTGTATGCCATAAAGTGTGGAAGAATAACGACATGTGAATGGACATTGTTGAAAGTAAGGGTGGATGATAATGATTTACAATTGATATTTTTAGTTATTTGTATTGTGAGTAAGGATATTTTGTAAATAATAGTAATGTGTAGAAAAATAACTAAATGGACATTGTTGAGAGCAGGGGTGGATGATAATGAGTTACCGTTGAAAGTATTAGTTCTGTATTTTGAATATGGATATTTTGTAAATAATAATAGTGTGTAGAAGAATAGAAACATGTGAATCAACATTGTTGAAATCAAGGGTGGATGATAATGAGTTATAGTTAATGTCATGTCACAGGTTATCCATTATCCCCATTATCCATTTAATTGTTGTTCATGTGAACATGTTTTTGTATATTATTTTAAGGTTTTTTTTCAAGTTTCAGTCTTGAGTCTCCTCAACTTGCCAAACCAATTACTATGAAGAAAATATATTAACAATTTTGCCATTCCTATGACATTTATATTAAAGAGACTTATAATAATATTTCTGGAATTCATATGAAAAATATGTTAAAAAAAAAACAGATAAAAATATTATAAAGCACTTCTCAACTTCCCAAACCAATTATTATGAAAAAAATATATTAACAATGTTGCCATTCCTATGATAACTATATTAAAGGGAACTATAATAATATTTCTGCAATTCATATGACAACTATGTTAAAAGAAGGACAGATAAAATATTATAAAGCATAACAAAGAACTTCTAAAAACAAGATTACACCGGGAACATTCACTGGCATCGTTGTTTCCGAGATAAAAAAAAATATTATGGTGAGGACGTGGTCTGAATTCCACTATTCCATTTTCCTAAAAAGCATAAAAAACACATTCAAATCATCCAATGTAACTCTTACTTATAAAGATAAGCCTTTATGGATTAGATTGCACTACAAAAATGTGGAAGAGTAGCCTACGATTGATCACCACAATGAATAGTCTTAATATGCTAGAGGGGCCTGTCATATCTTTTGAATTGGTCTTCAACAATTTCCAAGACAAGCCACACATGTAGACTCAACACCAACCTTTAGTTTACTTATAAAATTGCTTGAAAATGATGCAACTTAAAAGCTGAATTTGTTGGATGTTCACTTTGTAATTGGGGCTGCCTCGGCAAAGACCCCTCCTATCTTTTTCAAACAAATAAAACTTATATCCGTTACAGTTAAAAAAAAAAAAAACAACAACAATGTGCATGCACTATTCAGTACGACATGGATCCTAGCCCTTAGTAACGAATGGAGTAAGGACTACTATGTGACTCCTGGACATTGCCATTTATGCTGTGAATTTTCTTTTCTCAAGAGCAGACAATAGTAGCATTTTACTGAAGATATATATATATATATATATATATATATATATATATATATATATATATATATATATATATATATATATATATGCCAAGGAAAAGAAAAAAATAATAAAAATGTTATAAGCTTTATACTGTATGAAAAAAGGATGTCCATACTGTTCAAACATGCAAATGTATTATATAAACATTGTATCAAAATGCACGCCTTATAGACAAAAATGTCCTAACAAATTCTATATGGCTAAGAAATGCTTCCATCTGGAAAATCTTAGGGAAGAAAATCATTTTATTAAGAGGTCTGTCAAATGGAGACAAGAAAATTCCTTTAGAGACTGAAAAATTTCTCCATCCAAACACAAAAAGCAACTGATTTCAGTATAATGTCTTAGGGTCCATTTCATTAAAGCAACTGATTTCAGTATAATCTCTTAGGGTCCATTTCATTAAAAAGGCATGGATAAGCAATTGCAACAAGAAAACATATTTAAAAAACACTGCCAGTTATACAAGATCTTGCTTCCACTAGTGCGTGAATATTCAATGTGTAGGGGAAACTTGTTGATATAGTTGGCACAAGTGAAAACCACCTATAGTCATTCCCAATAAGTATGAAATAGTGTAAACTCAAACTTTCCTTTTCTAAAACAGGTCTTACGAACAAAGAGATACCGTGTCCACCAAAAAACAAAATCCAAGCTGCAGAAGAAATCCAGTAACAAAAGCCAACTCTAAAGTCTAGACACAATGATATATGAGAAAGAAAATAATGAAATAGAAGCATTGTCAAATATCCACCATGCGTTTCCCCTGATATCATTTTGGAGAATGATCAGTACAAGTCTCTCCTATTCCAAATATGTAACTTTCTGGTTAAGAATGTAACTTCAAGCACCAGTTATTGTACATTGAAAATTCTAACAGCTATAGCAGAAAAGGCACACATTTTAAATAAGACCTATTAAGAAAAAAAAAAGATTTACAGAGTGTTAGAAAGCTACAGTTCAACAATAATCATTAATTATTAGAAGACTGGAAGTAGTCAAACATATTCATATCAAACCAATCCAAGAAGAGCATTGGGGGTTTCCCAACGAGCCTCACATTTTTTCCACATCGCATGCAAAGACTCTGGATCTCATGAAGGGGATTGGCTGCCTCTTCATCAGCATTCACTGCCTCAGCTGCATTTCCAACATCAGCAATAACTGTATCCTTCCCCATTGGCATTGTTTTGACTGACCGCGTGTTCAAAACGACCAACAACAAGATCTGCTTAAAATACAAAACATGTGCCAGCACTTCATGTCAATCCCCAACTATCAGTAATGAAATCCTTTAGACAGAAATAGATATCTGTGCCAATCAAGAGCCATCTAAATTTGTTTATCAAAAGACATAACAACCATGACAGAAGCTTTTTACAAAACAGACAGCATATTTCATATCTTCCACATAAACAGTCTTGGAAGAACTTTGAATGGCCAACAAATTGAATTCAGGTGACAAGATTGGATGTACTCTACAGAAGGCTTCTTATCTAATTTCAGAGTATGTTCACAAAATGTTCACTATATCTTGAAGACTTTTTACAAGAGAATCCCTAAGTGACTCAAGGACGGTATGAGTGGAGCTACATAACAAACTTAAGGCACGACGAAGCAGTTACCATATTTAGGAATCTTAAATATGGCCTATATCTATTACATAACACGAACGCGCGCCTTAAATGAGCAGTTGCAGGGAGTCTAAATGCCTCTGGAACCTTCTCAAACCTGCTATCTTGCTTTCGATTAATCCTCCGGCGTATTGATTGTCACTGAATATCTTGCATTGGCTTTTACTTTCCGCTTCTCTCTCCTTTCGTATATTAGCAATTGTCCCAAAAGTACACAGAGAGGCCGATAAGATTATTAAATTGAAATTGTTAAATTTTTCCAGAAGAGTTAATTGATTATCCATGAAAATCCCCAAATCAGTAACAACTTATTTTCCCCTCTTACTTGTTTCAAAATATTAGAGAAAAGGTTCCTCTGCAGGTAACGCGGCACATTAACGTGGCCTGAATTAGGGGCAGAACTGTAAATGGCGAATAACCCCATATCTCTGTTCTGAAACTTTTTCGTCTCTGCTACAGTACAGCAGCCGCGGCAGCGATGACCGGAATAATTGCCATATGCCACTCCACGGATTTGATTTTGCGTACATGATTGACTGCCAGCCGGTGACGGATCATTCGAGGTAACAGGAATTTGCTGCAACTGAGGTGCCATCTTCAAATTTTTCACATCGAGATTCAACGTCTTTCTCCCTTCACAGTTAGACCGTGGCTCTTCATTTTCATGAATATTTAAACGAGCGAGGGCAAGTGCAAGGTCTCACACGGAGAAGAAAGACATGAAGAGTCTCTGCAGGGAAGAAAGACATGAAGAGTCTCTGCGAAGAGTCTCATCGCCAGCAGAAGAGTCTCATCGCCAGCAGAAGAGTCTCATCGCCAGCAGGCCAGGCCTGGCCTTTCATGGCCCATTACCATGGGAAAAAAACCATTTTTATATGAAAAAAACAGATTAAATTAACGACTGAAAACACTCCAATCATCTAACACAAATAATCAATGGCTCAGGATCGCACATGTCACATTCTAGGGATGTCTTTCTCAGAGGGAACGCCTTACTGCGTAAATATAATTTTCTATATAAATCTACTTTATTTTAACCCTAAGTTTAAAAATAATATTACCCATCATCAGGCTAAGACTTTATCTATTGCATTTTGAACTTAAATATAAATATATTACCGCATCCTCACGGTAATTCTTTATCTAACGCAACCAGACACCGCATCCTCACGATAATACTTTATCTAACGCAACCAGACAATCGGACATTAGCGCAACCATACAGTACGATTTAGACGTTTGTAATCCAACTTTATTTTAACCCTAAGTTTAAAAATAATATTACCCATCCTCAAAGTAAGACCTTATCTAATGCATTTTAACCTTAAATTTAAAAATAATATACGTCATCCTCACGGTAAGACTTTATCTAATGCATCCAGACAATAGGACTTACATCTAAAGCAACCATAGAACACGATTCAGACCTACATGTAATCCAAATTCTGGGGATTGCGAACTAACCAGTTTTGTTTTCCAACTACTTGTGCTTTTCTATTACAAGAATTTGTGCTTTTTTATTACAAGAATTAAGCTATCACATGATTTGTGTGAACTTACCAGTTTTGCTTATCAAGAAATTTAGTTTACCAGCAATTAAGCTATGAGAATTTCTGTAATGAGCAATTTCGGTTACCAACATTTTTTATGATTTCGCGTGGCACAGAGGATTAGAGATTGTGTACATACCTGACCAAGATTGCAGTGAATGCCTTTAAGAACTCCACAGACTTTAAGGTAGTACGAAGAAGCGATCTCGTAGAACTGGTCGCCCTCTTCCACAGACATTAATGATTAAAGTAGTACTAAGAAGCCATCTCGTAAAACTGGTTGCCCTTTGCAATATTATCTTTACTGTAAAATTCGCATGCAATAGCGTATCACAGTGAATTTTTATTTCGTTTTTGAAAGAAACCCTGAATCAATATACAAGAAAACCCAAGAATTTTCTCATAAGCTACCAATTGAAAATGAATATGAGAAGTGACTCTTACTAAGAGGTGGAATTGGCGCATAAACGAGAGACACCTAAATATTTAAAAGGGGCTTCCTCAGCTGCCTCTCAACTCCTCTGTAGGGAGGATCAATTACCAAAACCATCTCAATATTACGGTCTAATTGCACAAAATTTTGTGTTCATTAAAAACAAAACCTAACAGAATTATAAAAAAAAAAAAATCAAGCAAGAATGAAAAATACCAAGCCAAAAAGGATGGATCCGACCATGCTCTGACACAAGAAGGCCAGAGAAGTGTCTCTCCGTTTAGGAAGCCCATAAAATATTGCACTAAACACTCTTCACGATGAGATAAAGAGAATAGACTCGATTGTTGATCTCTGGACATCCCTGCATGCTTCTAGCAGACCATACAACAACTGCATTAAGAAATCCCTAAATTAGAAAAGATTGCTCGTATCACAGCAATGCAATATAGATATCATATATTAATTTTATGATTGCATGTCATGTGCCTATAATGAATGAATGTGGATGTGCTGTCAGAATGTACCAGCCGAATGGACAACAATTAGAAAAACGCTCGTCAAAAAGAAATACCTCTTTGATTAATCATAAATCACATCAACTACATGCTTTATTCTTGAACATGTCCCTGCAACCCAGCTACCATTTCAACTCAACTCGAGTGAAAATAGCAAATGAGAACATGTATTCTTTAGCCGGTCATTGCAATAGAGAAACAACATGTCAAACATATAAATACAAGAACAAAATAGCTGCTCTGCTACCCAGGATGGAAATTGATGGGTAAATTTTTCTTCACAGAGTGGTTTGTCCGTCCGTAAGATAGAGTCAAAAAAATTTCCCCGCCTGTCTAAGAGAAACCATCAAATTTGCTAAATTAAATTTTTTCCATGCCGGTCAATATTATGTGTTAAAATGATTGAAACAAAAATTAGCGTAAAAGAAACAATGAAATATGATAAATTTTGATAACTGCTATAGATTTGAAATTCCTACCGATTAGAGAAATGAATATCATGGTTTCATCTTTACCTATTTATCATCCCTCCCGAAGGTCTTCATCAATTAGAAGGCTTGGAGCAAGTACATGGCATTTCTACGCCACTGCTGCGTAAAAGGTTCCATTCCCTATCACCATCAATCCCCTTTGTTTTTCCCCTCGGTTAGCAATCAAAATGCGCGCTTAGTAGCGTTTTGGAAGCCTAGTTTGAAAAGGTACTACCCCGCACTGCATCTGGCTGGCGGTAAATTTAGACAACTAGCTGGGAGAATTCCTTCCTTCTTAATCGACTACTTCACGTTCACGCAGGTGCAACGCTTCGAAATCACAGAGAACCAATGAGACGCGGACTATAGTGGAAATATCTGCTGCTGCGGAGTCCAATAAGGACTTCATAAGGTTAGGCCGGTGAAAAGCTATACCACGTTGGTAAAATCGGTGTCCGCGCCTGTCTGTTTGAGGAATTTAATGGATTTATCCACCTTCTGTGGAAAGAACCTCCATCTTTTTGAGGTAACAGGAATTTGCTGCAACTGAGGTGCCATCTTCAAATTTTTCGCATCGAGATTCAACAAGGTCTTTCTCCCTTCACAGTTAGACGGTGGCTGTTCATTTTCATGAATATTTAAACGAGCGAGGGCAAGTGCAAGGTCTCACACAGAGAAGAAAGACATGAAGAGTCTCTCCAGGGAAGAAAGACATGAAGAGTCTCTGCGAAGAGTCTCATCGCCAGCAGGCAGTTTCTGTGAAGAGTCTCATCGCCAGCAGGCCAGGCCTGGCCTTTCATGGCCCATTACCATGGGAAAAAAACCATTTTTATATGAAAAAAACAGATTAAATTAACGGTTGAAAACACTCCAATCATCTAACACACATAATCAATGGATCAAGATCGCACACGTCACATTCTAGGGATGTCTTTCTCAGAGGGAACGCCTTACGGCGTAAAAATTTGAGGAAAGTATATGGGTTTACATAGTTAATTTTTTCACTCGTATTGTATTGTGAATGTGAAGTCATCCAATAATATAGCACATTGAAGATGAGAAAATAAAAGTAAGTTGTTATTATAAACTTTTGAGTAGCTATTGTAAGTTGTTATTATAAGTATTGTCCTCGACGCTTGAGTAGTTTTGGATGCTTCCGTATAAAATATTCATCCTCTCATGTGGAATCTTCAACAGGTAAGTCCTTCCACTTAATGAGATACTCTGAAATTGATAGATTCTAGTTTCTGTGATTGCTTCAAGATCCAATATGAATTTTCCTTCCTCATCAAGTTCTGGCAATATAGTTTGAGTTGGAAGCTTGTCACCTGTGACCTTCTTCAAACATGAAACATGGAAAACTGGGTGTATTCATAAAGATGCAGGTAGCTCCAATTTGTACGCCATAGTACCAATCTTTTGCAATACATTATAAGGGCCATAATACTTGGGTGATAATTTATTATCTTTCTTAGCTTGCTTGAGTGATATTTGTTTGTATGGTTGTAGTTGTAAAATAACCAATCACCCACGTCAAAAAAAATTCATTGCGATGTTGATCTACTTGTTGCTTCATTTGGTTATGCACTAGAGTCAGATTATCTTTTAAGAGTTGGAAACTTTTTTTTGATGCTTGATGTGATCTTCCACTATTTGAACCTTAGAACTATCTCTTAGAGATGATGTGATGGACGGTGGATGATATCCATAAAGCACCATAAATGGGGTCATTTTTGTTGTTGTATGGAAGGAAGTGTTATACCACCATTCTGCTAGAGGTAACCACTTGACCCATTGTGTTTTTTTATTAGATACAAAACAACGAATATATCATTCCAAACATTTGCTCACTATCTTAGTTTTCCCATCAGATTGAGGATGATAAGACGAGCTTTAAGCCAATTGAGTACCAAGACAAGAAAACAATTCAGTCCAAAATTTTCTAGTGAAAATGGGATCCTTGTCACTTACAACAATCTTTGCGTTTCCATGTAACTTTTGAACTGTTTCCACAAACACAGTAATGACTGTGCTGGAATTTAAAGGATGAGATAGCACACAAAAGCATGCATACTTGGTAAGTTTATCAAATACCACCATGATGACACTCTTTCCTTCAGACTTGGTTAGACATATGATAAAATCCATTGAGACCTCCTCCCAACATTGACTTGGAATGGCTAATGGCTGTAAAAGACTTGGGGTTTTAATTGTCTCAACTTTATTTTGTTGGCAAACCAAACAATTAAACATAAACTTCTGAATATCAGATTTAAGGCCATCCCAAAAAATTCCTTCTACACCTTATGGTTAGTTTTTAAAAAACCCTTAGTGCCTTCCTATAGGAGAGGTGTGTAATTCCAAATGAACCTTTTGTTTTAGTTTGGAATTCTGACATAGATATGAGTGATCTTTGTACCATAGCGAATCGTTTTTCTAGATAAAAGTATTATATGCACTAGTATCTTGCTACAACTTTTGAATGAGTGTCCAAACCTCTTTGTCATTTCTCCATTCATCCCTTGCTTCATTTATCCAATCAGGTTGGATAATAGAAATTGCACAGGGCAATGCCTCCACATCCTCATCCTTTCTTAAGAGTGCATTTGCAACAACATTTTGCTTCCCTTTCTTGTATATTATTTCAAAGTCATAACCCAACATCCTTGAGACCATGTTTGTTTCTTTTCTAAAGATAATCTTTTTTCCAAGAAGTATTTAAGACTATCGTCATATGTTTTTAACATGAAGTGTCTTCCAATTAGGTAAGGGTGCCATTGCTTTGGGGCATGTAGATTTTCTAACATTTCCTTCTCATAAATGGGTTTGTGTAAATTCTTTCCCTTGAATGGATGACTTTCAAACGCAATGGGTATTCCTTCTTGCATTAAAACAACACCAATTCCATTTCCCGAGGCATCACATTCCACAATAAAGGTTTTTGTGAAGTTTGGTGTAGCTAAGACTGAAGCTCGATACATTGCCTCTTTAAGATGTTCAAAGGCCTTAGTTACTTTTGGAGTCCAAGAAAATGCATCTTTATTCAGTAATGTCGTTAGAGGTGCTGCTATTTCCCCAGAATTCTTAACAAACTTGTGATAATACCTTATCCGCCCAAGTAATACTCGAAGATACCTGAAGGTTGTGGGGATTTTCCATTCCTTGATGGCTTTAATTTCGTTATGGTCTACCTTAACACCCTTGTGAGATACAACATGACCCAAATATTCCACCTCTTGTACCCAAAATAAATATTTGGAGGTTTTTGCATACAATTGTTTCTCCTCAAACAGTTTGAGCACCCCGTCAACATGTAGAACATGATCATTCCAAGACTTGTTGTAGATTAGTATATCATAAAAATATACTAACACAATTTTTCTAAGGAGGGGTTTGAAAATGGAATTCATCAAACCTTGAAATGTGGAAGGTGCATTAGTAAGGCCAAAATGCATGACCAAAAGTTCATAATGATCTTCATGAGTTTTGAATGTTGTTTTCAGAATGTCTTCAGTCTTCATTCTAATTTGATGATATCCTGAATGAAGATCCAACTTGGTGAAATAAATTTCTCCATGTAATTCATCAATGACAGGAATGGGAAATTTATCTTTAATAGTGAGCTTGTTGAGCTCCCTATAATCCATAAACATATGCCATGATCCAACATTCTTGTGTATTAATACTACTACAGTAGAGAAAGAAATTTGGCTAGGTTGAATTATACCAATCTCTAACATTTCTGAAATCATACATTCAATTTCACTCTTTTGGGCATAGGGATATTTGTAGGGTCTTATGTTTGGAGGAACACTTCCTAGAATCAAGTGAATAGCATGATCATGATCACGAATAGGTGGGAGACCCTTGGGAGTCTCAAATACCTTGGAATGATTGTCAAGGACTCTTTGGAGATTTGGAGAAATGGGTGACTTAGATGTTTGAACATCTAGTGAGCATAATTGTGCAATTACACCTTGTTGTTGCTTCTTCAAAATATTTGTCATGCCATTAGAGTTGATTATCTTACCAGGTCTCCCAGTGATACCCCTTAATTTAATTTCCTTTCCTTCACAGAAAAATTCAAAAGAGTTCTTGAAAATTAAAAGCTATCGTCCTTAAATATTGTAACCATTGGACTCCTAATACAACATCAAAACCACCCATTGGAATGACAATCATTGGACTATTCAATGAATATTCCCCCATGGTTAGATTGATATTATGGCACTTCCATGAGCAATTTATAGTTCCTCCATCTACAACCATCACTTGACATTTTGGTGTTGGGTATAGAAATCAATTCAAATCCTTGGCTATCTTACAATGAATAAAATTATGGGTATTGCCCGAATCATTCAGTACTATTAATTTTTTCTTCTTGATACATCCTTCTATCTTGAGAGTTTGGGGAGTGGTAATCCCACCAATGCATTAAAATGTATGGTCGAATTTATTTCTTCCTTTTCAATCCATGTGGTTGGTTCCTGGTGTATATCTTCTTCTTTTGATGTTTCTTGTTCCTTTTCTTCCTCCTCTTCACAATCTATGTAAAATAATTTCTTCTCAACACACTTATGACCTTTAGTGTATTTGCTATCTCAGTTGTAACAAAGCTATTTTTCTCTTTTTTCCTCTAGTTGTTGTGGTAACAACCTTGTTGGTTGTGGCAGGCTAGGAGTGTCAACACTTCCATCTTTATAATCGTGAGTGGTAGACCTCCTTGTTGCCATAATTTTGCTTTCAACTTTTCTTGACATACTAAATGGCTTCTCCAATGAATTAGGTTCCCAAAGGTGACCCTCATGTGGGATGTTATCCTTTAAAGTCCCTATGAAGAAATCAATCATATTCTCCTCTGGAATATCATTTACCTTGATATTCAATCTTTGGAAGTCCTCATTGTACTCCACCATTGAACCCTTTTGTTTGAGATTTATCAATTGGCTAAAGAAGGTGTTGCTCTTTGTATCCTCATAATGTGCTATCAATTCCTTCGTAAAAATTGTCCAAGTGACAAGTGCTTTATGAGAACAAATCCATCGATACCACACAAACTGATATTCTAAATATAAAGATGCAATGTGTACCTTTTGTGTGTGTTATGCATCATTTAGATCAAAGAATTGCTCCATTTGTAGTATCCATGTTATTGGATCATTAAAATCAAACTTCCTCATATCGATCTTTGGAATACAATTTGTCTTTAAATCAAATTTAGAGTCTCTAAAATCATGATTCACATTCTATTTGTTCTCATCATGAGTTTCATGAAATACCTTATCACCATTAGGTAGCCTTTCTTCTAGCAACTTTTCCAAACCTTCCTTCAAACCTTCCATGTCTGCTTTTAGACCGTTCATGTCGCCTTTTATTTCTTATTTTAAATCATCCATGTCCCCTTTCATTTCTGATTTTAAACCAAACATTCATCATTACTTCCTATTCATTTTTGGTTGCTCTTTGTGAGAGCGAAAATTGTTGCACTTGTTCCCACAATTTTGATATATCATGTTTCCTTTCTTCCTCTTCTTCACGCGTCATAGTAGAGGCTTAACGAGTGTAGAATTTTTTTGTTTGGGAGGAATTTTGGAACCAATAAACTATATCTATGCTTCAATATGATCTTTGAATCACTTCAAATTGTTTTTTCAAACAAAATTTATGCAAAATTAAAATTACACACATTTTAGAGCTTGATTTTGAGCTAGTTGAGAGTCTGATCTTGAAATTGTTGTATCTTTATGATTTCAGCCTCCCAAGATCTGAAATTTTGTCTTGTGGTAGCCCTATGTGTCCTATTTTGAACACCACTAGTTAGACCGAGATTGGATTCTTCAAGATAAAGTTAGGCAAAATCTCCCAAGATGACATGCTTATGGACTAGTTTAATAGAGTAAACTTGTACATAATTCCACATGTCATTGTTTCAACCTTCATCCTTGAAAATGGCACCCAAGAAACTACACTTTGTGTACTATCAACTAATTTTTACTAAATTCAATTTGGATTCCTGAAACAAAAGTTAGAAGCATTTTCCTCAAGTAACAATTTGAGACAAAATTCTAGAGCATACAAAAACCCTAACTTCCTTGAATTATATCTCTGAGAATATAGCAAAACAAGCTCTAAATTTTTTACAATATGTTCACCAAGATTTCAGCTCTATGTGGTCAAAATTTCAGCGTCTGAAGCCTTACAAAATGTTTTTTGTAGTGAAAATTTCAATATGGCCTGTTTGAAGCAACGAAACGCTAGTATCCAAAGCTTTGATACCAAATGTTATGTAACCGGATGAGAAAATAGAAGAAAATATATATCAACGAATTGAAAATAAGCCTCTTCAAGGGAGAAACCTCCTTTTACATCACATAAATGAACACTTCTTTGATGATTCAAATGACAAGACCTCTTTGGTTTATATAGGAGTCTGAGGGGTCACAATATAATTAGGGCCTATATAACAATAAGAATGTAAGCACACAATCATGGAAACATTTGAGCACTACTAAGAGGGGGGTTGAATCAATAATGTGACTTCTTTAAAAAAATTACCAATTTAAACTTCTTATTGAATCACACACACAAATTAGCAACAACTCATTAAACATTTGCATATCTATGCATAAGTCATAAGCAGTAAATAAACCATATGAGCAACATAACCATGAACAAGAACACAAGAAAGCATCAACACATGAGACACGAGATATCTGGTGGAAAACCTTGCATCAGGAAAAAACCACCCTTGTTGTTGTTGCGCTGCTCTGAATCATCTATTAAGCAAAATGTGTCTTTTATATAGATTGTTTACTCCCATCAACATGGAGACTCGGCCTCATATATAATCAACTGACTCCCATCAACATGGAGACTCGGCCTCATATATAATCAACTGACTCCCATCATCTGGGAGACTCGATTCTAATAATCAAATCATAAGGCTATGTTCTCACACAAATCTACATACTACCATTCGCTGAAAGCCACCTCGGTCAACGATCCTTGCCCAACTCTGATTAGACTGTCCAACTCCGATTGGATGGAGAAACTGTTCCTTTCGCTGAAACTTTGCAATCACTACTCCACACCCATGAAGTCATTGACCCTCTACTCTACGTGGACCTCATTTCATATATTTCCACACTAGATCCCAAGATTGCCTTCTCAACTCAATTCAACTCTGCAATATGATCTCCAACAATAAGACATCATCAACAAATAAAAATCACCACAAACATGCTCCCTACTCTAGCAAAATAGTGGCCACAATGCAACCATCAAATTTGAATAACATAATCACCAACAACTAAAACACAACTCATACTCAACAAAACATCAAACCCTCACTCCAAAATATGAATGCTGCATAATATAATCAATAACATAAAAGACAATGGATATGTGCCAAATTCACTAGCAGCACCTTCAAAACCAAATGTGAATATCTCAAATATGGAGCTATACCAAGCTCTCCATCACTACCAACACCTATGCTATAATTCTCTACTTCTATGATCCATAATATGAAGTTCTAAATCAAAACATTGCTTTAGAAAATAGATTTACTCAAACTGTTGCCATTAAAGGTCATACACTTAAGCAATCTTGCTCACCAATAGGTATGAAGCACAATCACTCAATGCAACCTTCTCTCACTAACTATCATACTCAATCAACCAATACTCAACTACGAAATGACGTATATAAAATGTGTTGGGAAAATTTCACCTTAGGAATGGGATCGAGGGTGCACAAATTTGATGAAATCAATCCAATATCACCACTACTTATGCATTAAAGGTGTTCACATAATTGGAGGAACTTTTCAAACCATTCTCAACCTTTACAAATTAATCTAGAAGCCTCTAGGAAATTCCATGTCAAATTAAATTCAATTTGCGTAAGGAATCTAGAGAAATTTCCATGAAAAGGCTCAACCACACGAACAACTCTAGTTGCTCTTGGTTACAACTGCTCCCATAAGCTTGTCTGCTAGCGGTTGGAGCCTTTCAACTGCTTCCACAAACTTGCATGCTAGTGGTTGGGGAAAAACCTAAGTAAAAGCATCAAACCTTGACCCAAAACCTCTTCCAGATTTTTGGTCACCTTCTCCAACTCCTAAACATGCCTCCAAACCTCTGTCATGTCTAGTAACACCTCTGCAAATGGATCTGTTGTAGCGGCTACAACCACCCTCCAAAATTTTGCCTTAGCTTCGTTTTGGAGACTCCCTACCAACCATCCTTAGCAACATGTCTTGCACTATCAAGTACATTAGCTTCAGTTGAGTTTCATTGGCTTGCCAGCCTATGCCTGTCAACTTGTTTACCTCTCACCACAGGCTGTCATTCTAGACACAGGCAAATTTCTGGCTGAGATGCTCCCCTTGAAAATTGCGCAATTCCGAACGGAAACCAACCTTCCCTATAGAAATTTTGCAATCTTGTTGGGCTACCTACTGGGCTCCAGGATTGTGCAATCCAACCAGGTAGCCCTTCCTCAGGAAATTACATAATCCAGCCTGACACTAGGCTTCAACCTAGAAATTGCGAATTCTGGGAGGTAGTGACTTGTTGACCCAGGAAATTGCATAATGCCTGAGGGACAACCAGCCTTGCTCAGCCCAGAAACTGTGCAAATCCCTTTCCCAATCTTGCAGACTGTTGCATGTGCTTTCAGGTTGACTGGTTCCCTCTGAGACTAAGCAATCCTGATTTGCATGCATGGGCTGCTTTTTCTCGAAATAGAAAAAAGCAACATGCAAAAAGCATCCGTATATTTTAGGGATCTATTTTTAGCAGCTGGAGGTTACATGCAAATATCATTTTAGAAACTTCCCTCGAAGTGTCGCTTTTTCCTAGATTTGTAGCATGCGCATCGTAAGCCTCAAACTTATTTATTCGACACTGCAGAGCTCATTCCTCAAACCGATATTGGAGCTCTAACATCCCACATCACATCTAGGAGTCTTCGGCACATTCATCTCATATTTTTCCGGGTAAGTCTACTTTTCATGTCATTTTTCTATCGCTTTGTATGAATGTTGTTTTCTTGGTTTTGTTAAATGCTTGATGTCGTTTTAATGCATGTTAGCCTATAGAAGTATTGTTTCAAGTTTTTCATTGCATCTCACTGTTGTTGCATGCATGACACTATTGCTGCACTAACAATCATTATTACGATGACTCGCTTCACACACATGCTTGCTTTCCCATTTTCTGAATCTTTCACTCACTATTTTCATGCATGATCATTCACTCTTGCTTACACTTAGTCTTGCCATGCATTCAAACTTTTTCAAGTTTTTAATTGCCCGTCAGCGGGTCTGGGCTACCTTGGCCCAGACCTTGCCTTGCCCAGACATAAATGTGAATTTATGAGAGTGAAGGCTTTTCCTTCCTCCCAGAAATTACACAAATTTGGCCAGCATTGACCTTCAGGCCTGCATTGCGCAATTCTGGGAGGCAGTGCCCTGCTGACCTAGAAAATTGTGCAATGCAGTCCCTGGGCTTGCATGTCATTGCTGACTGAAACTGCGCATTGCGCAGCTTCAGTCCTTAGCAGGCTAGGCTAGATTGTGCATTATGCAGTTCCAGTAATCAGTCAGCCTCTTGACAACTCGGATTGTGCTTTCCGCAGTTTTGGCAATCGTATCCCAGCTTCCCGGTGAAAATTGCATAATCTTCCCAGTTAGTCACCAGGTATGTTGCATGTCAGTCCTCAAAGTGGTTTTAGTTTTCCGCTGACAGATTTATTGCCATGAGTATTTCTATGTCTCCAGGTATCGCAGGTGTTCATCTGTCTCGCAACAATTTAGGTTCAATGGCCTCCAAAGGAGCAGGGTCAAAGGACATCGTCGAAAGTGCAACTGGAGATGCAGTTGAACAAGTGTCTATGAGCCTGCCTATCTACAAAGACACCAAGATGTTCATAGACAATGACATCAAGATGAAATGGCAGGACATCAACGACACATTCTCAGGCACATTTGAGGAAAATATCAAAGACTGCAGGGTTTATGTCAACATTCACAAGTTTGGCTTGTACCAGATTGCATGCAGGTATCCCGTGTTTCCATGCGCAGACATGATCCATTGGATTGTCTCGCACACTGATCCCGAGATGATGATGTTGAACATGATCAGTGGGACAGAGCTTACTACCTTCAGGGTGAAGGACTATCAGGAGATGTATCACTTGCCACAACTGATGATCATAATGGAGAAACCCTTCAGCAAACCAAGCAACAGTGTAAACTCAAGAGATATCTTGAAGAGCAGAGCGAAAGAGCCAACCAAGTTTAGGACAACACCCAACCAGGTTTACAGGACGAAGATATTGCGGAGGGCATATCAGTACTTGGTCATCTTTGCATGCCGCTTATATGGCCAAGAGAGCACAAAGATCTTCCCACAGAGTTGGGTGATTGTGTTGGACCAACTGGCTAGTGAATGAATAGGTGAAAGAAGCCTGACATCCGCCCAAGGGTCAACAAGCGGAGATATACATGTCCGATTACATTCTACATGCAATTTGTGCCCATTAGCAGTTCCCAGGCTTGATTTGGGCATGGACACCTTTGGAAACCTCTGAGCAGACTTATTGTAGATTGTTCTTCGAATGCAGCTACCGCGGAGTTATCACACAGTTGTGAGACCACTTTGTCACCTCGGTGTACAAAATGATATTTGAGTAGGAATCACCTTGCATGTCGTAGGCAGTGATGGAGGCACTGATCGACATAGAAGATTGGTGTGCCTCATCCCATTGGCACCTTCATACTAATGTATATCGCGGAGAAGGCTCCGCATGTTTGACTGAAGTTTTCCATGGACAAGCTCGTCATGCAAGAGGTGTCATATCACATCTCGATAGGGTTGTCAGTGAGACAACACCGGAAGAAGAAGGCACCTTGGCCCATTCTTCCTTTGCGGATTGGGTAGTACGAAATACATAATCTAAAGCATGTTGATGCCAAGACGGATGAGTTTGAAAGATTGACTTTCGGTGCTAGAAGTTTCAATCTGTATGATCTGCATTGCTTAGTGAAGGACCATTGTGCGAGAGTGAAATTTCCTTGGATCCACGGGGCATGTCATTGGCCTGAGGAAGACCCATGGAGATATTGTTATCACTTCTCCAGGCTCAATGAACCGATCGGCATAGCTGTAGAGTGGTTAGCAAAGTAAAGGGAAGCAACATCTCAGAGAGCAACATCATTAGTAGTAGCAGAGGGTAGCAAACCTGTGCATGACAAAGGCAAGAGAAAGGTTGTTGACAGCGCAGAGGCAGAAGAAAGCCACAAGTTTAAAGCAGATCCACTTGTGATGAAAGAAGCTTTAGAGATTGAGGCTAAGAGGTGACAATGCAACAAGAGGATCGTGCAAAGGAAAAGAGAGAAACAAAAGATGGAGGAAACAGAAAAGGAGTTGCAAGAGTTGAAGCAACAACTATGGGAAGAATAGGATCTGTGCAGAAGAGAGAAGGAAGCACGATAGGGATAGGCATAACAGGGGGCACAACATACACAGATTGATGAAACTGTGCTGATACAAGTTATAGACTCATCCGAGCAGCTAGCACAAAGAAGACAAGGTGAGTAGTTGTAGGAGTAGGACTTAGCTCAAGAGATTGAACAGATGCTAGAACAGATGGATATGGATAGGGTGCAGCCAGAGTCAGATAAGGATATTGAACTCATGCCTCAGAACCAAGAGGTCACCCCATCAGCTTCACCAGATCTGGAAGCAGAGCAAGTCCCAAGCAATCAAGGAGAAACAAATATCCTTGAAGACAACCCGGAAGCAAAGATGCACAACATATCTTTCGACAAGTCGCAACATAGAGTTGTGCAGTTGCGTAGAGTGCCCACTCTGGATGTTCACATATCTCCTATGCAGTTTGAATAACAAGTGATTGTATTCGATGTGCACAAGCATCTAGCATCGTTTGCCAATGCTACCAGAGCATATGTCGAAGCCACCAACTCGAGTGTTCGATTCTTGATAGAAGAGAACGACCGCATGGATAAGGAGTTACAAGCAGCCAAGCAGGGAGGAGAACAGGCTACATCATCTCCCAGAGAAAAGTTGAAGAGAGTGATATTGGATGAAGTATCACCCCTCGAGACAGTCATGTGGATGTTGTATTCCAGATTCGACACCGTGCATAAGTTGGTTTTCCATCTCAACAATTGGCATCAACATTGTGCTAGGAGAGCACGCATCTTGTCAAATCTACACATAGTTGTTGATCGCATGCAAACATGGACAATGAGGTACAAAGAAGCCCCATTGAATTTTATAAAGATGATGAAGCCAAAGGCGGTAGAGGTGAAGGCACACATATGGAGTTAGATCCGAAACTATGAGGAACTCCCGTAGCTCATCACCAGTTTGTAGGCTTCACTTGCACGAGTGTTTAGAAGCATGGATGTCATTGTGTGCACACACATGATCCCATCTATTGGCACAATCACCGAGGAAAAGTCAAAGAACCAAGTCTGAACAAAGCTAGACATGTACTTTGATGAGTTGATGCGTGTAGCCACTAGCGCAGACTTAGAGATCAGCGCAGACACTATGCATCAGTATGTTGCTAGTCTAGCTGCACTCAAGACTATGATGCGCATGTTATTAGATGAGTTGGATAGAGGTGCCAAATCAGTGTACCCAGATGCAACAAAGGCGAGAGTTCGCTTTCAGTAGGATGTCACCATTGAGCACGCGGACACCATCACAGACTACCAAGCTTGGCATCAGTTCACCACCATCGATCATCACGAGGATGTTGAAGAGTTGGTCTTGCCATAGTTGTCTGAGTCTTAGTGATATCTTGCATGGCTTGCTCAAGCCTATTTTTTCTTACATGGGTACATGTGCAAATTGTAATGCAACATCTTGTAAAAGTGAAAGACCAAGTGCGATAGTCGAATGTAACAGTCATGTAGTAGTTGAAGAGTCATGAGGGTATGTGAAGAATCACAAAGGGGGAATGTCAAGGGTCACCCCACCCTTTGCTATTTATAGAACCTCATAACTTATTGTATGAGCTTTTGGGAGCCAAGCTTCCTATAGGAGTATCTTAGAGAAAGCTTGGAGTGTATTGTAACGAGCCTTGGCTTCTCCACAATGCAGAGCTAGTATATCTCTTTGGAGGAGCAGGCGGCAGTGACTGTAACGTTTCGTTGTCAGGATTAGTGGTTGGTCATAGTTGTATGTATGATTGGAGCTTTCACTTTCTTAATATAATAGAGGTAATGCATTTCATGCATATGTTGTTATTGTATTTCAGTTATCTTGGTTACTCTAATGATATGTGTATTCGTTGTTTACGCATGTATGTATGGATTTCTCTATATGTGTTTGTATGAATCTTATCGAGATGTGCTGTTGGTTTAAACATCACTTTTGATCGTTGGCTAACCTTCTCTCCAACTTGTAATTTATCTCTCTCGTGTGTTTCCTTTCAAGCCGCGTGTTGTCACAGGTTTCTAAAGGGCACACTCATACCCCCGTTATATGTGTTAGACCCATTCATGCTTTCCTTGAATTGTTGCGCATGTCACACCCTTGCTACTAATAGGGACATCTTACTCACCTCTGTGCACAACCAAGGTCAAGGCGATACCGTACTACCCCATAGCTGGGACTTCTACACCACACGGTCTGAGGTCTAGTTACCTGGGAGATTCGCTGACATGTTGGCAGGTTCAACACCGTCAACATTTCTAGTGCTAGAAGGAGGGCCAAATGACAAGGTGTGTCCTCTCATCCTGTTTTGAATCTTCACATATCTGTCATGGATACTGTTAGACTCATCCCTCCACGATGTTTCTCCAATGTTGAACATCTTGACATCACGAGGGATTTTTTGATCTCTTGTCAGAATTCAAGTATGGTGGTGAAGGAGAAGTGGCCTGGACTTGAGTACT